>CM053785.1:689941767-690521767 GCA_028749045.1 Cupressus sempervirens
AATTTTTTGTGAGCCCTAAATTCTTCTAAGCATATGTTGAGACTTAATTTCACTATTGTTTGATTTTTTGTTTTTGCAAATATTTATTTTGTAGATTAATAATCCAATTAGAGTTGTAGATTAATAAGGTTGTTTTAAAAAGTTGAAAATTAATAAGTTTGTTTAATTGATTTTTTAAGAGAAGTCTAATATGGTTGTTTAATTGATATTTTAAGAGAAGATTAATGCACAATGCTTGTATGCTAGTTTTCATTTTATTTTCATTTCTCAAATTCATAAGATAGTTTCCTTGAATTCATAAGATAGGTTGATAATTTTTCACTTGATTACAACCCTTTTATAGTTCAAAGTGACAAAACTTCTACTAAGACACCCACATACTTCTTCCTCCCACCCCACCATAGGTAGGGACTCGTGCTGCACATAGTACTTTTTTTTATTTTTTTATTTTTTTAAGTACATAGAGGCACTATAAATTTTATTAAAAAATAGAACATGGAAACAAGAAATGAAACAAGAAGGAAGCGAGAAAGAGAGCCTCCACAATGAAGACAAGAAAAAAGGATCGAAATAATAAAAAAATATGAGTACTAGTTCTTAAGGATTTTGAAGATAATTATATGGGTTAGTTCAAGATGGTCACTCTTAAACATCACACACTAAGAAGAAAGTAAGTTTACAAAATTAAGTCAATTAAGTTTTCTATCTAAATTCCAAATCTAGAGAACCATTACTATCTTCTCACACAAAACTAATACCCCTTTATGCATCTAATTATTATTTTTGGTAAGACCTATGCAAGTGTGTAGCCACAAAATTAATAAAATTAAGTTTCAAACAAAATAATATAGTTATTTCAACTTTTTTAACATCTATTGACTAAGTCTTCTTATTTATGCAATTTACTTTTATATTTACTTAATACTATTTTTAATTTGAATTTTGATATAATTTAGTATATTTGTTAGCATCAAAGGTTCTTTAAATGTACATATGATTATAATAATTAGAAGGAAAAGCATAGTCTTTTGTGAATCAGAAGTGAGGTAACAAGAAAAATAGATATTTTACTTAGTTGCTATGGCTTCTAATCTAACATTGATAAATATTAGAATTCTATACATTATTGTGGAGGGGTTTTTCATTTGGATGGCCTAGAAAGAGATGGGAGCACTTTTTGATATAAAGAGTAGGCTAGAGATTGGTCATCAATAGGTGTATCTCCAGTAAATGAATATGTTATGCTAGGTTTGTTGGACATGACCTTTCCTACATTATTTCTCACTAGATAGTGTGATTGGTTGGAGCCCTATGTATGAAGAATACACCTCCATGAATATGTGAAGCAACTTTTTCAATATAGGGATCATTGATTTGCAAAACACCCTAGGTTTAGATATTATATGATGAAAATGATACTGAGGCACCTAGCATAAAATTCAAGTATAGTTTTTGCCAAAAGAAATATTCAAGATCTTATATCAATAACCATAGATGAGTTACGTCAACATATGGAAGATGCACCAAACACAAATTAGCTAACAACTTAATGCATTTTGGTACAACATTATGAGGGACAAATTCATACCAAAAAAAAATGATAGGGAGAATTGTGCAATCTACTTAAACAACTAGGAACTTCAACTATTTTCTTCACACTTAGTGCAACTGATTTATATTGGCCAAATCTACATGTGCTAATGTTTGAAACTTTGCCTGTAGACCTTAGAGAAGTTAAAAAATAGAGAACACAAAATGTTATTGACTACCCTCATATTGTGGCTCACTACATACACCTTAGGTACACAATGTTTTGAAAAGTGATTTTAGAGAAAGAATTGAATGTGAAAGACTTTTGGTCCAAATATGGATGGAAGAATAGGGGCTCTCCATATGTACATAATTTTTTATGGTTTCATGATTCTCCAAATATGGATACATTAGATTGGCATAATGAAGAACAGGTAAAACATGCAAAAACTTATTATCATGGTATTGTTCATGTGTGGAATCCACAGGCATGTGTTAGTGCACACAATATGTAGGTATTTTTGCAGCAGAATACATTGTATTTTCTCATTCTAATTTTTGTATTTTAAATATTTATGTTAAAATATTTATTTGTATTCAGGGATTTTAGAATTTTGCACAACATCCATGTTTGTGAAACACGAGATGACTTTTAGAAATGAATGTTGATCAAAATTATGATAAAATTTTAAATATTATTCAAAAGCATACAATTTGTAGAGAGGGTGCATGTCTCAAGAAAAAAAATGGCAAAATGACTTTCAGATAATAATATTTTTATTCTTTTTTTAGCTTTAAAAAATTATTTAGATAGTATTTATTGTTCTATAACTATTTCTAAATAAATTATAGGTATAATGCTCCTTCGTCTCTAAATATAAATGGTTCAAAACTATATGAAGATGGTGAAAGTGGATAATTTCTTGAGCCTATGCAAAATGATGAAAGAGTTAACTCTCAGAATCACTATTTAGAGCAATTATGGAGAGCCAATATAGATTGACAAATAGTTTTGTCAACATGTGATATAATTAGATACATTACAAAATATGCATCCAAAGAAGAGAAAATCTTAGAGACATACCATCAAATGTTCACACATCTAGAAAATATTCAAAATCTTGAAGATTTTGCATCCAAAGTGTACAAGAAACTTTTAACTAAAGTAATCATTGAAAGAGATGTTGGCACTCAACAAAGATAATATATAGTACCAACTAAAAGAATAGATCTTACATTTTTGGCAATATCTAGTGTAAAGTCACTAAAAGGTTTGAGGGTAATGCCACCATTTTCTTATGACCATTATGAGAAAATGAAGAACGGGAAACAACTAGAAAAAAGAAAAGCTAAAGAAAAAGACTTCAATTATTAGAAATAATTTTACATTAGTTAATATATTATGAAATGCTTACGAAAAAATAGTTTCAATGTAGCTAATTGTAAATAAATATATTTAGTTAACCTTGTGGAAGTTCATCATTCTCAATTAAAATTGTATAAACTTTTCCATATTTTTTTTTAGATTATTATGTTAAGCAAATCAAAGTTAAATATACCCATGCTATTTATTTAAAATGATATCTTTGAATCTAAAATTTCTTTGAAACAAATAATTGAACGCTATTTTGATATTTATTATTCTCATTTCATACTATAGTATTTTGATCAATAAATACTTTTTTAGTCACTATGTTTCGAGTGTCAAAGCTATATGTATTTGTCATATTTATTGTTAATAATTGCATCATCCAACCAAAATTGTTAGCATCTACTAATCTTGAAGTAGCCCATCACTTGAATGATATAAATAAATTGGAGCATCCTTTAGATTATTGTCAGATCAATGAGTGTGTAGAATCTTAAATGAGGACGGCTAATCTATCTGAAGAAGGCCACATTTTGAATGAATTTAATGATGCAGATGTGATGAATCCGACTGATCAAGAATCATAAAGGTCACAAAAAAATGGCAATAACACAGATAGAGGGTATTTTGACTTCTCAATTCATTTGTCACTAGATCAATCCCCTACTATTGTCTCCGTAGTGTTGAAGACTTCAAAAAAGAGAGGTAGAAAGCTGAAATCTACAAAGATGTTATTGGAAGTGGATGCTGGTATTGATACCACTCTTGATGATAAGTTTTCATCAGTGAAAAGATTGACAAGGAGAACAAGACGTTCTCCTTGTCAGTAATGAAAATCATTACATGGAATGTCAAAGGTATCAATGCCTCTGACAAAAGAGGTAGGATCAAGTAGTTGCTAGATTCGAAAAAAGGAGATATTATTCTTCTTCAAGAAACTAAATTATCAGAGCAAGTTTTTGATAAGACATTGGCTAAATGGACTAATTGGCTTTCAGTTCATGTAGAGGGGCATGGGGCCTCTGGGAGTTTAGCAATTTTATGGAATGCTAAAAGTATTCATGGTATTCTTATTGGGAAAGATTCCAATTGGCAATTGCTGAAAGTTGAACACTTTGATTTGAAATTCCTTATCTTCAACATATATGGTCCCACATCTACAAATGATAAGAGGAACCTTTGGGCTGTACTAACGAATCTTATTCAGCAAGAAAGAGAAATGAATTTTATATTGGGTGGGGATTTCAATGCATTACTATCAATGTCTAAAAAGAAAGGGGGAATTTGTCCGCCCATTAGAACTATCCACAATTTTTCTTCATTTGTAGAAGATAATAACTTAAGTGACATTTTTCCTGACAATGGATTATACACATGGACTAATTGATGTATGGGCTTTTTAGAAATTGCTGAGAGACTGGATAGGTTCTTGTCTTCACAATTATGGAGGCTATTGAGTTATAGTTTTAAATCTGTAATCTTACCCTTTGTTGTATCAGATCATTTTCCAGTCTAGTTATTGATATCAAAGAACAATATATCACAACATCTTAATCGGGCTAGCTCTTTTAAGTTTGAACACATGTGGTTTAGGCATCCTAATTTTATTATGCTTTTAAAACATTGGTGGATTAATGCTCCAACCTTTAGGGAACCTAAGATGCTTCAATTCTCTAAAAAGCTTCATTACATGAAAGGGATGATCAAGGAGTGGAATACAAAGGTTTTAAAAAATGTGTTCAAGCAAAAACAAGATGTCTCAGAAAAACATGAAAAGGTAAATTCAATCATTATTGAAAAAGGTCTTAGTCCAGATTTATATCATGAGCAAAAATCCTTGAAAGAAGAATGGAAGGAGCTTTGCAACAGGGAGGAGATTTATTGGAGACAAAAGTCTCGTGAACTATGGTTAAGAGATGGTGATAAGAACACAAATTTTTTTCATGTAACTAATAGAGTTAAAAGGGCAGTTAACACTATTTTTTCAATTAAGCACATAGTATCTAGTCATCTTATAGAAGATGAAAATGGTATTAAGGAGGAAGGTGTTCACTTTTTTTCAAATCTCTTGGCTCCCCCTCATTTGGATCCTATTGATGAAAATCTGATTAATGATTTTATTAGTTGTATTCCCCCTCTTATTAGAGCAGATCATAATAGGATGTTGCTTACCTCTTTCACATTGGAAGAAATTAAAAAAGTGGTATCTTCATTCCCACCTAACAAAGCCCTAGGCCCTGATGGATTTACAGCTCTTTTTTATCAAAATGCTAGGATTTTATTGGTTCTAATTTATTAGCAGTGGTTGAAGAGTCAAGAAGGAATGCCAAGATGATCAAGAGTTTCAATTCAACTAATATTGCTATTATTCCAAAAATAAAGCAACCAACTTCTTTTGCTGACTTTAGGCCTATCTCTTTATGCAACATGATTTATAAATTGATTACTAAAGCTATATACATGAGGTTGCAGAAATTTATTCCTCATATCATTTCTTTAGATCAGGGTGGTTTTGTGTCAAGAAGAGAAACACGGGAAGGTGTTGTTGTTGCACATGAGACTCTTCATTCTATCAATTCTCATAAGTTGTCTAGTTTTGTGATCAAGCTTGACATGATGAAGGCTTATGATAGGGTAAGATGGTCATTTATCTTTAAAGTTATGTCCAAATTTGGTTTTTCAAATAAGTGGTCTAGATGGATCAAAAATTGTATTTCTGGTGCCTGGTTTTTAGTCATTATTAATGGAGAGTCAATTGGTTTTTCCCCTCTTCTCAAGGGATTCGTCAGGGTGATCCACTATCTCTAGTTTTATTTATACTTATGGCTGATGCTTTCAGTAGATTCATCAATAGATCTTCACAATTGGGCTTATGGCAAGGAATTTTGATACCTTGTACATCTATTATAGTTACCCATTCCCTATTTGCTGATGATACTCTTCTTTTTGGTACGTCAAATTTAAAGGAAGCTAACCATATTAAATATGCCTTGGATCTATATTCAAAAGTTTCTGGTCAAAGAATCAATGCCAAAAAATCCAAAAAATTTATTTTCAACACTAATGATATAGTAGCTCAGAGGATTTCTTCAACTTTGGGTTTCCCGGTAGATCACCTCCCATCCGTTTATCTTGGAATTCCTTTTTTTATGGGAGCAAACAAGACAACTTTTTGGCATCCTATCATTGATAGAATTAGGGCTAGGATCTCTACTTGGAAAGCTAGATGGTTATCTTTGTTAGGCCATATTTTGTTAGTTAAAGTTGTCCTAACAGCTATCCCAAACTATTACCTGTCAATTATCAATGCTCCCTCTTCTATAATTTTTCTAATTCAAAAGATTATTAGAGACTTTATATGGAAAGGAAATTTGTCAGATGAAAAGAAGCTTCCTCTTGTTTTTTTGCTTGAAATGTCTCATGATAAGGCATTTGGGGGTGTGGGGTTGCATGATATTGCTACTAGAAATAAGGTTTTTGGGGGCAAGCTTGTGTGGAAAATGTATACAAAATCTCATGCAAAATGGTGGTCAATCATGCAAGGAAAATACTTAGATTCTCCAAGTCCTTCTAGAATTTTTACTATGTCTAATCCTCCTTTAGGTTCAACCATATCGAATTTTATGATCTCTTCAAAGGATGTTGTTTGTAATTATGTTACTTGGGAAATTCACAGTGGAGAGAAAGTAAAGTTTTGGGAAGACTCATGGGATGGATTTCCCCCGCTATGTAGACAAGAAAAGTTGGATGAACCATGCCAAGTCCTAAAAGCTGAGTGGGGCTCCTCTTTTTGCGAATATGTTTTGGCTACTCAAATTCATTCAAGAAGGGTTCTCTGGAAAGAACCTCCAACACATCTTCCTAGTCAGCCAAGTCTCCTTTCCTTGAGGGACTCTTTTGCTAAAAGAATTATTTTTCTTTCTAATAGGGAAGATATAGTTATATGGGCCCTGGCCAAAGGTGGTCATTATTCAATCAAGGAAGGTTATTATGGTCTTCAACAAGCATATAATTCAAGCAAGAAGTGTAGAGCTTTTTCCTTTTGTTGGAACTCCACTGTGTTGCCTAAGGCTGGATGTTTTGCTTGGCTAGCCCTTAGGAAAAGAATACTCACCAGTGAACGGTTGTCAAAGATAGGTATTGCTGAATCTTTTATTTGTAAATTATGCAACAAGGAGCTAGAATCTACATATCATCTTCTTCTCTAGTGTCCCTTTGCTTATTAGTGTTGGGTTTTTGTGTTGAACAAGCTTCAAATGTCTTTACCTCTGCCAAATAGTCTTTGGGACCTTTTTCAACCTTGGTGAGTTCTATTCTCAAGATCTCTATTTACTAGTATTTGGAAGTGCATCCTAGCTAATGTGGTGTGGGCCATCTGGTGGGATCGTAACAAGATCATTTTTCACAATGAAAAATCAAACCTAGAATCTGTTCTAGATGGGATTGAGAATGCAATTTTAGAAAGAGTAAATGCAAATATGTTCAATTGTATCAATAATATTTCAGTTTCTACTTGGGATTATCTTCTTCTAAAACTCTGGAAACAAATTAAGTTACCTCTAGGTTTCTCTGCAAACTAGAATTCTAATCATCAATCTGATCGACTTCATGTAAAATGGTCTCCCCCCTCTAGAAATTTTCTAAAGTTAAATTTTGATGGTTGCTCTCGTGGAAACCTTGGTAAGTCAGGATTGGGTGCTTGTATTAGAAATTGGCAAGGTGAAGTAGTTGCAATCAAAGCAGATCTTTTACCAATTGGTACTAGCAACCTTGCAGAAGCTAAAGCCCTATTGGAAAGTCTAATTATGGCAAAGAGATGTAATGTTTCCACCATCCATATTGAAGGTGATTCTTAGGTAATTATAAACTCTTATCTCTCATGATCTTCTCATACTTGGAAACTAGCCTATATCCTTCAACAATGCTGGGATTTAATTGATTCTTTTCAAGCTACTTGTTTCTCTCATACTCTGAGGGAGGGCAATAAACTAGCTGATTGTCTAGCTGATCTTGGTTGTGAAGGCTCCATATTTGAATCTTGCCATTCAAAGATTATTTTTTTGAAATTCCCATTCTTAGATGACTTCCATATTTGGGACACAAAGAAGATGAATGAAGCTTTATAGAAACTAGTACTATATCTGATCAACACATGGCTATTAGCTTGCATATTCTTTGTGCATGTTCACAAATGCTCCAATTAGACAGGAGGTTCAAAGCTCTCTTGATTGTAGTTAAATCTTTTAGAAGGAGAGGTATTTGGTTGTAGGTATGCCTGGTATGACATATCAACTTTTAACACTTTTGTATTTCGGCAATGATTCAGAGTTTTCTTGCTAGTTCTTTCTCTGATGAACCCTTGAACTAGTTTATTAATAAATATATTACTATGTCACTTTTTGATTAAAAATAAATAAATTTGCATCTATATTTTATCTCTATTATTATTATTATTATATTGTCATATGGCTTCAATTTGAAACATGTGTTTTTCTATATTTTATGATTACTAATTTTTATAGTTGATAGTAGTGTATTGAAGAGAGATAAAATCTTTTATACAACTTAAAAATAATCATATTATTGTTGATAACAAATATTTATAATCTTAAGAATGAACTTCCATAATGAAGATATTTGTTAATCAAGAGGAAGATATTGTTATAAGGGGAGAGAAAAAGGTGAAGTACAATTAAATGGGCGAGATGAAAGATATCTCTTAATAAGAATATGAATATTAAATTAAATTAGGTTCTAACTTTAGCCAAACTAACTATACAAATATTTTTGAACTATAGATCTAGGATTCAAGCAAAATAAACCCTTATTCATTTTAAATCATGGCAACCAAAACAATGAGGTCAATAGCCTAGGTAGCTTCTTTAATAAGCTTTAGTTGGTTAAGCCTAAGTATTTTTGAGAGCACAGACACTTTAAGGATAGTGCACAATTTAGATACCCTCAACACAAATTTTGACCAACCATATCACACTACATTTCATTTTCAGCCTCAAAAAAATTGGATGAATGGGTAACTTCATTGAATACCATAATCAACCATACTCATAATCATACTAGTAACTTCATTGAATACATAGCATAAATACTTCTCAATTAAAAACAATTTAGTTTCATATGTTTACATGATAGAATGTATGATACTTAAAATCTAATTTTCCTATAATTTATACTTCATAACAACTCAAATTTTCTCTTTAGCATCACAAATATCACCTACTTTTCCCAAATATTACACTGATTCATGAAAAGCATCCACAACTTTATTTTCTTCACCCATCACTAATATCTCAGTCTCTACCAAATCATCCTCTTACTAATCGTATTTGTTTTCCTGGATAGAGAGAATCCAACTTCCCTTCCCATGAGGGAGGATTGAGTGAAAACACCCATACATACCCATTTCCCTTCTTTCAAATAGGAAGTAGAAGCCATTCTTGTCTCAACAATAAACCACTCTAGAGTGATATCATCGAAGGGTGAGTTTATAACAACACATATCATAGCTATTGTGTTGTTAGGATGTTCTCCAAAAACACATATTACCAATACTAGGAATATGAAGAATACCAATTCATCTTCTACCAGTTGAATGAGTCAACCAAAGTGAGACCACGAAAGGTTAAAGACTTCAAAATTATTTCAACACCACGCAGAGTCATTGCACATATTGCACATTTAGATGGACATTTTTGTCACAAATTATAGAATATATTCAACCTCCAAACACTTATATCACGTAAAAAACAAGCCCAATCAATTATCTAAAAACTAACATGACCTATCTATCTAAAGATTTAAGGCAGGTTTCATATGCTGATAGGTGGCATGCTACTGCGAGGTTTATCATCCTTAAACTCTCCATATGTATATGTATATATTTGTATATGTATGTATATATGTATGTATATCAACAATAAACGTCACTCAATAGGTAGTATGGCCACAATCTTTTAAACATAACTATATAAGGAATGAGTTGGGACATATACAAGTCAATTGGTCTAGTTGTTGATTATCTAGGTTGATTACAAATTCCTTTAGAATTGTTATCATATTAGGTACAATAAAATGAATAATCAGTTGTTCCCAGCTAGCATTAACCTTACTAGTCTATTTAGATCCATTAATTATTGTCACAAGATTTTAAAAATAACTATATAATGAGGGAGTTAGGACATATATAAATTAACCTTACATTTGCTCTAAACTACAACACAAAGGTTGCACTAGGGTACTACATGATTTCAATTATAGAAAACTATCTGATTCACCCTAGTGGGTGTATGATGGTGAAGAGTTGTATTAGGTGAGTAAATCTCACTATTGGGTATAGGAATATAGCTACAACAAACAATTAGAAACTAGAACTACATATTCATTAGAGTGAGTAGTTCAAGGATCTTGATCCCGTGTATGTAGGTATGTAGGTAGCATGGTACACAGAGTATGCCTCTAGTGTGCAGACACCTTGGACATAATTAGGTAGCATGGACCATCACAATGTGGTATGCACTTTCTCTAGCCTTACCTCATGGATGTAATAGTTCAAAAGCTTTCTACCAAGTTGAATGAAGTCTAGAATCAATGTTGTATAATTCATTTTATTTCTTTACATCCCACCTATACTGAAGAGATAGTAATATTTAATTATTTTATTATAATTGATTATATACAACATACTACTAATGCTTGTATGCTTATATTTGTTATAATTTTATTGCCCAAATATTTACTTCTGAAGAAAGTCCATGCCTAACAATATGGACCCAAAACAAAATAAGGTGACAATTGCTAGATTTTGGTCTCAGTTCAAAATAAATGGTGATGGAAAATGATATTGTACTTACAAAAATGTAAGGGCTTAAAGAATTGAAGAATTCTAATCATAACAATTGAGACACATTGTAGGAAACATGGTCACATTGAAGGGGGAAATGATTTTCATCCTTTGGCGAATGTGAATTTTGAACTGGTAGAACATGGAGGTCTAAATATCAAGGTAGAAGGTAATGCTCCCATGGAAGAAGATGATCAGGAGGTAGAGAACATAATTGAATATGTTGATATTGGTGTAATTGATAATGTGCCAGAGAATAGAATTGAAGGAGATGTTACTAGTGTAACTGATGAAGATGATGAAGATGATGATAGTCATGCATCTAATGATGATGATGAAGAGAACCTTGATATACTTGTAATTGAAAAGGCATACAAGCCCTTGCATGAAGGCTCCCAAACAATGCTTCTCTCCTCTATATTATTGCTGGTAAACATCAAGGTTGTAAATAGTATATCTAAAATAACAATCTCATGTATGCTAAGGTATAGTGTCATTTTTTTCATCTTCTATGTTATCATACCATTAATTTTCTTTATATTAATACCAATTTTTTTCCATAGGTTGATAGGTGAGTTTTTGTTACCACAATAAAACATTCTACCTTGCTCTTACCAAGAATTATCAATCATTATGAAATATATTAGAATAGAGTATCAAACAATGCATGCATGTCCTAATGATCATATTATATATCATAAACAACATGAATTTGCAGCATAACGCCCTAATTGTCACATTAGTAGATATTGATTAGATCAAATAATGAAAAAGGTCCTTCACAAGGCTTTTTGGTACATTTCAATTATTCCATGTCTACAACGATTATCTAGGTGTACTAGCTTGGCATAATTTATAGATTACCATGCACGCAATAGAAGTCAAGATAACAATATGTGAATGCCTATGGATGGTTCTAAATTTAAGGATATAAAAGATAGGTGGTTATTTTTTAAACAAGAACCTCATCATCTGAAGATTTCATTGGAAGTAGATGGTGTCAATCTATTTGGAGAGATGAGATTTGTTTACTTAGTTTGGCCTATTTTTGTTATTCACAATAAAATTCCTCCCTAGATGTTCATAAATAAGGAGTACATAATGTTGGCAATGATTGTAACAAGTATTTTTCCATTTAATAGTCATGTAAATTAATTTATAAACATAGTATTGAAATGGTCATAATAATTATGTTTTTTTTATGTTCATTCAACTAAGTAAGTACCAAGTGAAAGATATGAATGTATATATTGAGACCTTGATTGGTGAGTTGTTGAAGTTATGGAATGGGGTCACCATGTATGACTTATCTAGACCAATTGGTGAAAAGAAATTTTGATTTTGTACAATGTTTGTATGGACTATACATGATGCTCGTGGACTAACACAATTTTGTGGTATGTTAACACATATTTTTTGTTGTATGTTTAAGTTTTGCGTGATAATTTTAAATATGAATCTTATAGTACACATGTAATCTAATCATGCATTATCTTGTAGATCTTCAGACAAAGGAAAAATTTGCATGTCCAATTTGTGTTCCATAGATGAAATCTTGCTATTCAAAAAGTTTAGGAAAGCAAGTGTTTGATGAGTGTAGACACTTTCTCCACAAAAATCATATGTATCAAATTTTTGACAAATGTATTTTCAATGGGAAAGGAGAGAGAACTTCAAAGCCACAAAGAATGGCACTTCACATGTGGAAGTTGGAATATAATAGAATGAATCATTAAGGTAATGTCATTCCATCTTATGCAGGTTTTCGTATAAAATTTAAATTTGGATATTGTTTTTTGTTTACTAATGATATAATTGATGTTCATGAAGGTTGTTAAGGCATCAATAAGAAACTTCCAAAAGTACTTAAAGGTATCCTAGACAATTTAGTAGATTGTCATACTATGAGCACGTTCCAATATTGCATTTGTTTGATGCTATACATATTGGAAATAATGTGATAGAGACACTACATGGAAACTATTGGATGGAAGATGTGAGAAAGAAAAATTGGTCAAAATTTACAATGACATTAATGAATCCAATCATGCATTGAAGTTTTTCATTGAATCAGATAGAGATGGAAACCATATTAATACAAGTGTCATTCCTTAGTTATTCACTGTTATCATTCATTCACCCGCCAAAGTTTCTCTTCCATCAGATTTCAGAAGAATCGACAGTCGACGCAATCTCATCATCGGAAGTTGCACGGGAGATAGTATCAGCGACATCGCGCCCAATTGACACGTGTCTGGTGGACTTGGCAAGCGGGCTACAACGAAGGGCGAGTGGGGAAATTTTTCCGATGTCATAGGCGCTATGGCGCTATCGCACGCCGACCAAAAAATCTCCATGGCGACATAGCGCCCGGTGGAGATGCTCACGTTAGCGGGCAACGGGTTTTCACGGGTCGAAAGTTCCAAATACTGGCGAGGCGCCATGGCACCAATGGAAAACCAATGTGTTTTCTTATGGCGACATAACGCCCAAACCGAAAAGTTCATCATGGAAAAGAATGACCAGACAGGTGGGTCTCGATGGTACTTCGCATGTATAGTTTGTCAGCCCAGCGTCGCGGTGACAAATCAGAAGTAGTTGCGTGTAACCAGGCTGGAGTCTTTGTCAGTATGGTTAGCACAGTCAAGGTTTATGATCTCCATCGTCAGATTGGATTGCATCAATGGATGGCACCATCTCGCTATGGTGGAGATCCACGGATTTTATCATGGCGACATAGCGCCCATCTGCCACATAGCCATTCTGTGGATCAAGTCTCAGGTTCGCCAGTGGTGTTCATCAAACCAATCAGATGATGCCATGTGTATGTGTCAAAACACAGCATACCGCAGGCCCAGTAGTTTTCAGAAGGGATGGTGAGTGAAGTACGATGTCGCTCTAATTGTCAGATCTGCAAGGATCTACGATTGGCACTATCTCGCCATTGGGAACTGCTCGGATTTTAGCATTAGCCACATAGTACTCGTGCACCACGTGTCCTAGCGGGGCTGTATTTCATGCCACCAGAAGCAATTAGGGTTGGATGACCGACAAACCAACGGACAGATGCCACGTATCTTCGGGTCCAAAGAATCACGAGAAAAGGAAGGTCGCGAGAAGTCAGATCTGTGACCGTCAGATGAGAAAAGATCAACGGTAGGCACCATGTCGCCTTAGTGAAGCTGCAAGATTTTTACCATGGCAACATCGCACCCAATTGACATGTGTCTGGTGCGGTCAGGTCTCGCTAGATGCATCACTGAGGTGGCGTCAATTCGGATGGGCCCAGTCGCAGGAAAGAGGGTCCACGGTGAATCAGAAACAACCACGTGTGCCGAGTCAGAACACAGATATGTCGAGAGGCCAAATTTCTTGATATGACCAGTGCATTAAGGGGTGGGTTCTCCACCATCAGATTTGCAGAGATCTAGGGTCGGCGCTATCTCGCCATGGAGGAACTGCACGGATTTTACAATGGCGAGTTAGCACTCGAAGGACACGTGTCCTCACAGGTCTAGTTTTCAACGTGGCGGTTAGCTAACAGCTAGCGGTTAGATGGTAAAGGTGGTGTGGTTAGTCTGATGAAGGAAGTCAACCGCAGAAGGACTCTCCAGGTGGCAAAACAAAGAAATACGATTGGCCCGCGTGGCCTAGTTGACATATAAGAAGCCTAGTCGACTGATAGGCTAGGTCAATTCATGAACCAAGAAGCATAGATGATCGACGTTATCTTACGATCTGATCTTCGTGATCATTTTTGACCTGCCAGGAATAAATGCAAGATATAAGGACACTCCACCCATTCAGTTGGCTCATCTACCCTATCAGGGAATGTTGTGGCGTCGTTTTGTCTCCTCCGGGCTCCTTCTCAGAAGGATATGAGATTTCTTGGTATGCAAGTCAGGATTCAATCAGATCTCCGATTGGATTTTCAGTATGGAGTTAATGCCAGTAGGTGAGAAGTGAATGTAATGCAGAAATCTTCAGTTATGCTTGAGCTATAAAGGCAATTTTGTGATGTATTCTTGGGGTCGACTCTTCCTGATTTTCTCTGCTACTGCTTGCAGACTTGCAGTGTAAAATTTCTTTGTCCCTAAGCCATGTAATATCCTGTATCATCTCTTTCAGCCATCAGTGTGTATGTGCATCACTTTGCCTCCCATTGGTGTATTGTTGAGATCAGTGATCTGCATACTGTATCTATCTTTGGCCTATTGGATAATATACTAGTGAAATATCCTTTTCCTGGTGTCATTCAGTTGGTTTTTTTATCTGTATGTGACTGTTGATTGATATAAGTCTAGATGTGTATGACTTTTGTATATTACCCTAGTTTTGTAGTGCATATATGGGTAGACATGAGTCTGAACACTCTGTTTTGGTGCATCACCGCCTTAGATTAGACTAGGTAGATTTTCTTTAATGCTCTCTTTATCCCTTTCCCTTCTGAGAATAGATAGGTGCGCCCTGACAGTTTGTTCAAGTCCCACAGCTTGGAGGTTGTTTCCATGTTTCACTAGGATGTTCTCACGCTTAGGCCTTGGACAAGGGTGCAAACCTAAGTGACAACAATTTTTGGCATGCTCGGTAGGACCTATATCAAAAGATTTCATGTCTACTGGTGTCTAAAGAAGAAAGAGTTTCTGAGATTAATGCTGAAGAAGTAGTGCTGGCTTCAGTATTCAAGCCTTCAAGAGGCTGATTCATCAAGTACTTGGCGACTCTGAACTTCAACAAATCTGGTTTCAGGCCAAAGTTGCAGAAATTCATGCCTAGAGCTAAAACAAGGGCGTCTTCTAGAGGTAATTTTCAATATCAAGAACTCTCACTTTCAAGTCCTAGAAGAAGGAGGGCTAGAGCTTCATTATCACCAATTAGAGGTGGAATAATAGTTAATATACCTGTAAGATCTGTCTCTAATCCTCCTACTATCCGAACTCAGCCTAGATTGCCATCAACACTCATCAATAGAGCACTTGCTTATATGGCACACCCTTGAGTTCATGCTTTTGCCACCTTTAATGGTGGAAGTCCTCTGTTGTTATCCCAAAGACATGATATACCAGTAGCTGCACTAAAAAGCATACCTGATTTTAATGGTGAAACTTCTATTTCCCCCCTAGAGCATATCAAAGAGGTAGCAAATGTCTGCAATATTCATGGTATTACAGAAGATGATGTTGCCATCAGACTTCTAGCCTCGTCTTTAAAAGGAAAAAAATTACAGTGGTATAGAGGCTTAGCTCATGGTTCCATAACTGATTGGGATGGACTAGGAGCAGGATTATGCAAACATTTTGAGGATAAGAGTGACCATTTGTCACTACTAGAGCAGTTGACTATAATAAAAAGAGCCCCCCATGAATGTATGACCGATTTTAATTATAGATTCCAAAAGACATGGGATAGAATACCTACTATAGTGAAACCTACCCCTGGTAATGCCTTCTTGCATTACCTTAGAGCTTTCAACAATGACATTGCCACCACAATCCAAACTATGGGAGGAGATACATTACCAAATGCTTATGAGATAGCTATAAAGGCTGAGAGTATCCTAATACAAGGTGGAAAGTTAGCCCCAAGGCCTCCTATGCCTTTCTTTCCTGATGTTCCCAACCACCAACCAACGATAGCCCCTCTTCCTACAACTCCTACATTACAAGCCCTTACTCCAGTCCCCCAAGCTTCCACATCCTCAAATGGAATAGATGAAGTCAAGGAAATGCTCCAAGGTCTAGTGCTGAGCACAGACAAAAAAGAGAAGACCTTGGATAAAAAATTACAAGAGTAGGGGAGGGAGTTGAAGGACCAAGGGAAGAGATTAGCGGATAGTTTTTCTCTAATACAAAAGATGAGTAACAAGGTGGTGGCCTTAGAAAGGCAACAGGCCCAAGGTGGCAAGCCTCCCCAATTGCAATTTCAGGCTCCAAGTGGTGGTAGGCCTCCTAATCAGTGGAATAGCTCTTTTGATCAAAATAGGCAGAATAGTCATGCTTCTACTTCAAGCTCAAATTAGAACAGAGCTATAGTCCCTCAAAATAACTTGGCCCAAGACCAAGATTTTTGTCCCTCATGTAACTATTCTTATACCTACTGCCTATGTCAGAAAGCAGAATCTTATTTGGCCCTAACTGTCCAGGAGTCCACAGTAACGCAATCGCACAAGGAAGATCATCCCAAGGATTCCATTGCTCATAACACAAGAAGCAAGAAGAGAGCTATGGAACATGCTACCCCCCCTTCTCCCAATCAGGCCTCAACTTCAAGTCCTACACCTCGTACACAAATAGAAAATGAGTAGACAAACACTTCACAACAGCAAAAGCAAGGTCCAAGAAATGAGGATGCAAGTGATCCTTTTGTTGCCCCATCTCAACCTCTTATAAGTGCAGCCCCCAAAGTTTCTACCAAAATTCCTAGCGCACCATTGAGTGTGGTAGAGAAAATGAAGAAGACCAATGTAAAAATTTCCATGTGGGATGCTATTGCTACCATACCAATGCAGAGGAAGATGCTGCAGCAAGAATTGGAAAGGATTGAACCTAAGGATCAGTCGTCTACCATGGAGAGTGCCACTAGTTTAGTACAACCAGCAAGAGATGTGGAGGCAAATAAAAAGGTTAGACCTCCTCTATTTTATGTTTCTTCGATTATAGGGAGAAAATTAGTCCATAATTGCGTGATAGATTCGGGGGCTAGTAGCTCAGTAATGCCTAGGTGTGTTGTTGATGCTTTATGGGAGTACTGTCAAAACCGTAGGCTTCCTTAGAAGTGTGGAAATGGCCCTACATGCATGCCCTAGTTGTACTGTGATTCAAGACATATCTGTTGCTGAGGTTAAGCCCTATTTTTCCATCTGTCTTTCAAGAGACTTCACTGCTCAAATTGGTGGATTCATATCTGCTGATTGGTCTTACATGTCATTTAAGACCAGATATGGGGCCAATGCTTCAATAAGAGCAGAACCTCAAGCCCTTCATCACACTGAACCCTACACTCCCAACTTCATCAATATGAATTGACCTATCCTAGAGATGGACAAAAATAGCATAGTAAATGAGCCTGTCACTTCCATAGCAGAGATTCCTGATTTCTTCTTAGATGAGTGGGCAAATACATGTCAGTTTGAGCCTATGTCAGAAACCCTTGATACAGGCCTTAGTACATATTGCATAATAGAGAAAGAGGTTCAAGTTCCTGACCTTGGTAGGACTAATGACAACATAAATGGAGTATGGAGTATGTACTTTGATGGCTCAAGGAATAGAAATGGATCAGGGGCTAGTGTTATGTTGATCTCTCCTACACAAATAAGATACTACTTCTCTTTTATGTTCCAATTCAGTTGTACCAATAATGTGGCCAAGTATGAATCCTTGATCCAAGGTCTCCTACTTGCCCAAAAGAGGGGAATTCAAGCATTGAAAGTATATGGGGACAGTGAGTTGGTAGTGAACCAAGTGAGAAATCAGAATATCACCAAAAATGGCCTACTCAAGTCTTATAAACACAGAGTCTGGGATTTTCTTGAGGGTTTCCAAGCATTTAATATTCAAAGCATTCCTAGGAAAGAAAATAAATATGCTGATAGACTTGCAGCAGTGGGTGCATCTTATGATGTGCCAGGGAATCTTGAGGAAGAAAAGAAACAACAAATAAGGGTTGTGGTAAGGCCTATTGTTCCTAATAATAATACTCATTAGCAAGTGTTTGAGTCTGATGAGCAAATTGTGAGCTTCTTGCAGAATGAAGCAAAATTTTCAGAGAGAAATCAATCAAGACTACAAGATCAATATGGTGATCAGATCATTCATCTTAGTTCCAACAAGCTGCCCAAGGGTCTCATTACCTTGGAGAGTGTCTTTAATCCTGATGATCAGTCAAGGGATAAAGGGATGAATATAGTTGCAGAAAAGGATGACCATGCCCCAGTTACTATTGCTGATGGAAAATATCTTAACATCGGGAAGGTATGTTCTGAAGTTGAGCAAGAAAATTTCATTCATCTATGTCAAGAATTTAGTGACGTATTTGCTTGGACGTATGATGACTTAAAAGGTTTTGACCCTAGTTTGTTTCAGCATACCATAGATTTGGTTGATAGGGTCAAACCAGTAAGACAAAAGTAGAGGACAGTGAATCCCAAGATTGAACCTTTGATGAGGAAAGAGCTATCCAAGTTGATTGAAGCTAACATAATTTTTCCTATTAAACACTCATCATGGGTGGCTAACCTTGTCCCTGTGAGGAAGAAGAGTGGAGAAATCAGATTGTGTGTGGACTTTAGGGATCTCAATCAGGCTTCCCTTAAGGATCACTATCCTCTTCCTTCTATGGAGAAAATTCTATCCAAGGTCAGTGGGTCAAGGAGATTCTCTTTTCTTGATGGGTTTTTTGGTTATAACCAAGTGTTGGTTAAAGAGTCTGATAGATACAAGACAACATTTACTACTAAATAGGGCACCTATGCTTATTGCAAAATTCCATTTGGATTAACAAATGCAGTTGCCACATTCCAAAAGGCAATGGAGGTAGCTTTCAAAAGATTAATTGACAAGTTTTTCTTAGTATACCTTGATGATATAACTGTGTATTCCAAGAATGTGGAAGATCATCTTGATCATTTGAGACAGGTATTTCTAAGATGTAGAGAGTTTGGGGTTTCTCTCAACCCAGCCAAATGTGTCTTTGCTACAAACCAAGGGAAACTATTGGGACACATTGTATCTAAAGATGGATTAACCATTGATCCAGAAAGAACAAAAGCAATACTTGCCCTTCCTCTCCCTAAACACAAGAAAGGGCTGCAAAGTTTCCTTGGTAGGATAAATTTTGTAAGAAGGTTTATTCCTAATCTTGCTACCATGCTGAAACCCCTTACAGCCATGCTCAAGAAAGATATGGTCTTCTCATGGACCAAGGAGGGGAATGAGAGTTTTGAAAAGATCAAGGCAGCCATAGCATCGGCCCCTACCCTCATGAACCTAAATTTTGAGAAAGATTTCGTCCTCTACACTTTAGGTGGTGAGTCAAGTATTTCTGCTATCTTGACTCAAACAAATGACAAGAATGAGGAGCAGCCCATAGCCTTCTTTAGTGGAGGGCTTAAAGAATATGAAGATAAATAAAGCTTTGTGGAGAAGCAAGCCCTTGCAGTCATTAGAGCCTTGAAGAAATTTAGACACCTTTTATCCCACAACAAGATCCATTTGTTGGTGCCCCATGCTAGTGTAAAGGACTTCCTTTTGAGCAAGGATATTAGTGAAAAAAGGGCACGATGGATCACTAGAGTAATGGAATATGAGGTTGA
Organism: Cupressus sempervirens; assembly: GCA_028749045.1. NCBI lineage: Eukaryota > Viridiplantae > Streptophyta > Pinopsida > Cupressales > Cupressaceae > Cupressus > Cupressus sempervirens. The sequence continues at coordinate 689,961,838 of CM053785.1, forward strand.
TATTCAGGTTACCAAATTGGTAAGAGGGAGATGATTATGCAAAGAGATGTTATCAGGCCAGGAGTTGGATGAGGAGGTTGCTATGGTAATTGCAGAGCAACAAGAGGAAGGAAATGTTAATGGCCCAAAGAGCTAGATAAATGACATGAAGAATTTCTTATTAGGGAATGGATACCCTCAGGGATTGGACAAAGCTAAAAGAAGACAATATAGACTATAATCGATTCCCTATGTTGTGATTGATGATATCCTATTCAAGAGGGATTTTAATGGGACCCTGTTGAGATGTGTTGAAGAGGATCAGGCTGAAAGGATGATTAAAGAACTCCATGATGGCCGTGATGGTGGCCACTTCTCTGCAAGAAAAACTACCATGAAGATCATGAGGGCTGGTTATTACTGGCCATCCTTGTTTCATGATTGTCATAGGTATGTGAGAAAATGTGAGAAGTGTTCTTTCTTCTCAGGAAAACAGAGACTTGCAGCTCTTCCTCTTCATCCCATTCAGGTGGATCAGCCCTTCACCCAGTGGGGGTTGGATTTCATAGGCCCCATTAATCCTCCATCTAGTGCAGGTCATAAATGGATCTTAGCTGCTACCGATTATTTCACTAGGTGGACAGAGGCAGTTGCCTTGAAGGATGCTACAGAGCCATTAGTTGTTGAATTCCTTGATGAAATTGTATCTAGGTTTGGAGCTCCTTCTACTATCATCTTAGATAATGCCAAATCTTTTGTTGGAACCTAGATTTGTGCATGGGCAATGAGTCACAATATCTACCTGAGCACATCATCGAACTACTATCCTCTAGGTAATGGTTTGGTTGAATCTTCCAACAAGAATCTGATCAGAATTATGAAGAGGACAATAGAAGACAATCAGAGGGCCTGGCACAAGAAATTAAGGACTGCTCTATGGGCTGATAGGATAACACCCAAGAGATCTATTGGGATTTCACCTTTTGTGCTAGTATATGGTAGGAAAGCTAGACTCCCAATCTCATTGGAGTTCCCATCCTTGGAGTTGGCTCATTAGTTGGAACTGGTTGAAGATGATGCCATTTCAGTAAGAATGGCAGAACTAATTGAGTTGGAAGAAAAGAGAAACAAAGCCATGAAAACTCTAGAGATTCACCAGCAACAGATGAAGAAGTGTTTTGACAAGAAGGCAAGGGCCAGAATCTTTAGAGAGGGAGATTTAGTTCTCAAATGGGACTCAGATAGACCAAAACTAGGAAGACACTCCAAATTTGACCCATTATGGAGTGGCCCTTATTTGATCTCCAATTGCAAACAGGAAAATGCATTCCAACTGAGCAGACCTAACGGTGAAACTCTGCCCATTCTAGTCAATGGGATCCATCTGAAGCCCTGTTTCTGAAAGGATTGTGAATCTATGTACATAGTTAATCTCGTTTCCTTTTGTCTATTCTTGTTTTTCAATAAGTGCGCATGCACAGGGTTTCTCTTTTGAATCGCTAGTTTCCAAAGTTTTGACAGCCTCAGGTCGCAGAGGAGGTTCTGTTCTTTGTTTCTAGTCACAGAAAGAGAGCTAGAGTTTCAAGGTCTTTAACATTTTGATTTCCTCTCAAGTAGGTTAGGGTTTCTTGTAGCTCTCAGTTTCATGCCTTCCAGGTCCTTTTCTTGACCCTGTAGCCCAATGGAGTTTTTTGCAGGCACTGGTCTTATGCATTGAGCAAGCTCATGCCCCCTGTGAGTCGCCAGAAATGTTATCATTCATTCACCCGCCAAAGTTTCTCTTCCGTCAGATTTTAGAAGAATCAACGGTCGGCGCGATCTCGTCATCAGAAGTTGCACGGGAGATAGTATCAGCAACATTGCACCCAATTGACACGTGTCTAGTGGACCCAGCGAGCGAGCTACAATAGAGGGCAAGTCAGGAAAGTTTTCTGGCGTTGCAAGCAATATGGCGCTATCGCACGCTGATCGAAAAATCTCCATGGCGACATAGCGCCTGGCAGAGATGCTCACGTCGGCAGGCAACGGGTTTTCACGGGCCGGAAGTTCCAAAGACCGGCGAGGTGCCATGGTGCCAACGGAAAACCAATGCAATTTTTGATGGCGACATAGCGCCCAAACTAAAAAGTTCATCATGGTGAAGAATGACCAGACAGGTGGGTCTCGACGATACTCTGCATGTATAGTTTGTTAGCCCAGCGTCGCGGTGACAAATCAGAAGTAGCCGCATGTAACCAGGCTGGAGTCTCTATCAGTACGGTTAGTATAGTCAAGGTTTATGATCTCCACCGTCGGATTGGATTGCATCAACGGATGGCGCCATCTCACTATGGTGGAGATGCATGGATTTTATCATGGCGACATAGCGCCCATCTACCACATAGCCATTTTGTGGATCAAGTCTCAGGTTTGCCAGTGGTGTTCATCGAACCAATCAGATGATGCCATGTGTATGTGTCAGAACACGGTGTACCGCGGGCCCAGTAGTTTTCAAAAGGGATGGCGAGTGAAGTATGATGTCGCTCCGATCGTTAGATCTGCAAGGATCTACGGTTAGTGCTATCTCACCATCGGGAACTGCTTGGACTTTAGCATCAGCGACATAGCGCTCGTGCACCACGTGTCCTGGCAGGGCTGCATTTCATGCCGCCAGAAGCAGTTAGGGTTGGATGACCGACAAACCAATGGACAGATGCCATGTATCCGCGGGCTCGAGAAATCACGAGAAAAGGAAGATCGTGAGAAGTCAGATCTGTGACCGTCAGATGAGAAAAGATCAATGGTAGGTTCCATGTCACCTTAGTGAAGCTGCAAGATTTTTACCATGGCGACATCATGCCCAATTGACACGTATCTGGTGGGGTCAAGTCTCGCCGGATGCATCACTGAGGTGGCACCGATTTGGATGGGCCCAGTCGCAGGAAAGAGGGTCCACGGCGAATCAAAAATAACCACGTGTGCCAAGTCAGAACACAGATATGTCGAGAGGCCAAATTTCTTGATACGACCAGTGCATTAAGGGGTGGGTTCTCCACCATCAGATCTATAGAGATCTAGGGTCGGCGCTATCTCGCCATGGAGGAACTACGAGGATTTTATAATGGCAAGTTAGCGCTTGGAGGACACGTGTCCTCGCGGGTCTGGTTTTTGATGTGGCGGTTAGCTAACGGCCAGTGGTTAGATGGTAAAGGTGGCGCAATTAGTTCGATGAAGGTGGTCAACCGTGAAAGGACTCTCCAGGTGGCGAAACAAAGAAATATGATTGGCCCATGTGGCCTAGTCAACATATAAGAAGCCTGGTCGACTGATAGGCTAGGTCGATTCATGAACCAAGAAGCAGATATTATCAACGTTATCTTGCGATTTGATCTTCATGATCATTTCTGACCTGCTAGGAATAAATGCAAGATATAAGGACACTCCACCCATTCAGTCGACTCATCTACCCTATCAAGGAATGTTGTGGTGTCATTCTGTCTCCTCCGGGCTCCTTCTCAAAAGGATATGAGATTTCTTGTTATGCAAGTCAGGATTTAATCAGATCCTCAATTGGATTTTCAGTATGGAGTTAATGCCAGTAGGTGAGAAGTGAATGTAATGCAAAAATCTTCAGTTATGCCTAAGCTATAAAGGCAATTTTGTGATCTATTCTTGGGGTCGACTCTTCTTGATTTTCTCTGCTACTGCTTGCAGACTTGCAGTGTAAAATCCCTTTGTCCCTAAGCCATGTAATATCCTGTATCATCTCTTTCAGCCATCAGTGTGTATGTGCATCACTTTGCCTCCCATTGGTGTATTGTTGAGATCAATGATCTGCATAGTGTATCTATCTTTGGCCTATTGGATAATATACAAGTGAAATATCCTTTTCCTGGTGTCATTCAGTTGGTTTTCTGATCTGTATGTGACTGTTGATCGATATAAGTCTAGATGTGTATGACTTTTGTATATTACCCTAGTTTTGTAGTGCATATATGGGCAAGAATGAGTCTGAACACTCTGTTTTGGTGTATCACCGCCTTAGATTAGACCAGGCAGATTTTCTTTAATGCTCTCTTTCTCCCTTTCCCTTCTAAGAATAGATAGGTCCACCTTGAGAGTAAGAGGAAGCCGGCCTTCTCCGAAGACTCAACCTCGTAGTTCAAGTCCCACAGCTTGGAGGTTGTTTCCATGTTTCACTAGGTTGTTCTCGCGCTTAGGCCTTGGACAAGGGTGCAAACCTAAGTGACAACATTAACATAGCAACAAACTGATGTCATATATGAAGCCATAAAAAAACCTAAATTTTCCATAGGATTTTTTGCAAACATAAGCAATTTTATATCAAAGAAAGGTGACTTTGGATTAGGGTTGAAAATACCATACCTTCATCAAGGTAAGTCATGTTCTTCTCTATTTACAATAAATTTGTAAAACATCATGTAATTTTAATTTTTTTATTTCAGAATATATTAAAAAGATCATTTTATTGTTACTATACTACATTCTACCTCTATCTCTCTTACACAACTTTGACAACATGAGTGTCAAAAACATTATATATGATCTTGAGAAATACATGAGGTTAGAAGTGTTATTTGTTAGAGTTTTTGTATAGAAGTGTTATTCTAGTCTTGTTAATATATTTTTTTCACAATGAATATCTTCTAGGTGGTTTTTATCTAAAGAAATTGATAATAAAGACATAAAGCAATGGAAGAGAAAAATTCCTCAACTTTTTATGCACAAGAACATTACGTCATACATCTAGTTGAGGAAATCAAATTGTGTGGACGTGTACCATCTAAGTCAATGTGGATGATTGAGAGGAACTTAAATTTTTTGAAGGGTTTGGTTCAACAAAGAGCATGTTTTGAGGGTTCTATGGTCAAGGAATATATGGTCTACTAGACCATGGTTTACATTAGTGAATATCTTCCCAAGTTTGCATCAAAGATCCATGTAGATCAAATTTGGGATCCCAATTCCATTAATAGATTTGAAGGGGAGTACTTGATGCGGAAAGGTAGATTGAAGAAAGTGAGAGGTAATTATAAGATGTTATTGTAGCTAGTTAATTCTTATCCATAATCAATATAAGTTATTTCTAACTAGCTTATTTATTTTATATAGTTTCTCATGAGTGGGATGCACTTCATTTTTATATTGCAAACAATCTTGATTGGATGATGCTATGGATTGAATAATCTCAACAAAATGGTCACTTATTAACATGGGAAGGTGTTGCTTCATTGGTTAAAGAAGCTCATTTTAATGGAGGTCCCAATGTTATGCCAATGGTAATTGATCTAGAAAATTGTTTAAGAGGTGGAAAGGTATGTATAAGTTAATTTATCATGACCCATTTGATTAATATCAACTCAAGGATCGATTCATAATTTTGACATGTTTAAAAAATAATAGGTCAACCACCATAGAGATATGTACTAAAATGACCATAAATTTTGCATTAAAAAGGTGAATGAGACTAAGAGAATTTGCAATTTTGGGATAACTACAATGTTTGAGGTCGCCAATATTTCATCTAGAAGTGACACGCATCCTCAACAATCAAAAAATAGATACTATGGCATTTTGAATAATATAATTGTATGCGACTTTAATTTCTTCAATCAAATTTTATTTGGTGTCAAATGGTATAGGCTATGACTAAATCAAAATGGTCTTGATAGAAATATTATTGAACATGATAATAGATTTACAATGATTAATACAAGGTCATTTGAGCTAGTTAGAAATGAGCCCTATGTTCTTCCAAACCAATGTGAGTAAGTATTTTACTTTGGTGTTCCACATAAATTGGGTTGGTCATTTTCCATTAGACACGATCCAAGAGGAAGACTGGTAAAGTATAATGTAATTGAAGAAGAAGATGAAGAAGGAGATGATGATGGTGATGGTGAAGATGGAGGAGATGATGATGTTGATGATGATGAAGATGAATAAGGAGATGATGCTGATGATACTAGCAAAGATGTTCATGATGATGGTGATGGCATTGATGGTGGTGGTGGTGGTGGTGGTGGTCGTGGTCATGGTCATGGTGGTGATGGTGGTTGTGGTGGTGGCAAAGATGATGATGGTGGTGATGAAGATGATAATGGTGGTGATGATGATGACAATGATGGCAATGCTCATAGTGATGATTCTAATGATTTGGATGATGATGGTGATAATGATGATGTTCATCATAATGAGATGGATGAGAATATGATCAATGACATGATCAACGGAAATGTATTAGGTGTCAATTACTTAGAATATGCTTTTGTAGAGGTAACCAATTGAAAAATATATAATGTTATGTTTTTTTGATGTATTCATATTGTTCATGTTATGTTCTATACATAATTTGTAGCATAAGTATCATGTAATTTTTAACTAACTTAAGAAAAATGATTTACATATGTAGGAATCTATACCCTTTTAACAAGGATCCTACAAAGTGACATGGATTGAGAGGTATAAATTTATTATATGGTTTCTTTCTCTTTGCTTTGGACATTAACTTTAGGCAAACTTTATATCTATCTATTTTGTTCCTTCAACTATATCTCTCATTTGATGGGCTCTAGGTACCACCAAGTAGGCATCTGTTACATTTGTCTTCCTCAAGTAAGGGAAATGTGAGCATAGAAGAGGGTATTGAGACATGTAGTAGGTCTATAAAAGAGAGACAAACTAGAGGGAAAAAGATTAGAAAAAAATTCAATAAATGCATGCAATTTTTCCTTGCTCGAGGAGGGTCATGTTCTTATGATGATGAGAAAAAGGGTGACATCAACATTCCCTTGAGGTACACACATCTTGAGAAAAATGGGTACCCAGGGAATTACCTCCAATTAACACTAATTTTTGTGTTAATAAGAGGATATATCACATAGCTCCATCATCATTACATGGTTTAGGCTATTTTTAATGCATGGCATAAAGCTTAGTTATAACAAGGTTGTTGAATTGATGGAGTATGTAGGACCTTGTTACAATTATAAAAACTAGATGTGTATAGTTCAATATAAAAAAGGTATGTGTAGGTATACATTGTAAACAAATTATCTATAATGGAAAGAAAATGATCAAATTAAAAGACTTGCTATGTACATTGATAGAACACCAAAAGAAATAGGGAACATTATAGGTTTTATAAATAGTGCATGTCCTAAGTCAACTAAAAAGTGACCCAATAGCATTTTTGAGGCACATGAGGGAAATTATGTTTTTGTATGTGTGATAAAATCAATAAGTTTAGGGGAAGAGTTGCTAATAGATTACAATTTGAATCACATAGAGACAAATAAATTTACTATCATGAGACTTGTAAGTACTATATATGCAAAATTTAAACTAATTACCTCTAATTAGAACTCTAATATAAAATATATTATTTTAATAATAAGTCTTTTTGCTAAGTGGACTATACCTTTGCTTATGCTGATTTATTATGTATATTCTTTGTCATAGGGTGACATGGCCATGCCATTAGATGACACAAGAAGGGATGTTGCTCCCACCCCTTCTCCAATATAGGTAGACCTTTTGTATAAAAATTAATGCAATTTTAATTTTAGAAAATGTTAGGTTATTATATTACTTTCATGAAGGTTTTGTATTTTAAAAAAAAAATTTTACTAATATTTTTTTTTCACAATTTGATTCATAGGGAAAGGGAAAGGGAAATGAACAAATTCCACAATAGCAATTACTTGCTACTTATGACATGACTATAGTAGTGACCATGTTAGCCTATGTAAAAATACCCTAAAGAATGTCAATCTAAAAATTCATGGTCTTGTAATGGATTCAAATCCAACAAAAGAAAAAGAGGCCACAAGAAATGAATTGTGTCATAGAGCACATTGTCTAGAAGTAAGCAACAATGAGTCTTTTGCTAGAACAATAGTTCAATAAAGCTTTCTATTTTATACTAATTTATAGATCATGAGCCACAATATATATATATTTTTTGTTATAGGATTTTTTGAGACCATGCTGAGTTCTTCCACCTAATGAGGGTACTAGTGTATCTCCAAGAGGTCTATGACTTCAATTTAGAATCATTAGAAGGGACATTATTTTCTTCATGATTATTATTGACAATTTTATATTACTATTTTCATGTTCACTCTTCTTCTATACTTAACCACTTTTATTCATTCTTTGATACTTAAGATAATTGTTGTATGTGGAAAACTCATAATTGTTGAACCTTTATGATGATATAGTCTTAAATGTATATCCTCTTGACCAATTCCATGTTGATGAGCTTGTGATGATATGATTTTGATATTTGTGTGTTATACATAATAGTCGGTCATTGGTCATGAATATGATTTATTGCTGAAATTTTCTTTTATACAATCTTTTGGCTTTAAAGTGACTCAGCATATGATTTATAAAGTTTCTCTTTCTCCCATTTAACGCATAGTACCCAATGTTATCTTCTCTTCATTTCTTTAGCTCTACATTTCTTAGTTGAATAATGAGACTCTTTAAATATAATCTTGTTGTATATATACATATCACTCCTAATTTATGTGATCTTTAATGTTGACTATTCAATTTGCCAGATTGTTATTAATGTACGTTGTTTCCATCTTGGCTTGCCTTGTCTTATGTGTCTCTCCTTCATTTGCTATCTCCAATAGTAGTGCATTTTATTTGTTCACAAATGGATCTTATTTTTATATCTACTACTACAGATGATGTTTCTTCTTTGTTAGTGTGAGGAACATATCACTTCATATCATAGTTTTCAATGCACTCTTCAATGAATCAATTTTTCCTTCAAGTTCAATTATGATTGGTGTATTCATACTTATTTACAATACTCAAATGCCAAGTAATGTATATGTTGGTCCTGATATAAATTTTACTAATAACCATAATTTTGACATTAATTACAACTTCTAACAATCATCCAAATTCTTTTGACATCAATGGCAATATTTCCATTAGCTTTGTTATCAGATTTGATTATTTCCATTTGCATATATTAATTTTATATAAAAAATAGGACATTTTGAGGTCAAGTTTCATTAGTTGCTTTATTTTTCTAATGATGGTGATGTGTTTGATTGTTTGGCCTTTGTTTAGAAGTTTCAATCTTATAAATAGTAATTTGAAAAAAAAGGTTAGGAATATATTTAATACTATTTATACAATTAAATCATTTTTCTCTTTATTTTATGTATGATGTTCATTGGTCATATGGTGTTGTACATATGTAATTATCTTTTGAAAATATTTCCTTTTGTGATATGATGATATTTCTCTCCTAGTATGTTTCTATAGGACTCATTCTACTTATAGTGGTATAATGCTTATCATCAACTTGATAATATTTATTTAGAACAACTCATGGGTGGAGAGTTTGTCCTAATAGCGATGTCATTGTTATTTACTACTAATTATTAAATTCTATTAGAGGAAATTATGGGACATGAAAAATACATTGTGTGTGTGTGTGTGTGTGTGTGTGTGTGTGTGTGTGTGTGTGTGTGTGTGTGTGTGTGTGTGTGTGTGTGATTATTTTCAAGTTCTGATCATTTCCATATGCCTACTTCCACGAGGTTGGCCAACACTTTGAGATTGCCAACTATAGGATTGGCAACAAGGAGCATGTAAACATCCACACCTACTACAACTAGAGATGGTAAATCCTTGTTTTTCTACATTTTTTTATGTGCTAAATATGATAATATTTGTACTTCCTTGTTCATTTGAGTATATTATGACATTAATTGACTTTGCTACAAGATAGGTGCACCTTGTCAAATTGATGATAGAACTTATACCAGCACTGCTGATAATTTATTAGCCTTTCATGGGAAGCCTATGTTACTTGTACTAGATCATTGGAGGAATCATTGTTGATGACTGAGAAAGATATGATTCTCTTAAAATTGCCTAAGCTTCCAAGTACTTTAAAATTGTAAATATTTAGAGTGTAATTGTAGTTTACGTACTCATAACTCATTTTTGACTAATGATGTGGTGATGATTTTGCAGGAAACAATCTTTTATATGAAACTTTTTATGATTTAACATTGGAGATATTTGGGCCCACATTACCTAAAAGAAACATAGCCTGATATTATTAGTTGCTACATTTTTCCATTCATTCTTGAACTAATTTTTTATCTAACAATTTTTTTTTTTTGTTAAAAGCTAGACTGACCAAGCCCCTGAATTAAAATATCATCTCATAAAAACTATGGAGGAGTTCTTTGGTCAAAATATTTTAAATAGAGCCCAACTTCTAAAAAAGTTTGCAGACATATAAAGACTATGAGAGACCAATATAGAAGGGCTCTAAAGCTTAGCCAAAAGTATGAGCATCCTCTTATGGTGCCACATCTAGAGTGGAATGGAATCATTGAAGATGCAAAAGAGAAGAGACTATGGGATAAAGGAATTAACCCACCACACAAAAAAAAAAGGTATGTGTCTCATATACTTCAGTCACTTTTTTTTTCAAGAATGTTGATTTACTGTATTCTTCATACAATAAGAATCATACAATCAATGTATTCTTTATTCTAAATTTGCACAATATTCACTTTCTAATAGTGAGTAGTGAGGCCTTTTGCCATAACGTTTGCCTTTTTCCTTTATTGTCTAATAGTGAGTAGTGAGCATTGAGGCCTTTTTCCTTTAGGATTTTAAAACTTTCCAAGTGAATGAAAATGAACATGTGTCCCTCGGAGATGTTGTCATGTGTGTTACAATGAATGCACAAAATAATTGTAGGTTGAAGTCCTAATTTAATTTTTTTAACAACCTCCAAGCCAAGTTGCAAGGTAGATACCTTGGTGCATTTTTTCCTATGTTGAGATCAAGAATTTTGGAGTTTTGGGGGTACGAAAGCCCTAGTACACAAATGCAACTAGTAGAAGCATAGATCATCCATATTAAAAATGTGATTTCATGGCTACCATCATTTTTGGATGAGCACCCAAAAAATTGCCACTTTGCCTTCAGCTCTCTTGAATATATTCAAACAACATTTTTTTGAAGACTTAAGAAACAACATGTGATGTTAAAAGATATATCCATTTTAGACATGTAGCCCATTTCCTATTAATGGTATTTAATATGTCTCCCTCTCTTATAGTCTTACCATAATTAATGACAATAATAGATGCTCAACTCACCAACATCCCCTTCTTCTTTATTTCACCTTTCATTTTATTTATGACCAACATTCATTATTATTTATGATACATTTAGTGGAGCTATGCTACAATTACACCATATTAAATAAGATGGATTTTCCATAGCATCAAGTGCTACCATTTAGATTGAGATAAATGCAAGGAATGATTGTATCTTGTCTATATAAATGCATATGGTTGTATATTGTCATATTTGTAACTTTTCTCTTTAGTATATAGAAATTCATTCAGTGAATAAAAACAAGACACCCCTTAATGAGTTAATCATTATATGTTAAATTATATCTGACACAAAGAAGCAATTCTATGATGTGTTGATGTTAGCAATGTGTAATTTATACTCTAGATATAGAATGCATCTCATTCAAAGAGTTTGTGCTTTTATTTAAATGTTAACCTACTAAAGAGTTTAATAGAGATGATCAAACACGTTGATTGTGGATTTATATAATCTAACATTTTTTCAAAGTTTACATATATAGGTTGTAGGGCACATCGAAGGCAACACAATTTAGGAAAGAGAAGGTTGGTCAACACCATCTTGGATCTGGTGGATATATGAAAATTCACTCACACCTTGTAAGTAGCAGTAAATGAAATTTTATATCAAATTTTTAATATAAAATTACAAATAAGAAATACATTAATTATTGCACTATTATGCAAAAAGTGAAGGGCGTTGAATTTATTCTATGGCCCATAGAAGAGGACAAAAAGATTGGCTTCAAACAAGGCTATAAAGTAGTGGCTTTCACCACCGTACACATTCTAGTGGCCAAATAGGTGTAGAAGATTCTGGTGCAGCATAAATAGGCCAAATAAAAAAATAACATTAATTGATAACTTAATGATAAATAATATATTTGATGTTAATATTAAACAATGATAATAATGCATGCATGACATTTCACTATAGCCTACTACTCCTAGCATAGATCTTACTCATGATGACAAAGGCATAGATCCTACACATGACAAAGACCTCAATGTGAATTACAATGATACATATTCAATTTTTATTTCAATTTAAATGTAATTATTAATCAAATTTAACATCTTAAATTGCAATTGTTGTAACCTTTATGTGATATTTTTTGAGTATACAAAGCATGATGTTAGTGTTGAGCATGTTGAGGTTGGGTCTAAACAGAATGTGACAATAGATGTTGTGGCACTATCAGGTAAAGAAAAATCCAGGTTATGTTCTTTAGATTAATGAAATACTTATAACATAAAATGGTTTAGATTTAAACCCATTTATTTCTTATTGTAGGGATGCATACGCCTTTTCCTTGATGAAAAAAGAGGAAGCCTCATGTCATAAGATTAGAACCCCAAGAGCCACAAGATGTCGAAGATGGTTAGGATGTTCCCATTAGCCTTTATCTTCAAAAAAATAAAAAATAAAAGAAGAAATAAATGTTAAAAACCATTTTTGATGATGAATGTGTCGATGGATATTTATGAATGTTTCTTATTAATGTATTTTTATGATGATTAATGTTGTTTATTAATCAATTTTTAAAAATTTTTGTTCTTGATGATGAATTTTGATGGATTTTTATGAATGTTGATGAATTTTATGTCATGTTATTGAATATTGTTATATGATTATAATGATTGATGTGTTCACAAATTATTGATGAATGTTTATAGGTATTGATGAATTATAGGTCATGTTAATGAATGTTATGTGAATATAATGATTTACATGTTCACAAATTATTGATGAATGTTTATATGTATTAATTAATTATATGTTATGTGATTATAATGATACAATGATATACTTCTAAAAAGAATGAATGAAATATTTTCTTAGTTGTTAATGGTGAATTTAAAGTGATTATAGGGGGGTCGGAAGCCAAATAGCTTCCACCTTCACATAGTTGGCCTTGTTAAGTAGAGAATATGAAAGGATTCTTGAAACTAAGTTATGCTCAAACTAAACCTATTAAAATCATTTTAGTTACAATGTATTTTTGTATCATGTCATTATTGACTCTCACATGCATTATTTTCACTATTGTAGATCATTGGGATGCTCAAACTTTGAAGTCTCCAACATGGTGCTTACTTTTAGTGGAAAAACATAGCAAGTTCCAAGTGAATGCATTAAAATGGTCTTAAAATAAGTACTATGACTTACAACATGTTCCTTTCTCTATAAGTTGTATGCAAATTATGATTTATTGCTAATTACCAATTGCTTCTAGTAGAAATGGACAACATGTTTCTTTCTCTATAAGTTGTATGTAGATATGGAGCTACTCTCGCAAGAGATTGTGTATCATACTTGTCCACAAGGAGGAGAAAGTATTTGATTATCAATATTAAGGTATATTAATCTTCTAAGTTAATTGGCTTTAGGTTTCATATACTATCTTTGTTATTGTCAATATCTTATAGCAATAGTTTCTTAAGGTGGGGAATATTGGCATATCACAATACCAATAGTTTCTTTTCCTTGGCTCTCTTGCATCATAATGATGGATTGTGTAGTGTAATACAAGATGTTGATGTTGAACCCCAAAATAAAATATATACATTGATATGGATTGTGGAAATTTGATAATAATGAACAATATTTTAGTTAGTTTAGTTTTGAGACTCTAGTTAGTTCAGTGCAAAAATTGCCATTGGAATGGATAATTGTTTGTCTTGTATTGCCTACTAAAGGTAGCATTCAAAATAATAAATTGTCAAAGCATGTATTTCTCTCAATTTCATACTTGTTTTGAACAATTTTTTAAACTTTAGAAGAAAATAACTTTCATTTCCATTTAAAGGGAAACTTTGAGGAACATTCAAATTCTTATACTAGAATCAAAGAACCATCTCATGTCTACAACCACATGGGATAGGGAAAGTAGAATGTAGAAAAAAATTATAATCTCAATCTAAAATCTTCCATTGATCAATTGAATAGCTTCTTTAAGCATGTACACATCAACATCTACATTGAGAGTGGAACAATCATATTGTCTAACATTATACCTGTTACCACAGATCTTGCTTAAGTAATATATTACAAAACCTCCTTTACTTCTACTATGGTTCTGGTCTCAACCTTCACCAAGTTTGTACAAAAAGAAAACATGAAAATTTTATTTTTTCTTGAAATCTTATAGATACATAATCCCTAATATCCAATTGTATATTTTATTAGAAAAATAGGTAAGGCCTCTCAAAGAGTAAATTTTATTGAATTCAACTTGTTGTTGCATTCTTTTTTTAAACTTTGACTACAATCACTATTTTGCCATCTACTACCATTGATTGTATAAGCAACCTATCAAAACATCTCCAAGTCATCAATAGTTTGATGGTACTATCATTGAGCATATGATAAATCTATCACAACATATCTCTAGGTAGTTGATAGTTTGACGCCTCTTGCCATCAATGATGTGGACTACCCATCAAAACATCTCTTATAGGCATTGATAGTTTGACATTCAAAACCAATTTTCTAGCACCACCACGGGACAATGATGGAAATAATTTTTTATAGCTTTTTTCATCGATATATCAACACCCATCTTTGTCATTGAACTACCAACTCTAGTTTAGCAACAATAGGTTTTGACATTTTTAAGTCATAATTTCAACAAAAAAGCATCAAAAAATAGGTCCAAATTTACTAGTGTTTATCTTTTAGGGTTACATTCTTATGCTTAATCGGATTTCCATTCTATCATAAGTCTACGAGCTTAGCTATTGGAGACCTTTGATCTTAAACTCAACAACTTATTGGATAGTCAAAAGCTTTTCAAATTTATGTCACCTTTCAAACCATGAGGTTATGCTTAACTATCTGAAACCTTTGTCATAACATTGTATCTCTTTGTAAATAGACCTTTGCTCTTATGCTTGCCTATAACTATAACTTCTAGAAGCTTTAGAACAGACCTTATGATGTTATGCTTAACCCTCAATTGTAGCATCAAACAACTTTTAAAATAGATGTATGCCCTTATGTTTGCCTTTAGATCATAGAATTGTAAAAAACCTTAAGAGATACTTGTGATCATACATTTTCCTTTAGGAGGTAAGGTTGGGAGACTAAACTCTTAATAAAAAATCTTTTATGAACTTATGCTCAATACCTTGGTCGTATCTTTGGGTGACACTTTCAACATGCCTTACACACTTATATTTCACCCTTGATCATATCATCATGACTTATTTTGAAAATAAATATTTAGACATGCGCTAACCTTCAGATCGTAAGATTAGGATAAACTTTTAGCTTGACCACATGGACCTTCAATCTTACATTTACAGCCCTAGGTGTAAGATCATAACATCATTTTTCCTTTACCAAATTAACCTACGATGATATGTTTGAACCTCTAGACATTAGGTCATAACACATTATAAATTTCTTTACAATTCTATGCTCACACTTGATCATGAAATCAAGAGGGAATATAGAATATTCTTAATTTATTTACAAACTCCCTCTAAGACATAAGACTTAGGAGAATTAGAAACAAACCTTGGATTAAGAAAATTAGAATAAGTCTTGACATGATTAAAACATTTTCAATATAACTTTGGGTTACAAAGGATGATTTATAAAACTTATCCAATCTAGGGCATGGATCAAAATTCTAAGGTTTTCCTACTAAAACCTCTACAAAAAAGACAAGAAAACCCTAATTTTATTTATTTCACCTAAATTTTTATAGTATTTCTTAAAATTTCTAGAATGGTAAAAATACAAGTCATCAATGGCTTTATCTAGGGATAATGGATAGCATGCATCCATATAAGAATTTAGCATTTCTAGAAGAATAGACCCCATACTTGACAAGATGACAACTTATTCAAGGAGCAATGCCTGATCAAATCAGGGGAATAACACAACATATTTACAAAATATAGAGTATTCATAGATGTATAGAGAACCATAAAATACTATTCATGTAATGAAAAGTACCTTTAGCAGAAGGACTTCTTCAAGAATTGTCCATGAATTGGTGATTCCAAAATGTCTCTTGATAGCTCTTTGATGAAATATTAATCTTTTCCCAATTTTTTGTGAATGAAATATGGACTAAACTAAATACAATCAAATTTTCCATGTTATAGAATCTCATCAAGTCTCATACGTATTTCATCTATTATAGCATCATATTATTTTTATATAAATTTAGACATCTCATTTAGGTTTTTCTATGGTAATCTAAATTGTATTCCATAAACTAGGCCATAAGGAGTAGAACCTATTTTGTTTTTCACTATTACTCTATTAGACCATATTGCTAAGGGTGATTTCGAATCCCAAGCCTTCTTGTTTTTATCCAAAATCCTTTTAGTGATTCTCAATAGACTTTTTTTTACTATATTCTACCTTCCCATTCCCTTGAGGATGATATGGGGATGATGTAGATGTTGTAATGCTATATTTCTCACAAAATTTCTCATATTCCCTTCATTTGAAACACAACTTTTATCCATTATAATATTTTCTAGACAACCGCATCTGATGATAATTTTATTGAGTATAAAATCCATCACCACTTTACTAGTTTCTCTTTTGGTGGGGATTGCTTCAACCCATTTTGTAAAATAATCTATGGCTACTAGAATCCATGAATGACCACCACTATATTTTTTCACAATTTCTCCTATTAAATCAATTCCCCATTGTTGGAATTGTGATTTTACTTCTACTAGTCTTAATGTTAAGTTACTTGAGAATTTCAACTTACCTGTGAATCTTTGGCAAGCATCACATATTTTTACAAGTTCATGTGCATCTCTAAATAGTGTAGGCCATTAGAATACAAGCATAATCACTTGATGAATTGTTTTTTTAGCCATAAAATGGCCTCCACACACTCCACTATGTATTTCACCTAAAATCCTAGCTAACTATTCTTCATCTACACATTTAAATAGTACACCTTCAATATTTCTCCACCATAATGGTCCTTTAACAATGACATACTTAATAGCTTGTAACTCTAATGCCCTTTTTAGATTATCATTCATCTATGGAAGAGTCTTCATATACTATAAATAATGAATTATACCATTGTACTATTCAAAATCATCCATATCACACAAGTTTCTTCTATAATGATCATGAAGTTGATTTATCTAATTTGCTTCCAGATTTGTGTCTACCATTAATTTTTCAAGTTTTTTCCCTCTAACAAGTTTGGTGATTTGAAATTTCTATATTCTTAGATAATATTAATCCATTTGCATCTTCTTCCTAACACCTCCTACTGAGAGAAAATGTCTTTTACTCTAGCACTTAGGATAAAGGAAATTATAGTAGCCCCCATGAGATAGCATCTAAGTGCTTTCACAACTTTAACTAATGCATATGCTCGTTTTTCATTTACCTCATATTTTATTTATGTAGCCTATAGGGGTTTTCTAATGAATGCTATGGGTTTCTCAAATATATCTTCATTGTTAAGTAGCAAGACTGGTTCAATAGTATGAAATGAAGCAAATGAGAATATGTGCATGGGCTTTGAATAATCAACGACTCTTAAAATAGGGGCATCATTAATTGCTTGCTTTATTTTTTGAAAAGCACTAGTTGGCTCACCATCCCATTTGATTTTAGAACCCTTCTTGAGCATCTTGGAGATAGGCCTACTTACCTCTACAAAGTTAGTAACAAATATTCTCAAAAAATTAATCTACCCAAAGGGATATTGGATGCCTTTTACATTTTTAGGCTTTTAAATTTTATCAATGGCTTCTACCCTTTTAGTGTCTATCATCACTACTTCTTTTCCAACAATAATTTCAAAGGAACGATTCCTTGGACTCAAAGAAATACAATACTCTAAGGCTCTAGCAAACACCTTTTCAAGATGCATACAATGATCATCTTCTTTCTTTGAATATGATGTCAGGTCATCTTGATACACCACTAGGAATTTATCAATAAAATCTACAAAATCCACATCCATGGCTCTCTATAAAGTAGCAGCAACATTAATTAAACAAATGGCATCCTACTATATACATATGTTCCCCATGGTATTGTAAATGTAGTTTTATATTGTTATGATTCTTTGACAACTACATGGTTATATCTAGTGAAAGCGCCCATCATGGACATTAACTCTAACCCAATAACCCTTTGTAGTATGGCCTCCATATTAGGCAAGCCATAGTTTTCCTTTAAAGAAGATATATATTTGAATTTCTAAAGTCAACAGGCAACCTTATATCTCCTTTTTTCTTTCAAAATGGGACAAGATTATATACCCAAGAAGAATTCCTTATTGGCTTGATATTTCCAGCATCCCTTAGCTTCATCAACTTCTCTTGTATTTTTGGTGCTAAAGTTGGAGTAATAGGCCTTTCCTTCTACCTAAAATGTTTAGCACCTTCCTTGAGTGGGATTTCATGTTGAAATAGATCTACTCTATATGTCTTCATGTCATCATAGGACCGAGCAAAAGCATGCCTATATTTTCCTAATAGATTGATTAAGGCCTTTCTTACTCCAAGATATTATCTCTTACCAATGTAAACACTTTTTCGTGCATCTTTATCCCAAGATTAATCTCCTCTAAGTCTTTAGCATCATTCTCCTTAGCATTCAATTTGGATCTATTGTGATTATCAAAAAATAATTTCTAATACCATTAATCCTTTGGGAATGTTCTTTTTTTTTACTAAACCATCTCTTTCCCAAAGATGTTATCCATACCTTTTATTGTTTCAGCCATTGCAATGCAATCAATTTCTTGACCCCAAAATTGGTCTTCACAATTAAAATTTTTCAAGATATCTCTATCATCTTCAAAAACTTTTCAATTTTTTATGTTGTTAGGGATGGATGGTCTGGTATGTACTTCTACCTTCAATACACTAGAAAATGTTATATCATTAGGCTTTAGAGAAATGTTTTCTAATAGATCATCCATTTTGTTACTACTTATTTCCATCCAAGCTATCCTAAATGCATCAAAAACTTCTATCATGTCCCATACAACATTTCTATACTTCCTTCACATTTTACTCTTAGGGGCATAAATAGATTTCACTTGAGAGATAACCAACTCAGAATCTGCAATTACATGAAAATTCTTAATCCCATGCTGATAGGCTAATCTCAAACCTAGCAACAAAGCCCCATATTCTACAACATTACTGGTTCATGGGAAACTCAAAGTCAAAGAAAACTTATAACTAACTCCATTAGGGGATATCAAAAGAATGCCTTCTGCAGATCCATATTTGTAGCATGCTCCATCAAAATACATGGTCCATAAATCCCCTTTGTCTCATTTCAAGTCAACTTCTATTGCAACTATTAATTTAGAAGAATCCTTCTCCAAAACTAAGACCTCAACCTTGGATGATTTAATATAACTATCCACAGAACATGTCATCTCATCATCAACATTTTTTTCAATTGTATAAAAGCTCTTTGGCTCTCTGCTAATTTTAACCAACTTTTTATCAATTTGAAATGTTGCATGAGATAGATCAAATCGAAAACTTCCACCCATTGTTGCACTTCATTTTCTAGACAATTGAATACCATATTGGGGGTGTAATATCTATGACTAAAATATGTATTGTCAATTCTTTATCAAGGTAGGCCAACAGTCTATAAGGCAACGCACTTATTGTCCCTATGATAGTAACTTTTCTTTAGTTCATAGCACAACATCTACCTTGAGTGGTGTCTACATTCAGTCCTAACTTTTCTATATCCCTAAAAGGTATTATTGAATTTGATGTACCATATTCTATCATACAATTCTTCAATATCTTTCCATTTACAATAATGCTTAAGAAAAATGGACCTATATTTCCCAAGTGCTAATTTATTGAATTATCCAAGTACATAGGTGGAATTTGAGATACAACACCCTCCATTTCTATTGGTTCCTTCTTTTCCTTAGAAGATTCATTTGAAATAATATTTAATTCAATATTTTCCCTTACACTCCGAACCCATGTTAAGGCCTTATCTTTATGCTCTGGGATTCTTAACAATTCTAAGAATGGAATCATTATTGTAATTTGTGATAGCATAGACAATATATCAATAGGAGGGATGTGATGAGTTTCTATTTACATACAATTTATCTCCTCTTATTTCTCTAAAATAATAGTAGCACCATGATTTTTTTGCTCCTTATTTTCAACAGTTGCATTAGATGATTTGTCTTCTCGCTTTTGTCTATCCTTGTTTTGGGCATTGGGAATTTTGTATTTGTTCCCATTTCTTACTCACATTTTTTATCTTGATATCATAACTCTCCTTAGGTTTACTTTCTTTTCTCTTTAGGATTTTTTTCTTGACAAAAATATTGGGTTTTCCCCCCATCATTCATAGATAACATAGCCCTTATTTTCATTTGTGCAACCATGTTAGTAGCGATCTCATCAATTTCCTCCTTAGTATGTCTTCTCAAAACTACTTCATCTTTTGAAGATTTCATATTTATAAGTTACATCATTCACTTCATCTTCATCTAAGAAAACCTACTAATGCACAACATCATGAATCTTCCTCTTAACATATACATTGTTATCAACATCATCACAATCATATACATCATCATAATAAGATTCAAGCATGTTACAACCTATGTCATTAGTATTATCTTCTTGCTTAGGTTGTTCATCATTTTCACTCTGAGAATTAGAAAATGACACTACAACAACACAATACTTTGATAAATGGGGTAATTGACATTTCATGCACCATTGGGAATCATCTATCATGTTGATAGAGGCTCTTTGGAAAGGATCGAGGGTGACTTTCTCATTTTTATTTTTGGGAGGAGGAAGAATAGGTTTACCATCCTTCCATTGGGTATTGTAGGGTTAGTTTTGAAGCCTACTTTTCCTATTGTAATTCCATTGGAATTGAGATCTATATGTGGGAGGATGTTTCTCATTTCTATTTGAGGAAATCTTGAGATCCTTGATAGAACTAAGAACTTGATCTAACTTATCTACCTCTTCCCTCTTATTTCCTAGAGGTTTGTGGTCTCTTCTTTCTGATTTAAATTACTCCCAAATAATCTAGGATTATCTCTCCTATTTCCCAACTTATTAGAAATTCTCATATTATTCTCAATATTTATTACAATTCTAAAAACATCTCTAAGAGGTCAGCTTATATCTTTGTCTCTTAATAAGTGTCCCATATTACCATCAAAAGAATTAAAATAAGTGGTAAGACACACTTTATCATCAAGTCTCATAACTTGAAATAATTTGTACATCCCCTTCTAAAATATAGCATTGAATTTAGGGACATATTCATTTTGGATTTTCTTTATATTATCAAACTCATTCAAAGTGTATTTAGAATTTTTTTTATCACCATACAACTCCTTGAAACAATACTCTAGCTCTCTCCATGAGGATATGGATCCCTTAGGCAATCTTTTGAACCATTCCCTTACATCTTCAGTTAGTGACTACACAAATAATTTTATAACTACATCCTCATGCTCAACTTCATAATCATTTAGCAAATATAAGAAACATCTCAAATGATCTTCACAAGTAACAAGATTGTTCCTAGAAAATTTAATCAATTTATTTCTTAATTCTTGCACAATAGCATTTGGATAGCCAAAAATCCCATTAAAACACAACTTCATGTATCCCTCTAATTGGATTGGTCTCCTTTGTGTTCCCACCTTGATATTACCATGAGAACTAAATGGATTATAATTGGAGTTTCAAAACTACTAAACAAAAAAGTACCTAATACCAGGGTAATGAGGATTAAAATTAGCCTAACGTTTAGCTACCTTCTATATTGAATGAAGAAATCTTCAAATCTAGATTCAACTTCAACAGAATCATAGGGATTCTCTACTATTTAGGTTCTACAAAACCAAGGTGGGTGCACATAAGGGATTTATGGATTCTTGACTAGTTTATGGTTCTTGACTTCAACACATGCTTATTAATATCATTTATATGTTTCACTTCTATCCCTTATAGAAAAACATGGTAACAATTCTTCCAAATTTTATAAATAATCCTTGATAGTAGCAACTAAGAGTGGCATATAAGGGATTGTTGCGAATAAGTATTGACCAACAATTTAACTCTTCATACACAAAAGTAAAAAGTGATTTGATTTTTAAAATTTTCTTCATCCAACTCCATGATTTCTTCAACGTGAAACTAAATAAATGATTAGTGCCCTATCCATTGGCATTTAGACTGTACCCAACAATTTTGACCTAATTAATTGTCTTACAATCAATTATATCGACAATTAACCCTAAACCCCATTCTTATGAATATCCTTCTTATATGACTTGATTTATCCTATCACTTTATTGAAGCATTTATTAATTCATTAAACTAAAAGAAACAACAAACTGATATACAACCTATCCTAGTTGCATTAAATTGCATAAACCTTGCTCGCACAACCTCAAGATAACTAGCACATAAAAATGGAGATAAAATTCAAATAAAATAGATATGATATAACATTCCTTTTGTATTAATTCTTCTTGAATATTATACAACACTATTGTAAACTCATAATAACTCAAGATAAGACAACATGATTCTTCAATGCTAATGTATTATCATATTTACAAAGAAAGATACATCACAAAGTTAATGCTAAGACTCACTAGACTGAATGTAAGACTAGCATAAAACTAAAAATTACATTAGTTTCAGACCCTTTCTCTAGCCTTGGGATCTCATTTATATAGTATGATATACAACAAGCTTTAGGCCTAGAGAAGAATGACAATTGTCCTTAAATGTATTACAAACAAAAGGTCATTGTCATAATGAGACAAAGATTTGTGCTTCCTTGATTTTTTGTAACAAAATGTCTCTATCATGAATCTTCTTGTTGTGGGGCCATTTCTATTGCAGATTCTTATTGCTGAGAGGTTTCATGTGATGATTGGTTTGGATGCATCTATTTTTCTCTAATTATGGACCACTTGTTTTGAATGTGAGGAATCAGATTTTGATGTTTGAAAATTGATTGACTCATTTCTCTCCCTCTAGATCATCAGATTGATCATACAAATCAATAGTTACAATTGGTTGATCTCTTGTTAAGTAGCCATTTTGAACCTCCATATCTATTGTTGTAGTTAATTTCTCATCTTTTCTTTCTTCTATTTGAGTTAGTGCATCAATTACCTACAATTCATCTAGGTCAACACCATCTTCATTAGTTTCTTTAGATATCAACTAATTTTCTTGAGCAAGATCTGAAATACACTTGTTGAAAAGTGAATCATCTGGCTAGTTGAAGTTCAATATCTCTTGTTTCTTCAACACATCCTCTCCTAATTTCTCAATTTCATTAAAATCCTTATTGAAAGAATCAAAGAATATCCAAACCTGCACAACTTCCTCAGTTGTCTTGACAAACCATATGTGATCTTTTTCACTTATGACTTTATTCAATCTGATGTAGATTAATTCATCCAACTGCTTAGCCCATTCTTCTTTATCTATCAATTTATCTATAGTCTTAAGTGCATGAGGGAAAAGTCCAAAAATCTTATCAAGATATTTTGAAAAAAAATTGATGATTCTCCACTATAGTACAATTCTCTTATCATCAAAATTAGAAAAGTCATTACTCATATCAAATACTTTTTCTACTTGTTCACAAGAAAGACTAATGACTGAACAACATAAAATGGTAACATCACTATCCATACTATTCCATTTATTCATGATTGGCTTTAAAGTGGCTTCATTAGTTCTCAGCTCATTCCATATATCCATTAGTTTTGAAAAATTTTCAAAAAATGTAGGTAAGCCTACTCTATCCACTAGATACACAATTGTATCTCTTATTTTGCTTTCATACTAAACATCCAATTCCACATGCATTTTTTATAATTTGTTCTTTTATTCCTCAAAATCTTCAACTGTCTACAATTGGCGCACAAGGATAAGTAATTATAGGTTTAGTTGATTCTTCTCCTACTTTTATTTTCCCCAATTGTCTCTCCATTTGAGAAATCATTCCTTCAAGGTGGTGTATTTTATTCCCTCTTTCTTCATATGCCTCGAGAACCTTTTCAAATTTAGTAGTTAATTCTTGGAATTTTTTTTTGTCTTTAGCTACAACCACGGCTCCAAAGTTTTCTATTTCCTTGGTCATCTTAGAAAATTTTTCACTATCCATCTCTTCTGTCGTATAGACCATAACGTTGCCTATATGCTCAAAATCCAAAAACTCTTAAATTTTGGCTTTATCTCTCTTTTGAATTGACCATATTACCAAGGCTTATGGTCACCACTATATTTTAACCCCTTATGGGCTTGTAAGACTTCTTCCTCAATTTTAAACTAGGTGTCTTTTGCCTTCCTCACTGAGTCAAAGATCATTGCATTAGTAATGTCCCACTCAGGTAATATCAAAACTCCCAAATCCTTTAGTAGCTACCTACCCCCTTCAGGAGTTATATGTAAAAATTCTTCTATAAGGTTGGCTTTGACCTATTCTTCAATTTTAAAGTGCTATCTATCAAGCTGCTCTATTTTAATCATTTTGCATTTTGCCTCAAAATTGTTAATATTTCTTCTCCACAAAAACTAAGTGAAAGCTCTTGATTTAACTAACTTTTATCATCAAATAACTTCTTAGATACCTCCTCCACTATAGATTCAATCCCTTTTCCTCTGAAATCTCCCATAGTGAGGGCTAATGTAGGCACACAGAGCTCCTTTGGGGATCCTTCCTCTATATCTTTTGTGGTTATTATAATGTCATTATCCCCTCCCATTTGTTTCAATTCTTCCCTTAAAGATATTTCATCTTCTATGCAAAGGGGATTTTATGTGGGGGAATACTCTTCAACCCTAGAAGAGGAACCATGTTCTAGTTTTTGTCTCTTGGGAGCGGGTGCAGGAGATGGGCTCTCAAAAATTTGTATCTTATAAAGAGGTACAAGTTGTATACTCTTTGCTACCACATACCGCCTTTTCTTTGTAATGTATATTGGCCAGGGTTTATAATTAATATATTAGCATATCTAATCTCTACCTCAACTACCTTTCCTAGATAAGTTTGGGTTAGGATTTCTTTCTTTTCATTTAAGATTTGCATGAAACCAACAAAATTATCCATAAGCATATTTATCTTTGCACCTCAATATTTTCTATCAAAAAGAGGATCATAATCTAGCTCAAAATCATTTATGAAATCAAGAAATTTTTTATACACTTTCCACTTTTCCTTTAAATAACCTCATGTTCTTGTAATGAAAACATGTTTCTAACTATATCTTTAGGAAAATAAACAATGTTCTTCTAGGATCTATCTTTTGTTCTCTCTCTAATTATTTCATAAAAACCCTCCAAGTGTATAAAGAAAGAATGGGATTGGGCCATCTAATTGTTGATATATGATTGAAAAGATCATTTCAGTCAGAACATTGTTGTAAGTAGTATTTTCAGTCATTGTTTTGTTATTGATTTCAAACCTACTATATGTTGGCAGGATAATTGCTTATATGTTCCAAGCATTATCACTTATTTGATTGATGAAGAGGATTTGATCAACAAGATGCAAAAAAAGTAGCTAGAGGAAAGGTTGAGTTATGATTATGTATTGAAGTGCAAGAATTAGTTAAGATAGTCATAACATAATGTATTGATGATCTACTCTAGGTTATAAAATGTTTGGCTACACTTAGAAAGTTTAGATGAAAAGGGTTGAACAAAGTTCATTAGCTTGACCAAGTTGATAGAAGGTGTCGAGTAAAGATAGTGCAAGCCAAGAAAAAAGTTAGTTGGAGTTGAGTGAAAGCATTGTCTAGTGGATGCTAAGAAAACTAATAGGTGTCGACCAAGTTAGTAGATGCCAAGTGATTTTTAGTATGTTTCAAGCACCAATAAAATCTAGTTGATGCTGATTGATTTTATAGTAGATGTCGAGTAACATAGTATGTGCTGAGCATCAGTAAATTGATAATGTCGAGCTACTGCATTATGAAGAAGATCAAATATTTGCCAAATAAAACCTAACACATTTTTTTCTTGGAACTTTTGAATCAAGAGGAAGATAAGATTGATGAGCTAGAGACATAGAATCTTATGTAAACTAGTTTTGAGGTAAATTCAAATGGATTCCAGAAGTTTTTAGAAAAGACAAGATATGGGGTAGATACATTGTATCCTGCCTAATCCATCAAAAACCATAATTGTTAAGATGGAAAATGAGTAGAAAAAGGAGTTCTAATTCCCTATATCAAGGGATGCCTAGTCATGAAGAAAATTTTTAAGAGAGAAGTCAAAAAGTTTTTGGACGTGAAAAATATGACAAGGAGAAGGAAGAAGGGTTTGCTTCATCAAGTGACCTAAGTGAAGAAGTATGCAATGAAAAACTAAGAAAGAAGGCTTAATGAATATAAATTCTTGAAGGGTGAACAAGTTGTTAGAACTACAAAGATTGGAAGCCAAGCAGAGTTGAGGACTAAATAGTGATATGTAATCAACAAGTAAGGTTGTAAGTTATATCAGATCAAACTATATTGTTACTCTCTAACAATTGTATCAGATTAGGATAAATCCTTTGGAGAAAGGTTGACTTAATAGTCATTGGAAAATTCTTTAACAAGGTGGCATTCCAAGTGAATGGCCTAAAGTCCTCTAACAAGGCTCACTTTTAATAGGGTGATTGAAATCCCTTAACTAGGTCACATTTAATAGTGTATATTGTAACCTTTTACAGGGTTGGCCTTAATAGGGCATCACATTAGAAGAGTGAGAAAGGAGTAGCATGTTACTAGTTGTTTTTCCCAAATTGTGTTTCAATGTTAAATCATTGTGTCATGTGTACTGATAAATGTTTTATACTTTACATTTCTATATTATAGTTTAATAGTAACATATCAGTTTTGGTTTACACACAATGATTGCATGCATGGTTAAGAAATTTTTATGGGTTCACTGAATTATAAAAGTGTTATTTGGACATCTAGACCTTCAACAAATGATTCACCCCCCCTCTTAGTTATTCTAAAGAATTCTAACAATTGGTATCAGAGCACAATTTCTTAAGAGGATTAGTTTCAAGGTACTAGAGGCATAAAGATCATGATGTCAAAGAGAGAGGTACACAATTTGAATAGAGATAACTTTTCTGCATGGAAAAGTTTGATGAAGCTTCACCTTGGAGGACTTGGATACTATGCAAAAACTTTAATTATAGCCAAACATGTTAATCCAGTAGGAGCCCTAACTACTAAAGATTTGAAGAAAAAGAAAGAGCACAATCAGGCAATGTTGGAGATTGCCTTTGCACTGAGCTATGTTGAGTTTGATGATATCAAAGACCTCAAAAGTGAAAAGTAGATATGGGATTCCCTAAACACCATGAATGGAGGAGACAAAAATGTTTGAAGAGCCATGTCAGAGAGCTTCAGAGGTAAGTTTTGATTACATGAGAATGGAAGAAGGTGAAAACATTTCTCAATATGTTTCTAGAGTAAAAGAAGTTGTTAGTGCTATAAAAGATGCAACTAGTAAAATAGATGATGAAACTATGATGAGTTTTAGAGTGTCTACAATTCAAGAGCTAAGATGTATGCCAGGAAATGATCTAACCCTTGAAGGTATAATAGGTAGACTCACTGCATTTGAGCTATATAATTTTGACAACTACAGACCAGAGAGTATTTAATTTTCTTTCAAAGCCAAATTGTTACTAAGGGATTCTGAGGAAGTAAAGCCCAAGAAGAAAAAAAGAAAGAAAAAGTATGCATCTAGTGAAATCAGTATAGACAAGCAAGACATTGAACAATTGGAAGCATTGCTAGCAACAAGATTCCATAAAGGAAAAGGTAAATTCAAAGGTAAGCTGCCTACCATTTGTTTTAATTACAATGAAGTTGGTCATATTGTAGCAAGATGTATATAGAAGAAGAACTCTAGAGAAGCGAACAAGTACAAAAACATAAGAGAAGATGATGGAAGAGACTATAGAGATAAAGGCAAGAAGTCATGCTATATTGCTAATGAAAACAATTCTGATCAAAATGATGATAAAGTGGTATATGTTGCAATGAAGGATGAATCAGATGAGGATGAGGCTACTGCACTTATGACTTGTGTGAACAAGAATGACAAATGGATCATCAACAATGGATGCCCACATCACATGACTAGAGACAAAAGTAAGTTCATTACCTTAACCAGTTATGATGGAAATACTATAAGATTTGGTAATGATACACCATGTTCAATAAAAGGAAAAGGGTCTATTAAACTTACAAACAAGATTTCATGTAACAATGCTTATTATGTTGAAGGATTGAATTATAATTTATTAAGTGTGTCATAATTGAACAATTTGGGGTGCAAAGTTTAATTTGAAAACAAATCAACTAAGATATATGAAACAAATGGAAATATAATTACAAAAGGTGATTAAACTAGGAGTAATCTATTCTATTTGGATATAGAGGATGTTACATGTCTTATTGCAAAATTTGATGATGTATGGCTTTGTTACAAGAGATTATGTCATGTGAACTTTCATAATTTAATTAGTATAAGTAGCATGAAAATAATTAGAGGCTTTCCTAAGTTGAAGAAACCAGAAAACATAATGTGCAAATAATGTTAGCTAGGCAAGATAAAAAAAGTTAAGCTTTAAAAGTAAAGCTTATACCTCTAAGGAAATACTTGAAATTGTTCATACTGACTTGTGTGGACCGATTGAAGTACAAAGCTACAAAGGAGATAGGTGTATAATGTTTCTTGTTGATGATCACTCTAGAATGATGACTGTCATGTTTCTAAGATAAAAATTAGATGATTTTCAAATGTTTAAATGGTACTTGGAAAGAGTTGAGAAAGAAATAGGTAAGAGCTTGAAATGCTTGAGATTAGATAGAGGAGGTGAATTTACTTCACATGAATTTGAAGTGTTCTACAATGATAGAGGAATTAAAAGATAGACATCAACACCAAGGACTCCCCCACAAAATGGAATTACTGAAAGAAGAAATAGATCTATAATGCACTGTGCCAGAACACTAATGATCGAGGAAAATGTTACCATGAAATTCTAGAGAGAAGCTATAAGTACTGCAGTATACACTTTGAGCCATGTGCAAGTAAAGAAAGGTACTCACTCAACACCTTTTCAACTATGGTAATGTAATCCACCTAACATGAAATATTTTAGTGTTAGTAATTAAACACTAACAAAATTGTAGAAAGTGTAAATGTGAACTTTGATGAGTTTATAGAAGTGCATGAAGCTGAAACTACCAAAGAACTAGAAGATTACAAGACATTTTCATACTATTATGATGGAATGCCTATTGAAGAAGATGTCACAAATCATGCAACAAATCAATAGCAAGTTTCAACACCTATCAAGTCACATCCTATGAATGTTGAGTTGCATTTAGATGTCAAGCTGCAGAATGTGGAGAATGCACAATCTAACTCTGAGATTAGTACACATGGAAGAGATGTTGAAATACCTGACAGAGATACACATAGTGATTACAAAGTTGAGAGACAAAATGTAGCCACAAGAACTGAACCTAGACTATCCCAATATGTTAAAAGACACCATCCTATAGATCAAATAATTGGAGACAAAGATGTAAGACCAATTCAAAGAAATAGATTGAGATGTGAATCATTTTTGCTAAGCATGAAGGAACCTAAGACAGTAAAAGATGCATTGGAAGATGAGTATTGGTACAAGATATGAGAGAAGAAATTCAATAGATATAAAAGTACAAGACTTGGAGCCTAGTTCCTAGACCAAAGGACAAGAATGTGATTGGCACAAAATGGTTATTCAAGAATAAGCTAGGTGAGAAAGGTGAAGTAACAAGAAATAAAGCAAGACTACTTTGCAAAGGGTAAGCATAAGAAGAAGGAATTGACTATGGTGAAATATTTTCCCCTATTGCAAGAATGGAAGGAGTAAGAATTCTACTTGCTTATGCTACTTACAAAGGATTCAAAGTTTACTAGATGGATGTCAATTCTACATTTCTAAATGGAATATTAGAAGAAGAGGTCTACATAGAACAAATAGAAGGATTTGTGGACAAAAAAAATAAAAACATGGTATGCAAACTACACAAAGCCCCGTATGGATTGATACAAGCACCAAGAGCATGGTATAAGAGACTTCATACTTATCTTGTTAAGATTGAATTTGAAAGAATAGATGATAATAGCAATTTGCACATGAAGAAAGATGAAGAAAAAGGTATACTATTATGTAAAAATTTTGTTGATGACATTATATTTGGAGGACAAGATACTTTGTGTAAAGATTTTGAAAATCAAATGAAGCAAGAGTTTGAGATGTCAATATTTGGAGAGATCAAATTATTTGTGGGACTACAAGTATATCAA
The DNA here is from genome assembly GCA_028749045.1 of Cupressus sempervirens. NCBI lineage: Eukaryota > Viridiplantae > Streptophyta > Pinopsida > Cupressales > Cupressaceae > Cupressus > Cupressus sempervirens. Next base: position 689,992,347 of record CM053785.1, read on the forward strand.
ATGTAGTATAGTGTATACATTACTCAATCAAAAAATGTTAAGGAAATTTTGAAGACATTTGGACTTGAGGACTCAAAACCAATAAGTATACCTATGGTGATAGCAATCAAGCTATCAAAGAATGATGAATATACTAAGGTCAATCAAACATTATATAGATCCATGATTAGCAAATGATAATATGTAGTACATAGCAGACTTGACATTGCATTAGTTGTGGAAATAGTTGCTAGATTCTCTGCTAACCCAAGAGAAAATCACTTGATGGTAGTAAAAAGGATAATGAGATACTTAAATGGAATAGAAGAATATGGCTTATACTATAAGAAGAAAGAAAAGTGTGAATTGAAAGCCTAAACTAATGCTGATTGGGCTAGAAATATTGATGATAGGAAGAGCACTAGTGGAGGATCATTTTTCTTAGGTAGAAGACTTGTTTCATAGACAAGCAAGACGTAGAGTTGTACTTCACAATCTACTGCTAAAGCATAATATGTTGTTGTTGTTATCAATTGCACAAACATTGTGTGGATCAAATATCTACTAAAAGGAATGAAGGAAAAAATCACTAAACTAGTGACACTTTATTGTGATAATACAAGTGCTATAAATATATCAAAGAATCATAGTATGCATACAAAAATAAAGCATATTGCAATAAAGTATCATTATGTAAGGGAGTTGGTTCAAGACAAAGAGGTGAAGATGGAATATATCAGCACAAAAGAGAAAATTGTTGATATTTTCACCAATGCATTACCTAAGGATGCCTATGAGTATCTAAGAGGTAAATTAGGGGTGATACCACTATCAAATGCTATGTAAAAGAAAGAGGGAGTACCTTGCATCAAGCAAGCTAACATGCACTACATACAAATTGATGAAGTGGATAGAGATAGAAATTCAAATCAGTCACAAGCAAGGTGATAGATGGAGAAAATTGAAAAGCCTACAAAAGTTTATATCTATATATACATTAAGATGCCAAGTGTTGAGTACATGTCTTTGGAATTATTGTTGAGGAGGGAGAATGTTCATTAAATTGATCAAGTGCATATTGATCATGATGAAGAAGTTCAAAGCAGAAAATCAAGTTCGAGGGAGACTAAAAGAAGAACAATAAAGCGAGAACACATCATTAGAAGATCAAAAGACTGAAAGAAAGAAAGAGGGAGATATTCTAATCCATTAAAAAAGAGAATCAGATAAGGGATATTTTGTAACCTAAGAAGGAATTGTTGATAAAGGGGGAAGTGTTATTCAAAAAATTTCTTTTGGTATTGTCTCATTGTTTAACCTAGTTAGTTTAATGTTTGATTGGTTGATCAATTTGGTTTCACTAATAGATTTGGCATCAATTTGTGATGGCTATGTGTCACAATTATGATAGCAATGTGTCAACACTATGACAGACATAGATGTCATAGTTATTTAGTCACAAATTACAACGTCTATTCTTTACCATCGCAATTATGATGCCTATCTGTCGCTATGTAGCTACTTATATTGACATCAACCCCATCACAATTCTTGTGCTTTTCGTCACAATTACGATAGGGTTGTCGTCACATCTACAAAAACCTCGTCCCAATACTTGACCAAGTAATTGCAATTACAATGCCAACCCCAACAATTATGACGGGGTTGCTGTGGATGCGACAGAAATTGCATCGCAATTTCTCAGATTGGCATCACAATTGTGATGGTAAGAGAAGTAAAACAATATATATATATATATATATATATATATATATATATATATATATATATATATATATATATATATATATATTCCATTTCTCATTAAGCCCACACCACTCCTTCCATTGGTCTTGATCCTCTATTCACTCCTTCTCTTTTCCCTAGGTCACTGTCCTGATGATGGATCATGGCATACAATCAGGAAGAAAAGAGTGCACATACTTATTCAAATAGGTTCTTAAACTTACATGCTAGTCTATATGGTAAATATTAACAGCCTTTACACCTCAAAATTGGGCTTGATGACAAATCATCATATTTTAGGAGGCCAAGGTAGGCTATGCAATTGATGTTAGCTAATGTAAATGTTCCACAAGGAACTAGTCAAAGACATTCTTCAAGCTCTAGAGGTGCACAGTTATCGTTAGGTTGTGTGATTCAAATATGCACTCCTAATTTTTGTGCCATTTCATTGGAAGGGAACCACGAGATATCTATAGATGACTAGGCATTTTGTTCGAATACTATTAAATTAGCAACACTTATGTGTCTGCCTAGAAAAAAAGATGGAAGATAACCTTGGTGATGCTTCTGATGTTAAACTAAGATTATTGAGAACTTTAACAGCAGACCCAACAACTAAATTAGTCACTGTCGGAAATCTAAATTGCCTTCAATAAAAATAAAGAACTATTGTAATGTAAAAAACATTACAATTATAGCACTGCCACCCTAGTTGACAATAGAATTACAATTTAATAACTCCATCTGACAGAATATTTACTAGAAGACCTAAAAATATTTCACACTCTAAAATAACCTTTAGAAAGGTCAGCATGTAATCTTTGCATGAAAAGTGAAAATTCATGTTGAGACATCTACCTCTAAATTCCCCAGTAGTATGCTATGCATACAAAGTACAGATGCTTCATCATATGATCTTAACGAAGTAGATCTAGTTGAAGGTGCAAATAGTAATAATTGTTGATAGGAAAATATAGTGATAAAATAGAATATGTCAAATGCAATCTTGCAAATCTAACTCCCAAAGTTTCACTTTTGAAATATAAGCTCTTCATAGCTACAAAAATACACAGAATCATGGACACATCTGCCAGACATTTAAAAGCATGCAGTTCCACCAATGGATAAAAGTGGCAACACATAATGTCCATGTAAAGATGTCATGGTGTGTACATGCAAACAAGCTTGCTCATAAATGAATGCCATGAAAAATGATAGGCAATACCCCAAGTACAAGATATGAAAATTGAGCTTAATTCAAAAAAATATTTAATTAGAGCATATAGCTCATGAACCAAATCTAAACCAACTTAAAGTATAATATGATGAATGTGTGCATGTTTGCTGACAAATAACATAAACACTATTAAATAATCTCGTTTTTAAAAATGATTTACCTGTAAGAAAACATATACACCAAAAAAATAGGTAATTGAACCAAGTTATATATAATAGTAAAGTGGATTACAATCTCACCAGGATAGATGTCATCAGACCAAGAGATCCAAATCCTATAAATAGAAAATCCAGTCAGGTTTTCTTCTAAAGAAAGTAATCATGTTTCCTTCCTTACAAAAATAATAGATACATGTAAGATTAGATATAATGATCAGTTGAAAGCCAGATTCAATTAAAAATAGTATTTTGCACCACTAACCCTGTGCAAGGAAATCACGCTTCACATCACCGTCATAATTTTTGCATGCCCAAACATAGGCACCATCACTCTTTAAAGCATAGGCTACCATGTCATCAATAACCCTATGCTCATACCTATTCATGAATTAATCATTGAAAGAAGTTATTGTGTGCTCGACAGAGTCAAGATAATCAACATTGCAATCTTCATATTATTGTGCCAAGAAACAAAACCAACTAGATTCCTGTTGCATCATATTTAGCTTTCCAGCTTGCCTCATATACCTCCTGGAAGATATCTTTAAACCTACCAATTTAAGTCACATATAAGAAGAATCTTCGAGAATATGAGGATCATTAAGCTAGACAATCATAAAGAATGATAACATGGGAAGTAAGGTGTGTTAGAGAAAAAGATAAAAATAAGATCATAATCCTTGTATTGATTTGAAAACATACCTTCCATCATATTTTTTTAAAATTGTGTTTTTAGTACTCAGGTAAAGTGGCCATTTCTTCTCATAAGCTATTACCATTGATGCATCAGCAAATGCTTGAATAGACTACATAGAAATAATTAATCATAATTGAATATTTGAGATTTGCTCAATTAGAATTAGAACAGGAAATTATATTTTTCATAAAAGAGAGGACTACATACCTCATCAGTATTGTACATAGCTAATGCTATTCCTTCATCTCCTTTAAAGTCATATACCTCCAACTTTGTAGTTTCACCTCCATTCTCTAGAACTACATCAGTTGACTGAAATCACTGTTGCATGCTACAAAGAATACTAATGAAACAAAAAATAGATGTTTTCCAATCTCTGACAGTGAAACCACAATGATATTCACTAAGCCGCAAGACAATAATATTATAATTCAATGTGTTCACAAGTTGTCAGATATGGAAATAATCCAAGTATCCTTAGAAGTGGAGTTCAAAAAGCAACAAGCTCTTCACTTTTAGTGATAAAAACCTCATTACCTTTGATTATCATTTGTGATCTTTTCTCTGCTAAAGACTTATGAAAACTATAATGTCATTCCTAAATGACTCTAAAAGACCTTTTTAAAACACTCTTCACACACCTATAACCTTAACTAACCCCATTCAAGCCTAAGTTGGCTTATGTTGCCAATGTTGGCAATATTACAAGATCTTGCACTTTGAGTGCATTTTACATCATCTAGGGGCTTTAATAGCCTATTACATCATGTAAACACTACCATCCACCCATAACTCTTCCTAGGACACCCTAGGACTTCAAATGACCCCTTACATCATATTGACTCCCTATTTGTGCCAATTTGAGCTTCACTTTGTTTTGAGAATAATTTAATATTCTCTACTAAATAGGGCCAACCACATGAAGGTGGAAGCTCATTTGGCCCCACCCCCCTCCCCCTAACATCAGTCTACATTCCCCGTTAACATATAACATTCATTCATTCTTTCAACCATTAATAAAATGTAAATTCAATCAATATCACATGGTAACATTCATTAAGACATTAGATTGATAAACATGCAACATTCAGATCAATGTTTTGCATTAACACATAATTCATGAACATTCATTAGCACATAATTAAATTCACTGAGACATGAAATTCAGTCATTATCAATTAAGGTATGTAGATGACAATCATTTCTTTTTTTTCTTTCTATTTCTTTTTTCTATGTAAGCTCTAAGAGGAGCATCAGTGTCATCATCAATTCCCCCCTCATCAATTCTTTTCTCTGTTCTTGATGATCTCAAATTCCTATGCTATTGCAAAGGGGGGTCCTCTGCAATAACAAATAAAAGAGTTAAATTTTAAAAAAATTATTATAATTGTTACAAGTATTTAATTATTTTAAATAACATAACTATGGCGCTCTTTACCTAATCTGACCACATCATTTTGTCTGGACTCAACGTCAACACGCTCATGAACATTAACCCCTCGACCCTCTATAGTTGCTATACAAAATGTTAGGTTAATCCAAACACTAATTGCAATTACATATAAAAAATTTAATAGCAAATGTATACCTCCACCACTGGAATTTACATCATGCGAACCTTCAGCATTCACAGATTGTGTAGAAGGATTGTTAGGCTGCATTCCAACATCCTACGCATTGTTATCATTGCTTTCTTAAAATAGATATACTCACTTTATATTGGAACTTAACATCAAATAGACTAATTGGTAAAGTATTCAATTTGAAATAAATTTCATTTATCTTATTTACCTATGGCTCAGATGCATCATTATTAGATCCTTCCACACTAATTTCAACTCGTAGCCATTAAGCCATGGCTCTATCGCCTTGTTGGAAGCCAATTCTCTTATCCTCTTCTATGAGGCATCTCTTGAACTCTAAGTCCTGCATTTTTGTGTGGTATGGTGAATTTTACTTGCATTTTTTCATCAACCAATGGAGGGTAGTTAAAATATCAAAAGGAAATATAAAAAATTGCAAAAGTTGAGGATCAGGAATACTTACAACTTGTGCTTGAAGTTTCAAAAAACCACCAAAGCTAAGCTTATGTGTCCCGTGCTTTTCTAGTCTTGCCTTTGTTGCCTTTGATGTGTTAGGAAATCTATGAAAAATCTGAAATATGTTAGATAGTATAAATATAGAGGTTAATTATTACATAATTACATTCTCAACAGTATCACATACCTTGGTGTACTCTCTACTGGTGTAATTTTATTTTTTTTGTCAACTTTATACTTTCCATCCAAAATCAGAGCTTGCCAATTAGCCTTAGGAACATAGGGTGGACAATCGTACCTAGGGTTATCCCGTAAATTTTTTATGTACTGATCCCTAATATACTTCAAACATAAACCAACTTTTTCATGGAGTTTTTTTCTCTTGAATGCACGAGGTCCAAAGAGTTGGGTCATGTTCTCTATAAGATCATCCTTCAACTTTTTGTCTTGGAGATTCCACCTTTTACGTAAAAAAAAAACATGTTAGACTCATAAATGAAGTGAAGCTACCTTTAATATAGTTCAAGAAATGGATGAAAAGGAAAACTATTCTAGCAATGATATGAAATCAAAATAGTTGTTTGGGGTTTTAGTTAGGATATGATGTTCCACCAGGTACGCACGGTGGGCCTGAATATTCGCAAACACTCATCATCAAGATTTTTCCAAAAAACATCATTCCCTACAAAACAATCATGGGATCATTAGTCAATGAAAAGTGATCAAAAAATAAATTACTATTATATCACTATAGAATAATAACTTTAAAGTACTTGGAACTTTGGCTACTTTTAATGGAATTCCTTCATCATTGTTGACGATCAATATGACATCCTTCACCGTTCCCATACTAGGAACATGGGAACATCCAGGGAATGATGTTGCAGCTCCTATTGCAAAAGTTTCATAAGTTTCATAAGTTCAAATAAATTAACTCGTTTCAGATAAATAAACAGTTCAGTCTACTCTATTTAGAGGAAACTACCATTAGCATTTTTGTATAGGCATATATTGGCAAATTAGAGATGCATCTAAGAATTGCAGAGACTAAGGATAACAAATCAGACATGGCATCCATCATTGATTGCATGTAATAGATAGACATCCAAAATAGCATCAGATTAACTTTACAAGAATATATATCCATATATGACACTACAACTCAATCTCTATATCAAACATTGCAAGTACAAAACTCTGTATCTAAACGAGCAATATCATTGTTATAAGAAACATATCACACTCCATTACATAAACTATAAAGATAAGATAAGAGATAGAAATTGTATCACCATAGATAACATCCTCTCATCAATTGTTGGGTATATACTTTGTCCTATCAGATATCATATCCATTGCTGAAAGCAATAAATCATTTGCATAAGATTGTAAGCTACATGAGATACAATAGCACATTCATATCAATAAAGTGATAAACCATATCCATAAGGATAAAAAACTTTTATATCAGTTATCGCATTTATTTCAATTTGTATATAGAATTTTATCTAAGTGTAACTTTAATTACTTGCTTGTTTTGCATTTATTTGGCATAGTGAAAAAGGAAGTAGAGGTAATTATTCCTATTTCCTTGCTTATCCAAAAATGGGATATTACATCTATAATTTATCAATAAATATGAGTGTCCATATTTTCAGAATTCCCAAAAAATCTTTGCATAATGTGTCCAGTGCCTATTTCAGGCCACTATGTTGGTGTCCATATGTGCATTCATCCTCTTTTGATGAATAATTTGTGCAGGCTTAGTTGTTAGTGTAAATCTATTTAGGCTGCAGTGAACAAGTATAATTTGTGCAGGCTTGGTGTACTCATTGAAATAGCAACTGAACAGGAATCACCAATTGTAATAGTCAAAAGAAGGTGATGATTCATGCAAGAAGATGTGAAAAATACACAAAAAAGTAATGCTTGAGTTTGAAGATAGTAGACATGTGAGTATGGTTAATCATTCATGTGAATTATAAAAACCAAAGGTGTATCAAATAAATAGTTGTAAAAAAATTGTGAAAAAGTTTAAACATTGAGTGACTACCAAAGTGGGGTCATTACAATCTACATTGTAAACACATAACACTTAAATACATAACAAAAGAGAGAAAAAGAGGGATTTGTGTACCAGTAGATGGTGCAACAATCGATGCATGTAAGCTGTGTGTTGTTGACTCAGCAGTCAGAAAGAGATTTGTGGTTGTCCTAGATGGAGGCGACATCATCATAAGATCTAAAGCTAAAGAATAAAATTGTTAGAGCATGCATAAATGTAGAAAGCATGCATAAATTCAATCTTAATTGCATGTATTCTCAATGATTATGATAATTCCTATCTATATTCAATGGAAAACACAAGTGGGGAATGGACCATGTGATCTACCTGAACCACCTGCAACACCCTCATCATGGGAATGGGGCACAGAATCACACAAAAAAACTCTATAAAGACAATGCATCCATATTTTAATTAATGTCATAAAAGAGCATAACATAAAAACCATTATTGAACTCTTGTTATAATTAAAAATTTCATTAATACTTACTTTTAAGGTTTTAGAGGTTTGCAACAATTTAGATGCCCTATTTTTTATTTCTAGAGTAGTAGGCTTAATGGTTGCCAAATGTATACTTTCTCTACCAATTTTCTCTAGAAACTTTTTAATTGAACCGATCGGGTCATCGTTCTTTGCTAAATCAATATAAAATGGGTCCTCCTCAAGGGCAGACTGTTCAAGGAGTGTAGGTAGGTTCCTTGTCTCCCTCCGACCACTAGCCCTCTCTGACAACAATAGTATTAGTATTATCAAAATTACTCCAAAACAATGAAGAAAAAAACATTAAAAAAATAAAATTTTGCTTCTGTCTAGTTTGCACAATTACAATGAATTTTACCTGCTCATATGTAGATGAGCTGAGAACATCGCTAGCATCCCCTCCGGGCAGTTGCTCCATATTGTGCCCCTGTGTGTCAAATATCAAGTATAAAAATGTTAGCCAAAAATTTATTGACTATATGGTATGTTGGAATCATTGATTAGAAGTTGGTTTAATAGTATGTACCACCCCCATGATAGTAGCCTCATTTGTATCTATGCAGTTCAAATTGTAATCAATAAGAAGCTCTTCCCCTGCATGTATTGATTTTATTGCACAGATGAATACATGATTTCCCTCGCGCACCTCAAATATGCAATTGGGTTGCTTTATAGTTGACCTAGGTCGTGTACTATTTATAAAACCCACAATATTCCCTATTGCTTTTGGCCTTCCATCAATGTATATAGCCACTCTTTTACTTTGATTATTGTCTTGCTGTTGTATATAATTTTCCACGAGGGCATACCTATGCATAAATTTTTTATATTGAACAATATGCATCCAACTTTTGTAATCATAACATGGTCCAATATACTCCATCAATTCAAAAACTTTGTTGTAAGATACCTTTATGCCATCCATAGAAAATAGGCCCAAACCATGTAATGATGATGGTGCTATGCAATATATCCTCTCGTTAACACAAAAATTAGTGTTTATTGGAGGAAGTTCCTTGGGTACCCAATGTTTTTGTAGATGTTGGTACCTCAAGAGCACCTCGATGGAACCTTCCATCTCATTATCATAAGAACATGACCCCCCTTGAGAAAGGAAAAATTTCATGCATTTATTGAATTTCCTTCTAGTCCTTTGACCTCTAGTTAATCTCCCTATTCTAGATAAACTACATGTCTCACTTTCCTCTTCTATTCCTATATTTCCCTCACTCGAGGAAGACACTTCTAAAAAATACCTATTCACTGCTACCTGCAAATGGGAGGGATCTTAGAAGACATCAATCTTACTATTGATAAGTGTATTAAATAGACTGTCTATAAGGAGTATTGACTTATACCTGTTGATCCATGAGACTATGCGAGATGCTCCTGAAAGGGGTTCAGTTTCCTGCAAATGTAATTCAATTATCATGAGTATAATCACATCATAATCATAATCATATCCATCATAAGCATCACATAAAAATTAAAAACATTAAAAGGTACACAATATAACACTTAAATCAGGCTCACATTATAAGTCTACTAGGAAAGTAGGCGTAGTGAAGGGCTAAGCACTTATATTATGTTTTCCCTATAAATTTTATTCTAGGTACAACTCCGTTTTATAGATATTTAATGAATTCCCTTTTATAAACTAAACACTTACAAATTATTTTGACTTGAAAGAAAATAAGGCTTAATACATTCACGCATCAATATGTGTTTTAAATAGTTTTATTTAATTAATTTAGATTAATAGTTAATTTAGATTAGTAGTATTCTATTTCTAGTTGAAACTTGTAGCTTTTAAATAGATAATGAATAAACTATGTAACCATATAAGAGAAATATATTTCTATCAAGAAATTAATATTAAATAGATCAAGGATTGATGGCATACCTCTAAATTTCATCATCATCATCATCATCATCATCATCTTTGTCATCATCATCATCCTCGTCATCATCATCATCATCATCCTCGTCATCATCATCATTGTCATCATCATCATCATCCTCACCATCATCATCGTCGCCATCATCATCGTCATCATCAACATCATCATCATCAACATCAACATTATCTTCATCATCATCATCAGTAGTAGCATCTACATCATCTTTTGCTTCTTCGGTATCTTCTTCTTCCATCGCATCATACTTTATTGGCCTTCCTCTTGGTTCATGTCTAACAAAAAATGACTAACTCGATTTATGTGGAACCTCTAAGTAAAATACCTACTCAAATTGGCTTGGAAGAACATAGGGCTCATCCCCAACTAGCTCAAATGACCTTGTATTAACCATTTTAAATTTATTATCATGTTCAATAATAGTTCTATCAGGATCATTTGGATTAAGTTGTAGCCTATACCATTTGACAATGAAGAGTACTAATTTGAAGGAGCTAAAGTCACACTCTAGTATATCATCCAAAATGTCATAGTATCAATTTTCAAACTCTCGAGGATGTAAGTCATTTCTAGATGAAATATTAGTCACTTGAAAGACTGCAGTTATTCCTTAATCACAAGTTTTCTTTGTGTGATCCAACACTTTGACGCAAAATTTCTAACCATTACAGAACATAGTCTTGTGGTGTTTAACCTGCAGTAATATGTGAAACATGTCAAAATTATTGTATCATAAGTTGATAAACATATGCATGATTAATAAATTTTTACATGCCTAGAAATCTCTTAAACCATGTGCTAAATCTATTTCCCTTTGCGTAACATTGGAATCTCCATTACGATGAGCTTCTTTAACCAATGAAGATACACCTTCCCATGTTAATGTCTGACCATAATGTTGACATCGTTCAATCCATACCGTCATCCAATCAAGATTTTTTGCAATATACAAATGTAGTGCATCCTAGTCTCGAGCACCTGTACAAGAAAAAATAGACAACTTACAACCGATCTATTTTGAAAATTAAGAAATAATTTATTACAATGACATCTTATAATTTATTACCTCTCACTTTCCTCGATGTACCTTTCCCCATCAAGTACTCCCCTTCTAATTTTTTAAAAGGCTCGAGATCCCAAATGTGATCTACACGGATATTTGATGCAAACTTAGGAAGATATTCAATAATGTACACCATAGTCTGGTATAGCATATATCCCTCTACCATAGAACCCTCAGGATGTGCTCTCTGTTGAACCAAAGCCTTCAAAGATTTCAAGTGCCTCTCAACCATCCACATTAACGTAGTGCATACAGGTCCACACAATTCAATCTCCTCAACAAGGTGTATGAGGTAGTGTTCCTGTGCATTGAAAAAAGTTGGAGGTAGACACTTTTGCATTTCACATAGTAAATGGGGAATTCTTCTCTTCGAATAGTTTATATCTTCTTTATGGATTTCTTTAGATGACAACCACCTACATTAAGAGATTCAAGTCACAAAAAATATATAGATATGAGACTTTACAAAATAATATACAATAGATTATATAGCAAGAAAAACAAATCACGCATATAATAAATATATACAACAAATTAAACAGATATTACTGCTTACCTCATGTATTTTCCAAGATCATATATCACTTGTTTGATGTTATTGTTGAAGGGATTTGGGAGAGATAGAGGAAGCACGTACTGTAGTAATTATAAACCAATCATTTCATTGTTTTCTAACATAACATAACGAACAGTACAGGTAGTTTATGAATATATTGTAAATATAGAAGAACATAACTTACTTTGATGAAAGTATGCCAATCATGCGTTTCGAGCCCTAGCCCAAATTCGCTTTTTTTTGATATGAGATTGTTTATGTTCGCAGCAAATCCTGTGGGAAATCAAATTTTTTGTATGACTTCTTTTATGGCATCACTTTGCTGCTACATTAATAACCAAGGAACGGCACTTATATTAATCTAATCTATGTTGCTATTTGAGTGAATGAAATTCTTCAATGCATGATTGGATTCATGAATGTCATTACAAATTTTGACAAATTTTTCTTTATCACGCCTTCCATCCAATATTTTCCACAATGTCTCTATTATATTCTTTCCAATATGCATAGAATCAAACAAATGCACAATTTGTAAGTGCTCCTACTAGGTCACCTACTAAATTGTCTGGGATAGCTTTTTAGTCCCTTTGGAAGGTTGTCAGTACTGCCTTGACGACCTTCACGATCATCAATTACACAATTAGTAAACAAAAATCACAATAGAAATATATAAATTACAAACATAAACCATTAGGTAGAATGACATTAACTCAACAATTAATTTTATTATATTCCAACTTCCATAGGCAAGGTGTCATTTTTCATGGCTTTGATGTAGTCTCTTCTTTCCCATTGAAAAGATGTTTTTTCTATTGGTATAAATTTTTTTTCCATTAGTGACAACACTCATCTCATAGTTCTAACTGAGCATCGAGTAATACAGTGTAGATCGAATAATGGCAACATAGTTCTAACCGAGCATCAAGTAATATAGTGCAGACCGAATGATGGCAACATAGTTTAAACCGAGCACTAAAGACATAGTATTAACCAAGTGAAGTTGTAGTTAGTGTCAACCGAGTAAAGATGCACTTAGTATTAACTGAGTGAAGTTGCACTTAGCATCAACTAAGTAAAGATGCACTTAGTATTAACCGAGTAAGGTTGCACTTAGTGTCAACTGAGTAAAGATGCACTCAGTATTAACCGAGTAAGGTTGCACTTAGTGTCAACCGAGTAAAGATGCACGCAGTATTAACTAAGTAAAGTTGCACTTAGTTTCAACTGAGTAATGATGCACTCGATATTAATCGAGTGAAGTTGCACTTAGTGATAACCGAGCTCAGGAGTTTAATGGAAAAGTTAGTTTCTACCGAGTGACACTATATCTACCGAGTCACCAATGGTTACCGAGTTCCAAGAAACATTGTATGACTAGTATGAATTGAGTCCCTACCTCTACCGAGTGCATGATGATGCCGAGTAACGTAGTGCATGCTGCATATCAGAAGGTCATCAAGTCTATCTGAAGAACCCGAGTTTATTTTACTATTTGGCTAACTCGGTTATATTTTGTTTACTTGTTTTTGGCCGACCTTGCATGAATAATTATTGGAATGGTATATATATATATATATATAATTTATTATATCATTCAAGAGACATACACAATTGACACATTTAACAATACACAAGAGATAGAATATTGCAAAAAGGAGGGACATAAGATATGATATGTGAATTCATCAGCAGAAAAGAATACTCAGCAAGGTCTACCAGGAGCGGAAATGATTTCATCAATCACAAAAGGTGATCTACAATAAAGAACTCAGTCAAGTTGTAAGTTGATTTGTTGGTTCATCCTAACAGGTGAATCATTTTTGCAAATCCTTTAACAAGGTAGACTTAACCGTCTTTATTCAAATCTACTAACAGAGTGCATACTTGTAAAGCATGTTTGTAAATCCTCTAACCAGGTGGATCTAGCAATCCTCTGTGCTCCTAACAGGGAAGATCACAAGAAGTGATCATTTTAAGCCTTAACCAACCAACTTCATACTGCAATAACGAAGCTTTGTGGGTATCATCCCCACCCCAGTTTTACTTTCTATTTTTGGAAGGTTTCTGGGTCACCAAATCTCTGTGCATATATGGTTTAAATGTTTAATTTTTTTTTGCAGCAGGACAGATGAGTAAATGTTGTGTATGGTTGACTTAAAAAGTTTTATTGTTACTAATTCACCCCTCCCCTCTCAGTAACCTATTATATCTTGAATATTTCCAACAATTGGTATCAGAGCATTTTCGTTCTTAGGACAAAGTTTGACAGCTTGAGCAAAGATCTAAGTTATGGAGATATTCAGACTGGATAAGGTTATTGGAAATGAAAAGTTAGATCTAGAAATGGCCATGGTTCAACTGAAAGAAGCAAAGGAGCATCTTTCTCAATCCATAAAAAGAAGAAAGGAACTTGCAAGCCAAATGAATGACCATCACTATTTTGAAGAAAAGATTGAAGATTTTTTACCATCAAGTAGTTCAAAAGAAGCTAACAAGGCAATCAAAGAACTTCCAGAAAAGAATGAATCTCTGCAAGAAGAGGTAAGAAAGCTTAAAAGAGAGCAAGAAATACAGTCAGTTAGGCTATGTGAAGTTTTGGAACAAAGAAACAAAGCACAAGAAGAATTGGAAGATAAAAACCATAATCAATCCCATCAGCATGAAGACCTTATAGACCAACTCTCTAATGCAAATGAAGAAATCAGGATTCTTAGAGTACAAAATGAAAGTCTACATCTAATGATTTAAGAACTGAGAGACAAATCAATGAAAGCTTGGAAAATGATCTAATTTCTGAAAGCCAAGTCAATGAAAGAATGCTGAAATCCCAAGCAGATATGAATCAATTAAATCAAGAAAATGAGGAAAATCCTTATAGACATAAAGGTAAAGCTGGTCTTGGATATAAAGAAGAAGGTGAATCCTCCAAACAAGGTGAACAAAGGAATCGAAAACCCACTTGTAATCACTGTGGCAAGTTAGGTCATACATCAAAAAAATGCTGGAGCAATGGAAAAGCAAAATTCAATGGCAAATGCTTCAATTGCAATCAGCATGGTCACAAAGCAAATGAGTGCAAGGAAAAACCAAAATTTGAAGGCAACTGTCACAAATGCAAAAACCATGGTCACAAGGCATTCCAATGCAGATCCAAATCATTCAATCCAACTGAACAACTTGTCAAAGCCATATTTGGAGGGGACTACAACACCTGGTGCAGATGTAACTATTGTGGAGAATATGGACATACTGGCATAAATTGTGCAAGACATCACCTAAGGAAGAAGGACACTACTGTAAGGTGCTACACTTGTATAGACCTTGGTCATATAGCTAGAAATTGCATGAATATAGAAAGAATTGAAGATGAGAAGAAAATCAAAGCATACAAAATTTGAAAGCAAATGAAGCAACAATAGATTCCAAAATCTACCAAACAAGATAAGTCAAGCAATGGCAATATCACTCAAGAAATGAGTGATTCCACCATTTCCAATTAATACTCATAAAAGAAAGTATGGAATTGCATCCTCCAAGTATTATCCTAAATAGTTCCACATGAAGGAAGATGATCAGAATAGTATTCAGATACACGTTGATCCTAATCTTAACCGAGTTCGGTCGGGTGCAATAAAGTTCCATTTACCGAGTTATATCAACCAAGCAAGGTAGGTTCGTGACCTTACTGAGTTAGGTCGGTACATCAATGTTTTCTTTTGATCACCGAGTTGATAGTATCTACTGAGCAAGTGGATGACAACCTGTCATTTCATCTACTGTCATACCAAGCATTTATGATGAATGTTTCATCAAAAAGGGCAAAATTTGATCTTATTCTTCACTACGAACTTTGAGCTAAGTTATCTTCTGTGATTCCAGAGCAAGCTTAAAGCAATTTCGAGTGAATTTTTTTTTTTAGCAAAGAATCTATTCATAATTTCTCTCACATACCAAGCAGCAATGGCATCTGGTAGTAGCAGCTCCAAGGCAAAGAGAGGCTTAGAAATGTTGGTTAAAGGTGTGGAATGGAAGGCATCGAACTTCAAATTGGCACCAGCAATTGCAGAATCACTTGACCCTAATGGTGCTCAGTCTCGAATTCCTACAAAGGTACTCCTTGTAAATGATATTCTCTCTCATTTCAAATGTTCCATTCAAGAGCTTGGAAACCTGTAAATTGATAATGCTCTAGGAGAAATGAGCGTAGATGGAAATTTGAAACCTGAGCATAAGCATCTTGAAACAAAAGGGTTAACCCACATTTCACATTTGCCAAGAAATTTTCAAATTAAATGGGTTAGGTATGTACTCAGTCAGGTTCACAATGGGCAATTGTGGTTAGAGCAACCAGTGCTTATCACAAAGAAAATGATTAACAAGATTACTAGCCTTCTCATATTAAGCAAAGCTAAGACTACCAAAACCCTAGGTCGGGAAGAATTGGAAAGGCTAACCCAAGAAGAATGGGATGGTAGAGGACTCAAGCTCAGTACAGTAGCTGACGCTGAATTAAGATTTGGTATTCACGTCATTGCTCATAAAATTTACAATTTCAGCCGTCCAAACAGTGTACCTTGGAAAGCAGTAGATTTAGCATATAAGGTAGTAAAGAAGAATGTTGAGTTTGATCTATCTGAATTGCTTTTCTCTCAATTTAACAAAAATATGCAAAGCATAAGGACTTCAAAGAACAATTCCTGCAAATTTGGTTCACTTTTGATCTGTTTATTTTTCTATGTTCAAAAGTCTTTTCCATCAAAAGGATCAATAGTATGGAGAAAAGATATTCCCATTCTTTATCAAATAAATGAGTTCATTGCAGAGTTAGGAGAAAATTTTAACAGTGTTTTGGATAATTACTTTGAAGATTTTAAGGAAAGAATGAACAATAGGTTCCGGATTCCACAAAAACTGGTTGAGGAATATAAAGAAGATGTATGCTTTATGGTAGATTGTGACAAAGTATACATACAGGCAATTAGGCCCCGAGTTGTATGGGTGAAACCTCTTCCTTATGAGGTTAATATTGATGAAACCAAAGATATCATAGAAGCACTAGTGAATGAACCAGTAGATCCAAAGCAACCAGTCTTTGGAACTTATGATGAAGCTAAAGCCAGAATTGAGCTTTCAATCAAAATCCCTCAAGTCATTAGCAAAGGAAAGAGGAAGATTGCAAAGCTAAAAATAGAACTTGGTCCTCTGATGATTACTAAAGGGAAAGGTGAAGGGGTAAAAGCACAAACTTGTGTCACCTTTTATAAAGAAACATGATCTCAGAATGTGACAGTCCAACATTAATGACAAAAAAAATGGTATTTGTGTTTAAAATATGAAGATGATGTAAACTGATGAAATGTGTAGAATTGTATGAATTTTATGCCTATAATTTTTATAATTTTTTTGACTAAGAATTTATTCATTTTATTTTATTTTGAAGTCCCTTTTTTAACTGTAAAAAATATAGAATGTAGTTCCCGTCAAACAAGTATGTGCAAATCATCTTTTTTTGTTCTAATTTGAAAATATTGTATAGATGACATGTATAGCTAGTGAACAAAAAAAGAAATAATTATTTTTGATGTATATTTTCTTTGTTATAAGTACTCAAGTTCAACCTTGTCAAGATCCAACAGTTTTTTCCTCCCATCAAAACTTCCCTATCAAATCTATACCTTTTTGAAAAAAAATTACATATTCGTGAAGAGGATTCTCTCCTCTAGTGATAAATATAATTTTTTAATTTTTTTGATATGATTTACTATTTTTTTAAATTTTTTGAGAGAGCATCTTCTGAAATGTTGAAATATTGACTTATAATAGTTTCAAATTGTAACATATTATCACTAATGAAAACACTAAAAAAATTATATAATGATGATATTGAATCTGAGATCTATAAAAGGGTATTTTTAGTTTTTGAAAAAAATTGAGTTTTGATAGAGAAATGAGATTTGACCAAAACAGATTTTTGTATCACAAACAGTGACACAGATCTGTGCTTTTACCCAAAGATGATGAAGAAGAAGAGGAAACTTAGTCAAAAAAAGAAGAGGAGCCACAATAGAAGAAAGGGAAGGTGATTATCACCAAACCTAAAAAGCAAGCTACTGCAATCTTCTCCAGAAGAACAAGACAGGGGAAGAAGGAACCTGTATTTGTTAAGCCTCCACTCACATTTGAGGCAAGGTTGAAGCAATTAGAAGAAGGTACTAGCTTCACAAACATCAAAGCATTGAAGTTTGAGACAAGAACAGAATAGGAGAAAATGCAGATTGAGGAATTGGTATTAAATAAAATGGGAAGATGCAAATACTCTCCAGACGAGATTTCCTCTCAGATCCCTACAGAGCTATTGGAGAGGTTGCAACCAAGATGGGAAATTGCAACCAAAACTGTCAAAGATATCTTTGAACAAACCCTAAAAAATCTCTTGTCGAGTCTCACTGATGCAGAAGTGAAGAAATCATTGAAAGATCATGAAAGTAATATGATGATTAGATTTTACACTTGTTTGATACTTATTAAAGACATTGAGCATGTTGTCAATGATGCAACAAACATGTGGAAACATATCTATCATCTACATAAATCTAGTGAAGATATTGTTGAAATCAAAGACAATGACAGCAGTGATGATGATGGCATTGAAGATATTCCAGGGGATCTACATTCAATGATGATAAAAGTTGAGGAAGAATTCAAGGAAGATGAAATAGAGAAAGACGACAAGGAAATGGAGGAAGAAGAAGCTAATCAAGCTAAGGAGGAAGATGACCCTGTAAAAATTGTAGCCAAAGTCATTGCATCTCTTCCTCACTCGCCAGCTAAAGCAGCTACACCAACTGCAGAGATAGCCTCTGCTAGTGAGATTGTGTGCACAACAGCTTCATCAATTGCCCAATCTTCACCTATCTCCTCTCAGCTCTGAGCACCGCCTATGCAAGTGTCTACCACTTCATTAACCTAGCTGCAGCCATCTTCATTGACCGAGGCATCATTAGCTACAGCAGTAAGTTCATCAGGCATATCAACTTCTACTGCAGCGTGTACAGTAAGTGTACCCTCTAGTACTCCAATTTTGACAACTTCATCTGCTCCAATTTTTGCATCTGTTAGTTCTCCCTTACCAACCTGTACATCAATTTTGGGAAGAACATCAATTTTTGATACTATTAGCACTTCTCTCAGTTTTCCTCTACCTAGTCTTATTCCAGTTTTGTCAACCAGTCCAGCCTCATCAACTATTATTTCAGATTCAAAGGGAAAAGGTGAAGTCACTACTGGAAAAGCAAAAAGATACATGATTTCGAGCAAGGCAGTGGATGAGGAAATTGACTTGGATAAGGACATTGTCATTCCTAAGATAGATATGGATAATGCATCAGTTGATGAAATGAAAAAGATCAGTCAACTATTAGATCAAAAGGCAAGGGAAAAACAACTAAGGCATGAGAGAGACCAGGAATATAGCATTATTGAAAGTGCCAAGAATATTCTAACAGAAGCTATTCATGTTGAAGTAGATTCTACTCAACACATTTTGAATCAGTTAGAAGAGGCTGTATATAAATTCAATGAGGATACCTCTGGCCAAGAAAATTTGATTGAAAAGGCAGAGAACAAATTTGACAATAAGGTGCTTGAGCACATTGCTTAGCATATTGCATTAAAACAGGTAGAACTGTCTACAATTTTGAGTAATTTTGAACATTCTTTTAATAATTTAATTTCACTTTTTGGCAAACTTTGTGATGTTACCGAGCATACTAAGGAAATCAAAGAAAAGTTGAATAAAATTGATGAGGATATGAAGGTCAGTGCACAAATGTTGCAGCTTGACCACAGTTCAAGTTCATCCCATCATCTCAGAATAAGATTTTTGTTAGAGAAATAGGCAAAATTGTTGAGAAAGGAAGCAAGGATCAGGTGTACTCTGATTGATATCCAAAATATGATCCTTCCTGTCATGGACACAATGCAAAAGCACATTGCCCATTCCAAAACATTGATTCATGACAAAAACTTCTCAATTGCAGATCATATGATTGAACTCTCTGTAGAAGTTCAAATAACACTCTCCACCAGCAAACTTTTGCAAGAAAATTGGGATAAGACATTGCCTCTTATTCTCAAGGTACATTATGAGTTTATCTCTCATTTTGGACTCTCTATGTAAATATATATTGTTTAATTTGGCATTATTGTCAAAAAGGGGGAGATAGCACACTCCAGGAGATATAATTGTGCAAACATGTGTAATGACTTGTAAATATTGTGCATACTGTATGGGGGAGATACATGTAAGAAAAATATGTGTAAATAAGACTTGCAAAGAGCAATTTTTTTTCAAAACTGTATGTCAATTTTTTGCACATAAACTTTGAATCATAATTTTTTTTGTCACTAATGCCAAAGGGGGAGATTGTTGGTATAAAGTTATTTTCCATTAGCGACAACACTCATCTCACAGTTCTAACTGAGCATCGAGTAATACAGTGCAGACCAAATAATGGCAACACAGTTGTAACCGAGCATCAAGTAATACAGTGTAGACCAAATGATGGCAACGGTGTTCAAATCGAGCACTGAAGACACAGTATTAACTGAGTGAAGCTGCACTTAGTGTAAACTAAGTAAAGATGCACTCAGTATTAACCAAGTGAAGTTGCACTTAGCGTCAACCGAGTAAAGATGCACTCAGTATTAACCGAGTAAGGTTTCACTTAGTGTCAACTGAGTAAAGATGCACTCAATATTAACCGAGTAAGGTTGCAATTAGTGTCAACTGAGTAAAGATGCACTTAGTATTAACCGAGTAAATTCGCACTTAGTATCAACTGAGTAAAGATGCAGTCAGTATTAACTGAGTGAAGTTGCACTTAGTGATAACAGAGCTTAGGAGGTTAATGGAAAAGTTAGTTTCTACCGAGTGACAATATATCTTCTGAGTCACCAATGGTTACCGAGTTCTAGGCAATGTTGTATGACTAGTATGAACTGAGTCCCTACCTCTACCGAGTAACATAGTGGATGCCACATATCAGAAGGTCATCAAGTTTGTCTGAAGAACCCAAGTTTATTTTACTATTTGGTTGACTCAGTTATATTTTGTTTACTTCTTTTTGGCCAACCTTGCATGAATAATTATTGGAATGGTATATATATATAATGTATTATATCATTCAAGAGACATACACAATTGACACATTTAACAATACACAAGAGATAGAATATTGCAAAAAGGAGGGACATAAGATATGATATGCGAATTCATCAGCAGAAAAGAATACTCAGCAAGGTCTACCAGGAGCGGGAATGATTTCATCAATCACAGAAGGTGATCTATAATAAAGAACTTAGTCAAGTTGTAAGTTGATCTGTTGGTTCATCCTAATAGGTGAATTATTTTTGGAAATCCTTTAACAAGGTAGACTTAACCGTCTTTATTCAAATCTCCTAAAAAAGTGCATACATGTAAAGTATGTTTGTAAATCCTCTAACCAGGTGGATCTAGCAATCCTCTGTGCTCCTAACAGGGTAGATCACCAAAAATGATCATTGTAAGCCTTAACCGGCCAACTTCATACTGCAATAACAAAGTTTTGTGGGTATCATCCCCACCCCAGTTTTACTTTCTATTTTTGGAAGGTTTTTGGGTCACCAAATCTCTGTGCATATATGGTTTAAATGTTTAATATTTTTTTGCCAGTAGGATAGATGAGTAAATGTTTTGTATGATTGACTTAAAAAGTTTTATTGTTACTGATTCACCCCTCCCCTCTCAGTAACCTATTATATCTTGAATATTTACAACAATTGGTATCAGAGCATTTTGGTTCTCAGGACAAAGTTTGACAGCTTGAGCAAAGATCTAAGTTATGGAGATATTCAAACTGGAGAAAGTTATTGAAAATGAAAAGTCAGATCTAGAAATGGCCATGGTTCAACTCAAAGAAGCAAAGGAGCATCTTTCGCAAACCCTAAAAATAAGAAAGGAACTTGCAAGACAAATGAATGACCATCACTATGTTGAAGAAAAGATTGAAGATTTGTTACCATCGAGTAGTTCAGAAGAAGCTGACAAGGCAATAAAAGAACTCCTAGAAAGGAATGGATCTCTGCAAGAAGAGGTAAGAAAGCTTAAAAGAGAGCAAGAAATACCATCAATTAGGCTATGTGAAGTCTTGGAACAAAGAAACAAAGCACAAGAAGAATTGGAAGATAAAAGCCATAATCAATCCCATCAGCATGAAGACCTTATAGACCAACTCTCTAATGCAAATGAAGAAATCAAGATTCTCAGAGTACAAAATGAAAGTCTATAGAATGATTTAAGAACTAAGAGACAAATCAATGAAAGCTTGGAAAATGATCTAATTTCTAAAAGGCAAGTCAATGAAAGAATGATGAAATCCCAAGTAGATATGAATCAATTAAATCAACAAAATGAGAAAAATCCTTATAGACATAAAGGTAAAGCTAGTCTTGGATACAAAGAAGAAGGTGAATCCTCCAAACAAGGTGAACAAAGGAATAAAAAACCCACTTGTAATCACTTTTGCAAGTTAGGTCATACATCAAACAAATGCTGGAGCAATGGAAAAGAAAAATTCAATGGTAAATGCTTCAATTGCAGTCAGCATGGTCATAAAGCAAATGAGTGCAAGGAAAAACCAAAATTTGAAGGCAACTATCACAAATGAAAAAACCATGGTCACAAGGCATTCCAATGTAGATCCAAATCATTCAATCCAGCTGAACAACTTGTGAAAGCCATATTTGGATGGGACTACAACACCTGGTGTAGATGTAACTATTATGGAGAATATGGACATACTGGCATAAATTGTGCAAGACATCATCTAAGGAAGAAGGACACTACTGTAAGGTGCTACACTTGTACAAAACTTGGTCATATAGCTAGAAATTGCATGAATATAGAAAGAATTGAAGATGAGAAGAAAATCAAAGTAGACAACATTCAGAAGCAAATGAAGCAACAATGGATTCCAAAATCTACCGAACAAGATAAGTCAAGAAATGGCAATATCACTAAAGAAATGTGTGATTCCACCATTTCCAATTAATACTCATAAAAGAAAGTATGGAACTGCATCCTCCAAGAATTATCCTAAACAGTTCCACATGAAGGAAGATGATCAGAATAGTATTCAGATACACTTTGATCCTAATCTTAACCGAGTTCGGTCGGCTGCAATAAAGTTTCATATATCGAGTTATATCAATCGAGCAAGGTAGGTTCGTGACCTTACCAAGCTAGGTCGGTACATCAATGTTTTCTTTTGATCACCGAGTTGATAGTATCTACCGAGAAAGTGGATGACAACCTATCATTTCATCTACCATTGTACCAAGCATTTATGATGAATGTTTTGTCAAAAAGGGAAAAATTGGATCTCATTCTTCACTATGAACTTTGAGCTAAGTTATCTTCTGTGATTCTAGAGCAAGCTTAAAGCAATTTCGAGTGAATTTTTTTTAGAGCGAAGAATCTGTTTAGAATTTCTCTTCACTTACCAACCAACAATGGCATCCGGTAGTAGCAGCTCCAAGGCAAAGAGAGGCTCATAAATGCTTGTTAAAGGTGTGGAATGGAAGGCGCCAAACTTCAAATTGGCACCAGCAATTACAGAATCACTTGACCCTAACGGTGCTCAGTCTCGAATTCCTCCAAAGGTACTCCTTGTAAATGAAATTTGCTCTCATTTCAAATATTCCATTCAAGAACTTGGAAACCTAGAAATTGATAATGCTCTAGGAGAAATGAGCGTAGATGGAAATTTGAAACCCGAGCATAAGCATCTTGAAACAAAAGGGTTAACCCACATTTCACATTTGCCAAGAAATTTTCAAATTAAATGGGTTAGGTATGTAGTTAGTTGGGTTCACAATGGGAAATTGTGGTTAGAGCTAGCAATGCTTATCACAAAGAAAATAAATAACAAGATTACTGCCCTTCCCATATTGAGCAAAGCTAAGACTACCAAAACCCTAGGTCGGGAACAATTGCAAAGGCTAACCCAAGCAGAATGGGATGGTAGAGGACTCAAGCTTAGTACAGTAGCTGACATTGAATTAAGATTTGGTATTCACGTTATTTCTCATAAAATTTACAGTTCCAGCCATCCAAACAGTGTACCTTACGAAGAAGTAGATTTAGCATATAAGGTAGTAAAGAAGAATGTTGAGTTTGATATGTCTGAATTGCTTTTGTCTCAATTTAACAAAAATATTGAAAGCATTAGGACATCAAAGAACAATTCCTACAAATTTGGTTCACTTTTGATCTGTTTATTTTTCTATGTTCAAAAGTCTTTTCCATCAAAAGGATCAATAGTATGGAGAAAAGATATTCCCGTTCTTTACCAAATAAATGAGTTCATTGCAGAGTTGAGGGATATAAAGAAGATGTATGCTTTATGGTAGATTGTGACAAAGTATACATACAGGTAGTCAAGCCCCAAGTTGTATGGGTGAAACCTCTTCCTTATGAGGTTATTATTGATGAAACCAGAGATATCATAGAAGCACTAGTGAATGAACCAGTAGATCCAAAGCAACCAGTCTTTGGAACTTATGATGAAGCTAAAGCCAAAATTGAGCTTTCAATCAAAATCCCTCAGGTCATTAGCAAAGGAAAGAGGATGATTGCAAAGATAAAAATAGAACTTGGTCCTCTGATGATTACTGAAGGGAAAGGTGAAGATGATGAGGAAGAATAGGAAACCGAGTTACAAAAAGAAGAGGAGCCTCAATGGAAGAAAGGTAAGGTGATTATCACCAAAACTAAAAGGTAAGCTACCGCAGTCTTCTCCAGAAGAAGAAGACAGGGGAAGAAGGAACCTATATTTTTCAAGCCTCCACTCACAGTTGAGGCAAGGTTGAAGCAACTAGAAGAAGGTACTAGCTTCACGAACTTCAAAGAATTCAAGTTTGAGACAAGAACAGAACAGGAGAAAATCTAGATTGAGGAATTGGTATTAAATAAAATGGGAATATGGAAATACTCTCCAGACAAGATTGCCTCTCAGATCCCTAAAGAGCTATTGGAGTGGTTGAAACCAAGATGGGAAATTGCAACCAAAACAGTCAAAGATATCTTTGAACAAACCCTAAAAAATCTCCTACTGAGTCTCACTGATGCAGAAGTGAAGAAATCACTGAAAGATCATGAAAATAATATGATGATTAGATTTCACACTTGTTTGATACTTATCAAAGACATTGAGAATGTTGTCAATGATGCAACAAACATGTGGAAACATATCTATCATCTAGATAAATCTAGTGAAGATATTGTTGAAATCAAAGACAATGACAGCAGTGATGATAATGGCATTGAAGATATTCCAGGGGATCTGCATTCAATGATGATAAATGTTGAGGAAGAATTCAAGGAAGATTAAATAGAGGAAGACGACAAGGAAATGGAGGAAGAAGAAGCTAATCAAGCTAAGGAGGAAGATGACCCTGTAAAAATGGCAGCCAAAGTCATTGCATCTCTTCCTCACTCTTCACCTAAAGCAGCTACATCAACTACAGAGATAGCCTCTACTAGTGAGATTGTGTGCACAACAGCTTCATCAATTGCCCAATCTTCACCTATCTCCTCTCAGCTCAAAGCACGACCTATGCAAGTGTCTACCACTTCATTAACCAAGCTACAACCATCTTCATTGACTGAGGCATCATCAGCTACAGCAGTAAGTTCATCAGGCATATCAACTTCTACTGCAGCGTGTACAGTAAGTGTACCCTCTAGTACTCCAATTTTGACAACTTCATCAGCTCAAATTTTTGCATCTGTTAGTTCTCCCATACCAACCTATACATCAATCTTGGGAAGAACATCAATTTTTGATACTATTAGCACTTCTCTAAGTTTTCCTCTAGCTAGTCCTATTCTAGTTTTGTTAGCCAGTCCAGCCTCATCAACTATTGTTTCAGATTCAAAGGGAAAAGGTGAAGTCACTGCTAGAATAGCAAAAAGATACATGATTTCTAGCAAGGCAATGGATGAGGAAATTGACTTGGATAAGGACATTGTCATTCCTAAGATAGATCTGGATAATGCATCAGTTGATGAAATGAGAAAGATCAGTCAACTATTAGATCAGAAGGCAAGGCAAAAACAACTAAGGCATGAGAAAGACCAGGAATATAGCATTATTGAAAGTGCTAAGAATATTCTAATAGAAGCTATTGGTGTTGAAGTAGATTCTACTCAACACATTTTGAATCGGTTAGAAGAGGCTGTATATAAATTCAATGAGGATACCTTCGACCAAGAAAAATTGATTGAAAAGGTAGAGAAGAAATTTGACAATAAGGTGCTTGAGCACATTGCTCAGCATATTGCATTAAAATAGGTAGAACTGTCTACAATTTTGAGTAATTTTGAACATTCTTTTAATAATGTAACTTCACTTTTTGGAAAACTTTTTGATGTTACCGAGTATACTAAGGAAATCAAAGAAAAGTTGAATAAAATTGATGAGGATATGAAAGTCAGTGCACAAATGTTGCATCTTGACCACAGTTCAAGTTCATGCCATCATCTCAGAATAAGATTTTTGTCAAAGAAATAGGCAGAATTGTTGAGAGAGGAAGCAAGGATCAGGTGTACTCTAATTGACATCCAAAATATGATCCTTCCTGTCATGGACACAATGCAGAAGCATATTGCCCACTCCAAAACATTGATTCATGAAAAAAAATTCTCAATTGCAGATCATATGATTGAACTCTCTGCAGAAGTTCAAATAGCACTCTCCACTAGCAAACTTTTGCAAGAAAATTGGGATAAGACATTTCCTCTTTTTCTCAAGGTACATTCTGAGTTTATCTCTCATTTTGGACTCTCTATGTAAATATATATTGTTTAATTTGGCATTATTTTCAAAAAGGCGGAGATAGCACACTCCAGGAGATATAATTGTGCAAACATATGTAATGACTTGTAAATACTGTGCATACTGTATGGGGGAGATACATGTAAGAAAAATATGTGTAAATAAGACTTGCAAATAGCAATTTTTTTCAAAACTGTATGTCAATTTTTTGCACATAAACTTTGAATCATAATTGTTTTTGTCACTAATGCCAAAGGGGGAGATTGTTGGTATAAAGTTATTTGCCATTAGTGACAACACTCATCTCACAGTTCTAATCGAGCATCGAGTAATATAGTGCAGACCGAATAATGGCAACACAGTTGTAATTGAGCATCAAGTAATACAGTGCAGACCGAATGATGGCAACATAATTCAAATTGAGCATTGAAGACACAGTATTAACCAAGTGAAGTTGCACTTAGTGTCAACTGAGTAAAGATGCACTCAATATTAATCGAGTGAAGTTGCACTTAGTGTCAACCGAGTAAAGATGCACTCAGTATTAATCGAGTAAGGTTGCACTTAGTGTCAATCGAGTAAAGATGCACTTATTATTAACCGAGTAAGGTTGCACTTAGTGTCAACCAAGTAAAGATTCACTCAGTATTAACCGTGTAAAGTTTCACTTAGTATCAACTGAGTAAAGATGCACTCAGTATTAACCGAGTGAAGTTACACTTAGTGATAATTGAGCTTAGGAGGTTAATGGAAAAGTTAGTTTCTATCGAGTGACACTATATCTACCTAGTCACCAATGGTTACCAAGTTCCAGGCAATGTTGTATGACTACTATGAACCGAGTCCCTACCTCTACTAAGTGCATGATGATGCTGAGTAACGTAGTGGATGCTGTGTATCAGAAGGTCATCAAGTCTGTCTGAAGAACTCGAGCTTATTTTACTATTTGGCTAACTTAGTTATATTTTGTTTACTTGTTTTTGGCTGACCTTGCATGAATAATTATTGGAATGGTATATATATATAATGTATTATATCATTCAAGAGACATACACAATTGACACATTTAACAATACACAAGAGATAGAATATTGTAAAAAGGAGGGACATAAGATATGATATGTGAGTTCATCAGTAGAAAAGAATACTCAGCAAGGTCTACCAGGAGTGGAAATGATTTCATCAATCATGGAAGGTGATCTACAATAAAGAACTTAGTCAAGTTGTAAGTTGATCTGTTGGTTCATCCTAACAGGTGAATCATTTTTGTAAATCCTTTTACAAGGTAGACTTAACTGTCTTTATTCAAATCTCCTAACAGAGTGCATACTTGTAAAGTATGTTTGTAAATCCTCTAACCAGGTGGATCTAGCAATCCTCTGTGCTCCTAACAGGGTAGATCACCAGAAGTGATCATTGTAAGCCTTAACCGGCCAACTTCATACTGCAGTAACAAAACTTTGTGGGTATCATCCCCACCCAAGTTTTACTTTCTATTTTTGGAAGGTTTTTGGGTCACCAAATCTATGTGCATATATGGTTTAAATTTTTAATATTTTATTTGCAGTAGGATAGATGAGTAAATGTTGTGTATGGTTGACTTAAAAAGTTTTATTGTTATTGATTCACCCCTCCCCTCTCAGTAACCTATTATATCTTGAATATTTACAACTTTTCCATACTTTGATACTTATGATTCCTATGGAGGAAGTGTCTACACTCATCAAACACTTGCTTTCCTAAACTTTTTGAATGATGAGATTTTATTTTTGGACCACAAACTAGACATGCAAATTTTCCCTTTGTTTGAAGACCTAAAAAATAATGATATAATTGAATTATTAAATATGTTAATTTTTATAATTAGAATTATTGTGCACAACTTGAATTCACTGTAACATACCACAAAAATGTGTTAGCCCTGGGACATCATGTATTGTCAATGCAAGTATTGCATGGAATTGAAATTGTCTTTGTCCTATTGGTCGAGACTCGTCATACATAGTGACATTGTTCCATAACTCCACCAACTCGTCGATAAGAGGCTCAATATATACATTTATATCTTTAACTTGATATTTACCTACTTGAATGAACAGTAACAATACATAATTATTGTGATCGTTTTACTACAAGATTTGTAAGTAGATGTAAATTAATAACTATCAAATGATAAGATACCTAGAACAATCATTGCCAACATAATGTGCTCCCTCTTTATTGACATCCACAGAGGAATGTTATTGTTGATAAAAAAAATAGGCCATAGTGAGTAAATAGATCTCATCTCTCCAAATGGATTGACACCATCCACTGCCAATGAAAGCCTTAGATTATGAGGTTCTTCTTTGAAGTGTTGCCACTTTTCCTCTATGTGCATAAATGTCGAACCATCCATAGGGATTTGAATAATGTCATCTCTACTTCTATTGTGTGCATGATAATTCATAAATTGAGCCAAGCTACTACACCTGAATAATTGTTGTATCTGTGGAATAATAGAGATGTAACAAAGAACCTTTTGAGGCACCTTATTTGTTAGTCGATCTGTTCCATATCTACTCGTATGACATACAGGGCATTGTGTTGCAAATTAATGTTCTTTATAATATATAATATGATCATTGGGACAAGCATGTATTGCTTGATACTCCATTCCAATATCTTTCATAATAGTAGATAATTCTCGATATGAGTGAGGTAGAATATTTGATGATGGTAACAGAAACTCGCCTATCAATCTATAGCAAAAAAATAAGTTTTGAATATAAACAATATTAGTGGTACATTATTCACCCTTTGTTAACTATAAAGACATATATGACATACCGTAACATACGTGAAATTGTTATGTTGGATAAACCATTCATAACCTTCATGTTCAACAACAACAATACAACAGAGAGAAGAGTTGTTTGGGAGTCTTTTTATAGGGGCTTGTATACCTTCTCAAGTACAGGTACATCGAGGCTATCATCATCATCATGATCAAATACACTTGGACTAAATGTGTCATGGATCAATGTATTTATACCATCATCTTCAATTGTGTTTTCTGGTGCATGATCATCATCTTCCATGGGATCATTATCTTCACCTTGGATATTCACACCTCCATGTTCCTCCACTTCAAAAACCATATTCTTTGGATTGTTGTGGTTCATATCATGTACTTCCTTGGGGAGATCAACCTATATAAAAGTGATTAACATAAATAAACCATGATCATCATCTCATCATCAAGTGATTTCATATGTATATAAATTGTTAAAATGATATAATGAACGAGTTACCAGTGGATGATAGTCATGCCTCCCTTCAATGTGACCATTCTCCCTACAATGTCTCTTAGTTGTTTTGATTAGAAGTCTTCACGGTTTAAGCCCTTACAAATTTTGCAAGGATAATAACATTTTCCATCACCTTTTCTTTTCAAGTTAGACAACAATCTAGCAATTGTCTCCCTATTTTGTTCTTCACTTATATTATCTTACATGATCATTCTTCATAGAAAGCAAAAATTAGGCTATGAAAACTTCAGTTTACAACTTTCACAAAGTAAGCAAAACTGTCAAAAGTACAAAAATCTTCTTCAACCTAGCTAAATACTTTAATATTAAAAAAATAATTTCTTTGACTTTATTCCTAAGACATTTAATCCAATCACCTTTTATAACATTCAGTCAATTTCTCTAGGCAAATTTTTGGATAAGATTATTTGTAAAACTTTGACCAACTGCCTGAAGGTCTTATTTCAAGCGACCTTACAACATTAAACCACTAAAAGAAATTTCAAAACATATAAGCTAAAAGTCTAGTTAAAATATACATTTGATTAAAAAATATACAATTTTCATACCCGTGCGCGTGGCTATATAACTCATGCAACGACTTTCTTTCTTAGCTATAGAAGCTCTCCAACAATCAAATCATACAAGATACAAGGCCTAGCAACAATTTCAAAACATATAAGCTAAAAGTCTAGTTAAAATATACATTAGATTAAAAAATATGCAATTTTCATACCCAAGCATGCGGCTATATAACTCATGCAACGGCCTTCTTGTTTAGCTGTAGAAGCTCTCTAGCAATCAAATCATACAAGCTAAAAGGCCTAACAACAATTTCAAAACATATAAGCTAAAAGTCTAGTTAAAATATGCATTAGATTAAAAAATATGCAATTTTCATACCCGAGCATGTGGCTATATAACTCGTGCAATGACCTTCTTTCTTAGCTGTAGAAGCTCTCCAGTAATCAAATCATACAAGCTACAAGGCCTAACAGCAATTTCAAAACATATAAGCTACAAGTCTAGTTAAAATATACATAAGATAAAAAAAAATATACAATTTTCATACCGGCTAAGCGCGTGGCTATAACTCGTGCAACAACCTTTTTGCTTAGATATAAAAGCTCTCCAGCAATCAAATTATACAAGCTACAAGGCCTAACAACAATTTCAAAACATATAAGCTACAAGCCAAGACATATTACATGACATGGAAAAAGGAAAAAAAATTACAAGCTTTAGCAAGACATATTAAACAACATCATAGTGCTAGAGAGATCACAATTATATGAGTCAAACATAGTCATGAAAAAGCACATAAATTAGTTATTATATGCAATTAAAAGATATATAGTTAGATAGGGACATCCATAGGGCATATTGAAGAAATGAAATGGTCATATAGATTTCATATGGGATTTTGAAGATGTTAGTGTTCTAAGGCAAAGAATCCATTCATATAACCATAATGACTCTATTAAGGTTGATTCTAGTGAAAAAGGACTTGAAATTTTTGAAACTCCCGTGCAACAAGATATAACTGAAGAGGTTGAGATGCACCTGGTGGAAAAGTAGGAAACTCAACCCTAACCCCAATATAATAAAAATTGAACCCTAACAAAAAAAAAATAGTTTGAAGTTTCATCCCATGCCAAATCAAGAATTTTTTTAATGGTAAATAGCTGAAGTTGTGTTGTAGGCTCTTGCTACCAAATCAAGAACCTAACATTAAACCACATTAAACTTGAAAACCAAATGAAACAATAAACTAGATTGAACCCTAATATCACCACCAAGTCTAATTGAGTGCTAAACCATGTTGAACTCTACACTTACAACTTAACCAATATGAACTTTAACCATAAATCCTGTATTGAAGCTTCACTAACTATATTTCAATAATATTTTAAATAATTTACTATATTAAGTATTGTCTTATCAAATGATTACATATACATCTTTATTTATTTATTTTTCCCAATAATTAATATACATCCTTATTACATTTAAACCTTACACCAAATCAAATCTCAACCCTAACACTAAACCCAATTCTATATTTCACTTGAACACTTAAAATAAAGATTAAGACAAGTAGAACCACCATATGCCAAATTGAACTTTAAAATAAATTTCAGCCTAAACCTTACAACCATCATCATCAAGCTTATCTACTATAAGGTTTAGAGTATTTGGCTTTCTAAAATCTGTGATATTGCTATCAGGATTTAACTATGTGATTTTGAGTCAAACTCATTGACCCATGTTTCATGACTAGTGATTCAACATGAATCCATCTCTCATGAGAATAAATCAAACACTTATTACTAATTGAAACAAGTATTTTTCGAAAGTTTCTAACTCATTTCATCACAAATCCCTTGATTTAAATTCAATATCCTTTATTAGTTTAGCCCAACTCTTGGTCACACCTTCACACCCTGGACAAACTCAACTACTTAGTAGGCCAAAGTTGCCCAAACTCATCCTTTCAACTTGGAGACCTGGAAATTGCCACCAAGACCATCTCAAACCAATTAAGAGCAATATCTCCACTACTAAAGAAAAAAGAGGGTGGTTTCCATTTGCAATGTGGCAATGATGTGTAAATCTCACAATAGGTGTATTACATACATTATGATTATATTATTATTATCTAATTGATTACAGGTTCCAAGACAAGCTTATTTCATCTTATTTTTAGGTTGGAGTTATATCTTTGACTATAATTTTTTTATTATCTAATTTGGATTTGTGAATTTAGGGTGAACTGTAAGGCAAACTAGGAAAAGGAAATTACACACTACAAAGGGGGAAAACTTGATGAAGAGGTGTGACTCTCCCTCACATGCAAGGTATAAACAAGAGAATGTTTCATTTGAAGAGTACACCCAAGGGAGATCAATTTGGGGGATAATATATTACTCTCAAAGGAAAAATCGAAACATAGTAACTCAATTAATTAAAGGTGGTGATCCTTTATTCCTTATACCAATAAAGCACAAAGGACAATTCATTCAAAGCCTGGAAGGGTGACTTATCAATCATCATTAATCCCACAAGAAATCAAGCATCAATCAATCAGCAAGATCAAGCAAAAAATCATCAAATCAAATCAATCACAACTTCATCTTGGGACTATGAAAACAAATAATTTAGTAATTAAGAATCTCTCTATCAAATTAGCATTCATTCAATCATCACTAAAAAATGTATCAGATCGAAATTAATTACATCATCACACATCAATAATCTAATCAACAATCACTTAAATCATCACTCAGTAATAGCTCAAATGATACAATCAAGTAATTGGATTAGATCAGTACTAGATATAGCAGGCATTATGTGTTGTAGCAATTATTAAGATATGTATGATGAAGATGTAGTCTAACTTATAATATCTTTATGAATTTGGTATAGTTAATGATGTGAAATACTAAAAAACTTAGATTCTTTATCTGTTTATCAAATTTTGATATTCTCCTACAAAAAAATCATGTATTGGTTAGCAAAGAAATACAAGGGGGGAGGGCAGATACAGGTTCCCTTTTTAAATAGACCACCCCATGTTGGATGGACATATTCTTGCCACTAATGAACCAATGGGCATTGTATCACGCGCTTGGGCTTTGTTGTGGCGAAAGTTCCAAAGTAGCCTATTGTTCTTTCCTTTCCAATGTCTACAATGGTTGCTTGTAGAAGTGAACTAAAGGTTGGAATTTATCATATATGGCTTAATAAGAAGACATGAGTAGTGAAGGTAGAGATGGGTTCCCCTTGTAAGTAGACCACACCATGTTGGGTGGATGTGTTCTTGCCACTTGTGGGCCTAGGGGTGTTGTATCATGCCTTTGGGATTAGTTGTGATAAATGTTCTAGGGCACCCTATTCAAACCCTAATAACATTGGCTATTCTAAATAAAACTATAAATTATGCCTACATATGAAATGTTAGTAATTTAGTTGTTTATTTACTTTAAGTTTCAACCGCTATCATATGTTTAATTATAGAGAATAATTTGTATAAAAATTTTGTTGTGAAATTCTTCCTTTAGGTAAAAATCAGTAGGGGACACTGTTACACTTTTAACATGATAGTTTTTAAATATTTCATGGGAGGATATTGCAATTACATCCAATCATTTCTCACCTAACAGAGAACTGCTACGTACACTTGTGTGCCTATGCACACAATTATGTGTGTATAGAAATATAGGTTTTGGTACTCTAGATCTTAATATCAAAGCTAAATTTATGTTGTTAACAATGTTATCAAAAAAATTTATAGGAATTTTATGAATATGGGCTATCTATCTTATGTGAAAAAGTGTCTTAAATGTTGTGCCATATTGCTTCTTTATATTTTCCCATAAAAAATTAGTTGTGATTATACTACAAGTGAATTAAAATATTTTCAGTGAGTTACTCATTTTGGAAAGCTAATTCTGGTTGCTTTTCTTAGGTTTGGTCCATACTTTTGTCAACCAGTGATTGCTAGATTAGGGGATGACAACAAACCATTTATCTGCACAATGGATTCTATTGGAGCTAAGTACGTATTCTTTTTCTTGTATAAAGTCCATTTAACTGTTATGGAAGTTGTATTTTGCACCTTATTCATGCATAATGGAATTAATTTTTGAATAATGTTATATTTTAAAAGGTTGCACGAGCAAGATCATATGTTGGAATGTAATCTATTATATTATTGCTTTGTATGCACAAGTGTTAATGGTGACCTCCTAACATCCAGCTTTCACTTTCATCAAATAGAGAACTTGTAACATTTTAGGGTCAGGGCATACTTTGTGAAAAATGAACACTGTTTTGCTATGTCTAGGGACATGGTGGGGATCAAAGCTCAATTTTTGATGCAGCAAAGGCTTTGTTGGAAATGAGAATGGAGTAACTGAGAGGGGAGGGGTGAATCAGTTACTACAAAAATTTTTCCCACAAGTCCCTTAAGATGTCAAAGGAAATACTCATTGTTGATACTCATATAATCAAACTGAAAACACAAGAAACAAGAGACAAGAGACACCAGATTTAACGTGGAAACCCAATATGGGAAAAACCACCAATGTAACTAGTTACTATTTTTCACTCTTCTGAAGTGAGCCCTATTAGGAGCCAACCTTGTTAAAGGTTACAAAACACACTGTTAGGTGTGACCTTGTTAGAGGATTTAATCACCCTGCTAGGAGTGGCCTTGCTAGAGGTCTTTAGATCAATTCAACTGAATTGCCACCTTGTTAGAGGATTTTACAAAAGGCTGTTAAACCCACTCTGTTAAGAGATTTGAAAACACCGTTACAATTGTTAGAAAGTAACAATGAGTGATCTGAAGTAAATACAACTTATCTTTGCTAATACAGATCTCTGTTCTGTTCCTCTAGATCCTCTCTGATCAAATGCAACTCTGCATCTCTGATCCTTCAGAAATTTGCTCTGACCTTCCTTATAATTCGCATATTAGATATTCAATCATATCTGCTAGCTTTTTCACATTCATACTTCGATACTTGAATTCGCAACTTGATCCTTCATATATACCTTTCAGATTATTGAGTCGGCTCAAATACAAGTTACAGTTATAAATAATTGTGCTATGAGTCGGCTTCATACATTACATAAAGTAATTAACTTTAATTACTTAACCTTCGAGAAATCCTTCACTGACCGACTTAACTCGGTAAATACTACACAGAAAATAATTCCTGTGTTAACCGACTGAGCTCGGTTAATACAGAGAATTTCATGAAATCCTTCACTGACCGACTTAACTCGGTAAACACCGATTTCTCTGACTTTCCTTTGATGACCGAGTGAGCTCGGTTAACACTGTCTGCTACTTTTCTTCGATGACCGAGTGAGCTCGGTTAACACTGTCTGCTACTTTTCTTCGATGACCGAGTGAGCTCGGTTAACACTGTCTGATGACTGATATGACATTTGTGTAACATCAAAGACAATCATGCAATTATCAATTGTATCCAACAATCTCCCTCTTTGGCATTGATGGCAACACAACATGTCATAGCAGAATGAAATTTGAAAACAAGTCCTTATCAGCACAATGTGTCATCAAAACAATTCTCCCTCTAAGATGATAGACTCTCCCTCTTTCAGTAATCTCCCTCTGTGAAGGAATTACATAAGAACTTTCTTTTTCACACAAATTTCAAAAAGATATGACAGTAAAGTAAATCTCTCCCTCTTTGACGACAAATGCCAAAGACAATAGAACTTAAATGAATTGTAATGTACCTTTAGTACTGATTCATATGCAAAGCTTCCAGATTTGACTGCATCAACAGATAGATTTTCATTTTGGTATGCGCTGATGCATCACTAAAACTTGTTTTTAGTGAATTTCGGATAGGGGTGTAACCCCTAACTTACCTCTGAGATACAATAATGCATCCTTAGGTAGTGGCTTTGTGAATATGTCAGCAATTTGTTCCTTTGAATTGACATATTCCAATCTGATCTCCTTGTCTTGTACCA
Organism: Cupressus sempervirens; assembly: GCA_028749045.1. Taxonomy (NCBI): domain Eukaryota; kingdom Viridiplantae; phylum Streptophyta; class Pinopsida; order Cupressales; family Cupressaceae; genus Cupressus; species Cupressus sempervirens. The sequence goes on from CM053785.1 coordinate 690,028,966, forward strand.
ATTCTCTGACAAAATGATATTTGATTGCAATATGCTTGGTCTTAGAATGCATCACTGGATTCTTTCATATATTGATTGCACTAGTATTGTCACAGAACATAACAACTGGTTCTTTGATTTCCATCCTCATTCCTTGCAATAACTACTTAAGCCAAACAATATTTGAACAATTTACTGCTGCAGCAACATACTCTGCCTCTGCTGTAGATTGGGATGTACAATTCTGCTTTTTGCTTGTCCAAGAAACCAATATCTTTCCAAGAAATAATGCTCCTCCACTTGTGCTTTTCCTGTCATCAAGGTTTCCTGCCCAATCAGCATCAGTAAATACTTTCAAATCCAAATTACCTCCAAATTTATACCATAGCCCATAATCTTCAGTTCCTTTCAAATATCTCATTATTCTTTTGATTGCCATTATATGAGTTTCTCTTGGTTTTGCTGAAAATCTTGCTACAATACCGACTGCAAGGGCAATATCTGGCCTAGTATGTACTACATACTGCAACTTTCCAATCATAGATCTATATAGTGTTTGATCCACTTCTTTGGATTCATCTTCCTTGGTAAGTTTCAATCCAATACACATAGGGGTTCCAACTGGTTTACAATCCTCCATACCAAATTTTTTTAATATCTCCTTGATGTATTTTGACTGTGTGATGAAGATGCCATTCTTACTTTGTTGGATTTGAAGACCTACAAAGAATTTAATCTCACCAAACATAGACATCTCAAACTCCTTGTTCATTTGTTCTAAAAATTCTTTGCATAGATCATCATTGCCTGTGAAAACAGTGTCATCTACAACTATTTCTGCCAAAACAATCTTATTATCTGGACCATCTTTTATATACAAGCTACTGTTATCATTAGTCCTTTGAAAACCAATCTGAATAAGATAGTTATGCAATCTTTCATACCATGCTCTAGGAGCTTGTTTTAGACCATACAGCGCCTTGTGTAATTTGCAGACCATGTTCTTCTTATCTAGATCAACAAAACCTTCAGGTTGTTCAATGTAAACTTCTTCATCCAGTATTCCATTGAGAAATGCTGACTTGACATCCATCTGATAAACTTTGAATCCTTTGTGAGCAGCATATGCAAGTAAGGTTCTTATACCTTCCAATCTTGCAACATGAGCAAAGGTTTCTCCATAGTCTATACCTTCTTCTTGAGCATATCCTTTGCATACTAGTCTAGCTTTGTTTCTTGATACCTTGCCATCTTCATTTAGTTTATTTCTGAATACCCATTTTGTTCCAATTACATTCTTATCTTTGGGTCTAGATACAAGAGTCCATGTTTTTTTTTTCTCTATCTGTTCTATTTCTTCATTCATAGCCTCAATCCAACTATCATTTGCCAATGCATCTTTGATATTTCTAGGTTCAAAATCAGCAAGTAAACAAGTGCCTTTTAACTTACTTCTTGTCAGAGTTCCTTCAGATTTGTCTCCAATGATCTGATCTGGAGCATGATGCCTTCTAACATATTTAGCTAACACAGGTTCTTTACTTCTTGAATGAGTTTCATTTTTGTCCCTTTATACTTCAGATTCTTGCTGTTCTGGCTCGGTAGATTCAGACTCGGTAGATACTTGCTTGGTAGAGTCTGAAAGTGACTCGGATTCTTTTAGCTCAGTAAAAACTTCCTGTGTTTCGGTTTGAACTTCCTGCAACTCGGTCATTGATGACTTGGGAGTTGAGGATTCCTGATTAACTGGAGTACTTGGTATAGTATCAGGTTCAATGTAAATAAATCTTCTGTAGTCTTCAGGAACCTTCTTGCTTTCTTCTTCTGATTTCTCTGCAAACTCATCAACTTTCACATGTGCACTTTCTATGACCTTGTGAGTAGATAGATTTAAACATCTATATGCTTTGCTTTTACAAGAGTAACCTAGAAATATTCCTTCATCTCCTTTTACATCAAATTTACCTTTTCTAGATTCTTTTAGAATATAACATTTGCTTCCAAATACTTTCAGATAACTTACATTGGGTTTGTAGCCATACCATAATTCATAGGGAGTTTTGAATGAGTTCTTTTTCAGTTGTACTCGGTTCAAGGTATGAAATGCAGTGCTGATAGCTTCCTTCCAGTATTTGATAGCAATGTTCTTTTCAATCATTAGGGTCCTTGCACAATCCATAATGGATCTATTTCTTCTTTCAGCTATCCCATTTTGTTCTGGGGTTCCTGGTGCTGAAACTTGTCTTTTAATTCATCTTTCAATGCAGAAGTTATTGAACTCATGTGAAATGAATTCACCACCTCTGTCTGACCTTAAGCATTTCAATCTTTTCCCTGTTTCTTTTTCTACTCTTGCCAAGTACCATTTGAATTTCTCAAAAGCTTCTGATTTATTCCTTAGGTACATAACAGTCATCATTCTTGAGTAATCATCAATAAAAAGAATGAAGAACTTTTCTCCAGTATAACTTTCAATTCCAATGGGTCCACATAAATCAGTATGCACAATTTCTAATATATCTTCAGACTGATAGCTTTTACTTTTAAAACTAGTCTTTCCCATTTTTCCAATCTGACAATTCTTGCATAAACCGACCTCAGGTTTCTTTATATTAGGAATGCCTCTTACCTTTTTGAATTTGCTTATCTTCACCAGATTATCAAAATTGACATGACACAACCTCTTATGCCATAACCAACTTTCTTCAATTTGAGCAATAAAACATGAGCATTCACCAAGTTCTAGGTAGAACAAGTTACCTTTAGTTTGTGTGCCAAATCCTATCAGCTTTCCTTGCTCATTCAACAGTCTTGCCTTTCCATGCATGAATTCCACCTTAAATCTAGTATTGAATAACTGTGCCACACTTAGCAAGTTATGTTTCAGACCTTCAACCCAATAGGCATTGTTGCATATAAGTTCTTTGGTTAGAGAGATTCTTCCTCTTCCTTTTATGAAGCGAGGTTCATTATTACCAAACCTTACACTGCCACCATCATAATCTTCAAACTGATCAAACTTAGTTTTATCACCAGTCATATGATGAGAGCAACCACTGTCTATAATCCATGTATCATTCATACTTATATGAGAGATAAGAGCCATTTTATCTTCCTCATCACTATCAGAATCATCTTTCACAGCAATATAAACAATTTCATCTTCACTATTATCAGAATCCTTAGAATTTTCAGCCATGAAAAATGATTTCTTACCTTTGTTCTTGAATGATTTGTAGTCTTTCTTTCTATTCCATTTATGACCCTTCTTTTCATCATTGTTCTACTTGTTTGGGCACCTAGCTGCAATATGACCAATTTCTTCACATGAAAAACAGATTAGAGGAACTTTACCTTTATATTTTCCTCTGCCTCTGGAGTATTTCTTTGCCAGTAGAGCTTCAATTACTTCAAGATCACTGTCTGAACTTTGGTCTGATTCATCATCACTTTCTGACTCTGATTTCTTTTTGCCTCTATCTTTGAGTGAAAGTTTGGCCTCAAATGCTGATTCAGTGTTTTTGGAAGCTGGAACATAGTTGTCAAAATTGTCTAGTTCAAATGCGGTTAGTCTTCCAACTATAGCCTCCAAATTGATATTATGATTTGCTTCACACCTTCTTTCTTGAATTGCAGAAACTCTAATTGCATAGATGGGAAGCAAGGTTCTGAGAACTTTGCTTATAACCGTCTCTTCTTTGATATCACCTCCAGATGCCCTGATTGCACTGACACATGCTTTGATTCTATCAACATATTTTGCAATGTTTTCATCCTCTCTCATTCTCATTTGGTCAAATTGTCCTCTTAGACTTTCTGCTTTTTCTCTTTTCACATTGTCATCTCCTCCATAGATTTCTTTCAGCTTGTTCCACATGTCAAAAGCGGTTTGGCAATCCTTGATATCATCAAATTCTTCATAGCTTAGTGCAGATGCAATGTCTATCATCATATTGTTATGAGTCTTCTTTTCAGCAATATCATTGACAGATAATGTGCCGGAAGGTTCTTTGTATTTTTCATCAAGATATTTCAGTCCTGTATCACCAATAGTAGCCAAATGAAGTTTCATCAATCCTTGCCATGCAGAGAAGTTATTTTTGTTGAGTCTTGGAATTTCTCTCTTGTAAGACATCTTGATCTTTGGCTTAGATCCTTGAAATCTTTTCCTGCAAGCACCAATAAGCTCTGATACCAATTGTTGGAAATGAGAATGGAGTAACTGAGAGGGGAGGGGTGAATCAGTTACTACAAAAACTTTTCCCACAAGTCCCTTAAGATGTCAAAGGAAATACTCATTGCTGATACTCATATAATCAAACTGAAAACACAAGAAACAAGAGACAAGAGACACCAGATTTAACGTGGAAACCCAATATGGGAAAAACCACCAATGTAACTAGTTACTGTTTTTCACTCTTCTAAAGTGAGCCCTGTTAGGAGCCAACCTTGTTAAAGGTTACAAAACACACTGTTAGGTGTGACCTTGTTAGAGGATTTAATCACCCTGCTAGGAGTGGCCTTGCTAGAGGTCTTTAGATCAATTCAACTGAATTGCCACCTTGTTAGAGGATTTTACAAAAGGCTGTTAAACCCACTCTGTTAAGAGATTTGAAAAAACTGTTACAATTGTTAGAAAGTAACAATGAGTGATCTAAAATAAATACAACTTATCTTTGCTGATACAGATCTCTGTTCTGTTCCTCCAGATCCTCTCTGATCAAATGCAACTCTGCATCTCTGATCCTTCAGAAATTTGCTCTGACCTTCCTTATAATTCGCATATTAGATATTCAATCATATCTGCTAGCTTTTTCACATTCATACTTTGATACTTGAATTCGCAACTTGATCCTTTATATATACCTTTCAGATTATTGAGTCGGCTCAAATACAAGTTACAATTATAAATAATTGTGCTATGAGTCGGCTTCATACATTACATAAAGTAATTAACTTTAATTACTTAACCTTCGAGAAATCCTTCGCTGACCGACTTAACTCGGTAAATACTGCACAAAAAATAATTCCTGTGTTAACCGACTGAGCTCGGTTAATACAGAGAATTTCGTGAAATCCTTCATTGACCGACTTAACTCGGTAAACACCGATTTCTCTGACTTTCCTTTGATGACCGAGTGAGCTCGGTTAACACTGTCTGCTACTTTTCTTCGATGACCGAGTGAGCTCAGTTAACACTGTCTGCTACTTTTCTTCGATGACCGAGTGAGCTCGGTTAACACTGTCTGCTACTTTTCTTCGATGACCGAGTGAGCTCGGTTAACACTGTCTGCTACTTTTCTTCGATGACCGAGTGAGCTCGGTTAACACTGTCTGCTACTTTTCTTCAATGACCGAGTGAGCTCGGTTAACACTGTCTGCTACTTTTCTTCGATGACCGAGTGAGCTCGGTTAACACTGTCTGATGACTGATATGACATTTGTGTAACATCAAAGACAATCATGCAATTATCAATTGTATCCAACAGGCTTATTAGGTCAAGAATTATTAGATTTCTTTGTACAGTATTTTTTAGAGTTGGGTCTTTTAATTAATTGAAAGAGATATATAAGAGAGCTGAGATAGAAAAAAAAATTTTACCCAAGTCAAGGCTCATTTGACTAAAATTGAATGGGGCAGTATACCTTGTATTTTCTGGAAGTGTAGTTTGATTTGATCTTTCTTTTTATAGAGGTTGTCCTGAAAGAGGTATATGCAAAAAGGCGAGCTAAATAGGGGTTTGCAACACAAATAGTTTATGGGAGAAATCAAATAGTTTATGGGGTTTGCCTTCATATATCTAATCTATATAGGGGCGCATCATATAGAGAACCGGGAGATCGAAGGTGCCAAGATCCTCCATTTGATCTGTTGACTTGTGAAAAATATGCAAAATTCAACACAAATATCAAAAGATTTAAACAACCTAACCTTTTTCAGATGCATGACAGAGGCTTTATGCACTTTAATTGGCTATAGGTGAGCAGGAAAAGATTTGTATCCTTAATTTTTTTAAACTACTGCTGGATTTTGAAGAATATCTTTTACTTTTGAGACGATTCCTTGTAGCCCACCTGCCATGGTCAACAGATGATGTTTAGATTACGAATGAAATTGAGGTAGCCATAAGCTAGTCAGATTTAGGGCTTGAATCACATCTTACCTAGGATTCATACTTGTATAGCCACTTCAAGCGAATTCCTTGAAAAATCTTTGTAATTTTGTGAGCCTCCATTTGTTAGAACACAAATAGCTAGGCATGCTTAACTGCTAGACATTGTTGCTCGTAGATAATGTAATCAAAATGTTTGAAATGCGTGCATATATTATATGGTGCATATATATGTTTTTTTTCAATTAGAGCCCTACATTGTCGCAATTGTGACACTTAAGTTGCCTGACATCATAATTGCGATGTTGTCGGGCTATATTTGAAAAAAAAAAAAGCCAAAAAACACATTGGCATCGCAAATTGGCGTCACAAATTGGCCCCTAATGTATTAGTGTTTGCCATCAATTCCAAAGTGGGAGATTGTTGATATATGATTGAATACATCATTTCACTTAGAACATTGTTGTAAGTAGTGTTTTCAATCATTGTTTTGTCACTAATGTCAAACCTACTATATGTTGGTAAGACAATTGCTTATATGTTTCAAGCACTATCACTTAGTTGATTGATAAAGATGATTTGATAAACAAGATGTAACAAGAGTACCTAGAGGAAAGGTTGAGTTATGATTGTGTATTGAAGTGAAAGAATCAATTAAGAAAGTGATAACATAATATATTGATGATCTACTTGGGGTTAAAAAATGCTTGGCTACACTTAGAAAGCTTAGATGAAAAATGTTGAACAAAGTTCATTTGCTAAGCTTAACCAAGTTGATAGAAGGTGCCAAGTAAAGATAGTGCAAGCTGAGAAAAAATTCAATTGGAGTTGAGTAAAAGCATTTTCTAGTGGATGCCGAGAAAACTAACAGGTGTCGAGCAAGTTAGTAAATGCCAAGTGATTTTCAATATGTGTCAAGTACCAGTAAAATATAGTTGATGTCAAGCGATTATACAGTAGATATCAAGTAACACAATATGTGTTAAGCATCAATAAATTGATAATGTTGAGCTACTACATTATGAAGAAGATCAAAGATTTTCCAAATAAAAGCTAACAAGTTTGTTTTCTTGGAACTTTTAAATCAAGAGGAAGATAAGATTGATGATCTAGAGGCACGAAATCTTATGTACACCATTTTTTAGGCTAATTCAAATGGATTATGGGAGAATTTTTTTTAAAAGACAAGATATGGGGTAGATACATTGTATCCTACCCTAATCCATCAAAAACCCTAATTGTTGAGATGGATAATGAGTAGGAAAAAGAGTTCTAATTCCCTATATCTAAGGATGCCTAGTTATGAAGAAATTTTTTGAGAGAGAAGTCAGAAAGATTTTGGATGCAAAAAATCTGACAAGGAGAAGGAACAAGGGTTTGCTTCATCAAGTGACATGAGTGAAGAAGACTATAATGGTGAACTAAGCAAGAAGGCTCAATAAAGATAAACACTTAAAGGGTGAACAAGTTGTGAGAACTGCAAAGATTGGAAGCCAAGTAGAGTTGAGGACTAAATAGTGATCTTTAATCTACAAGTAAGGTTGTAAGTAATATCAAATCAAACTGTACTTTTACTCTATAACAATTGTATCAGATTAGGGTAAATCCTTTGGAGAAAGGTTGACTTAATAGTCATTGGAAAATCCTTTAACAGAGTGGCGTTCCAAGTGAATGTCCTAAAGTCCTCTAGCAAGGCTCACTTTTAGTAGGGTGATTGAAGTCCCTTAACCATGTCACATTTAATAGTGTGTGTTGTAACCTTTAACAATGTTGGTTTTTAACAAGGCATCACTTCAAAAGAGTGAGAAAGGAGTAGCATGTTACTGGTTATTTTTCTGAAATTGGGTTTCCACATTAAATCATTGCGTCATGTGTATTGATAAATATTTTATACTTTACATTTATGCATATTAGTTTAATAGTAACATATCAATTTTGGTTTACACACAATGACTACATGCATGGTTAAGAAAGTTTTATAGGTTCACTAAATTATAAAATTTTTATTTGGACATCTTGACCTTAAAAAACTTATTCACATCCCTCCCCCTCCTCAGTTATTCTAAAGAATTCTAACACTAATATTTGCCTTAAAAAAATTATATATGTCTCCATCCCTTCTTAGCAAAAAACAAAATTATGCACAAATTAATTTGAGGAAAGAATGTATCTTTGGATTTTCCTAATAATTCTCTTTCTTCTAGCAATCTTATCTACCATAGGAGTTTAGCAATCCCTACCTTTAAAGGCACTTGGTATGGTAGCGCATATGATATTCCCAGAAAACCATACACTTTGAATACTGTGGAAATTGCATATGGGATGATATCTCTCCAATTCTAACTTACCTTCAATCATTTTGCATGATCCTTTGGTCTAATTAGTTCTAATAATGATTGAGGTATTTTGGGGCTATCTCCAATCAATAAAATCCTCATCTTGGAGGCAAAAGATTTGTCAAATCTTATAAAACTGGCATGTATGACCTCCCAAGTCATATTAGCACTCTAAATTTAGACTGGTAATCTCTCTCCATCCCTCTCCAATTCCAATTTCATTTCTTTAAAGAAGGTAACTCCTTTATACAAACATACATGCATTAACATGGAGTACTAGTAGAATGCTTTGTCAACTTTAGCCTTAGCTATCCCCATCAATCCATTATGAATTTCTTTTGCTAAAAGAGTAGCAAAATAAAAAATAGAGCTCATGTCATATTGAAGTGTTTGGTTGATAATAAAAATAGTGGATCCTTGAATGTGATCCTATTCATCCATTCCAAAAATTTAGCAAAGAGAGAAATACAATGCCTAAGCCCTAGGATTAAAAAATTTCTTCAACAATGACTTTGGGGCGGAAATAGTTACTAATGGAAATAAATCTATCTTGACAAAATACTGCTATAATGGTACTCCTCTTAGGTATACCTTATGTGCATCATACCTTGTCTACAAGTCTTCCATATCAATCCTCTCATGCACTATGTGATTAGGGCTTAATTTGAAAACCTCCCTAATTAACTCTATTGAAACCCTAAAAATATTATCGCCAAACTGATTTTTAACTATCCTTGTTATTGGGTCATATTTCTTTGACATCATTACAAGTAGGTCATCATCAAAAGAACACCTGAGAAATTAAACCTACCAATGCCAAATTCTCATACATTATTTAAAGGAGTGTCAAGTTTTCTTTCTACAAACCACTTAGAAAACAACTCCAAACCCCCAACAGATGTTTGGGCATCTCTTAACAAATTTTCGTTGTTGTAGAAACTCTTGTTGACCAATAACCTAGGGTTCTTAGGTATCAATTATTTTCCCCTACAGAATTCATTTGTAGATTGTGATATTTTTTCTAAGAAATAGTCATGTAAAATCCTTAATAGGTAATCTACTTTTCCTAAGAAATACCTTCATGGAGGCATATTGAAAATATTATCTTAGTATGACTATGATTTCTCAATTAACTAGAAGTTTTGATTTTTACACAATTTTCCTTTTTGTTTTAATGAAAAAATTTGTCGATAGCAATTCGTCACTTTTAGAAAATGTACTTGGAGTTCTAAATATTTCTAATCTCTAAGAATCCTATAATATTGGTGTTCAGTAATGAGAAAATAATAAATCCTATGGTATATTTGGTCTCACACAAAGTTGCATTGATTAGAATAAATGCTTCTACTGTCATATTTCTAGTCAGACCATGAAATTTGAAAACTAGTTACTGATCTACATCAAATTAAATAATTATGTGTTAAAACAAAAAGGTTCCATTACCTTTTTTGGATTAGGACACATGTTGCAAAGTTTCTTCCCCATTTTATCTAAAGTTTGAGTAGTTCCATAATGCAGGGAAGCACCCATCATCAATCTCCAAAAGATCAACGATCATGAAAGATTAAGATTATTAATGCATTCTCGTTAAGACTTTGAGCCCATTGAGCTAGCTCATTATACACTTCCAGCAACCTTTGGAACAACTAATCCCACATGGCCGCATGTCACAAAGTCACTTCCTTGCTTTCTTTAAAACTTGAGCATCTTTATAAAGTGGGGAAGTGCCTATCATCAATTTTCAAATGGTTGATAGTTCCATAAGACTCTCTTTAGTTAAATCCAATCATCAACTATATCCAATGAGATGATGCTTATATGCCAACTTGTCCTAACACCTTTCTAGTTGTTCTAACACCTTTCCTATTTTGCAGCCCATAAAATAAATGATCTCAATAATTCTACATGGCATTAAGGCTTTTCCTCACTTTCTTTAAAGTTTGTTCATCTCTATAATGTGGGAAAGAGCTCACCATTGATCCTCCCAAGATCTAATGGATGGCAAAGTTGCTTGATCATATAGTATTCTAAAAGGCTAAATATGATCCATAGGGATAGGAGTCATAAATTTTCTTCCCCACTTTCTCTAAAGTTTGGGCATCTTCATAATGTAGGAAAGCACCTATCGTTGATCTTGTATTTGATCAACAATTGGGAAATAAACCATATCAAGGTTAAGATTTTCCAGAAGAACACTATGCTAATTAACTTAAAGTAAAACCATGGTTAGAGGAATAAGTGATAAGGTAAAATAATTTTCAAGTAAAGAATTTAAAAAGACTTACACATAAATTTTGAAATAAAGGTTTTCTAAGGGTATTTAGGGCTAAAGAACAAATTTCTCACGCGTCCTTTTAAAATTGTTCAAAACCAATGCAACCCTATTTTTGAAAACATAGGGCAAAAATAATATTAGGATAACATTAAATTAGAGGTTTTTATTTAGGGAAAACAAAATTGAAACTCAACCCCTAAATATCAAAGAATCAACTGGATTTTCATTGTAAAATGCAACAATTTTTTTGGATGTGAAAAACCAAGCTAACATATACTTGTCCTTGAAACTACCTTGACATTAGTATTAGTATCTACCTTTTCAGAAGAAGGAGGAGGGATATCAAATGTAATAGTCTTATTAGCTTTATTTTTTGGCATGGAAACCAAAGACATACCTATTTCAGGAGTAGTTATTGTTTGAACATTTTAAGTGCTTGTGAGAAATTGTATTTTCCTTTTCATTTCAGCAATAGCACCCTCATTTTCTACAATATATTTGCCAAATCTTCCCTCTCTTTTCTTTTCTTCTCCAAGTCTATATCAGAGTTTAACATAGTAATTTGAGTACTTGCTATCTTTATAGGTATGTTTATTGTAATACCAGTCACCTTTTTCTTTCCTTTGTTCTTCTCATCAATAGAGGACCCAACATCTTTATCTTCATTATTTTCAATTGGTATGGTTTTGTAACTTTGCACCTATCTAACAACAAGGCCTTCTTTTTCAAATTCTTGGTTACTCGATAAATGTTCTTTCTCCTTCCTTAGATGAGAAACATCATCCAATAGTACTAGTTGCCAAAAAGTAGCATTTGTTTCATTTTCCTTTTCAAAGCAGCAATGCTCTTGAGTAAAGTCTCTCTTTCTGCTATCACTTTTCTTATTTCTTCCTCCCTTTCTTTCTAAATATGCTCCTCTATCACCAATTTCTTAGCAAACTAAATTCTCAGTATGCTCAAATAATCTAGATTGGCCTAACATCTTTAGAACTAGAAGTCATGTCTATACCTATAGGATATATATGTACTGAGTCCTCATGGGGAGAATTTGAAAGAATGTGATCTTGGTGGGTATGGAAAAAATCATTACTTCTTCCTTTTTCTACATTCATTGGATCTTGGTGTATCACATTCTCCTAACCTATGACTTCTAGGGTGTCATAAGAATTGTTAGTAGAGAGTTCACTAATAGACTTAGAACTTTTGTAAGAGGATTACATTGCACTAAGAGAAATATGTGACTATCTACTAGTATTAATTTTCTCCTAAGGGTCTGTTTCTCTTGGTGGTTCAATCTTTTTTGCTAACCAACACTTTCTTCCTTTTGGAGGAAGATCTCCCTAAAGATTTACTTCTAGGTTCTTTCTAAAAAAGGCTCATACATTCTTTCTTCTATCCATAGTTCTCAAAATATAATGACTCCAGTTCTCTCCTCTAAGTTTCCATCCACTACTCATGGGAAATATAATTGAAATAAAAAGACTTTGAAAGTTCTACTCAATCACTTATTACTGAAAACATACTTATGGAACAATTTTTTGATAGAAAATAATCCTACTCTGCCCCAATGGGAAAAGGACCTAATATGTGTTGTAATATTAATATATCTCTATAGTACTGCCCTATAGAGTCTCTATTCTTGTTGGTTTCTAATAATATAGATTTGCAATTAATACTAGGGAAATAACAAATAGCATATTACCTAGGGTTTAGCTACTTCCCATGTTTGGTATATCCTATTTGGTCATGGACCAACTTAACAAAGCACTTATTCTTTCTACAGTTTAGGCTCTGCTAAACCAAGGTGGGTCAACCTAAGGATTTGACATTTTTATGAATAATGCTTTATTCTACAAACCCTTCACAATAGATTTCACCTTGAAACTTCTTAAAATTTCAAAATAAAGGACAAGCCAACTATAGCTAGTAATAAACTTGATAGATTCGTGCAATAAGAAATGACCAACTTTTCATTCATTATGATAGCAATTCTTTATGATTTTGATTTATAAAATGTGTTCATGCTAAGATAAAATTGATGTTTTCCTGATTTCTTCAACCTAAAGACCAGTGCCTTAATCCATTGTCAAAACAGAGTTATATCAATTATCATTCAGATCTTTTTACTTTACTTGCAATTAAATGTTGTTAATCTCAAATTTGTTTTGACATATGAGTGAAAGTATACTTAATTCATTTACTTATTTCATGCAAAAAAGTAATACATGTCGAGCATAAGTTGTCAAATAGTATATGCCAAGTGACAAATATTTATTGTGAGCTGAGTAACTAGTAAGTGTCGGTCACTCATGTGTTGATCTATTCATATGTCAATTGATTAGTGAGTGCCAAGTCATTCAAAGGCTAAGTTATAGCATTAAAGTTGTAGTTGATGTCAAGCATTAGGGACATCAAGTGTTGAGTTACACAATTTTGACATAGTTGTTTGTAATGGTACAAACTTCTATGTAAACTATTTTTTGGCCAACTTAAGGATTTTTTTACAATCTTTGTTGATAAGGATGAATCTTAAATACAAATCACTATGTATTACATGCAGCCAAATTTGAAAAAAGAGAAGGTTCAAATGAAAATATGGGTGAATCATAATCATTGATTCATACCTAACCCTAAGTTGCCTAGGTCTTCTTAAGGAAGACAAACCTTAAAATTTTTATATATGAAAAAGGAGAATTGAAGAGATTTTGCATGTGAAAATAGAGCATTCATGGCAATCAAGGTGTTATGAACTGAGTGACATTGTAGAATCATATAAAGGAGAATAGAGGAAAAGGAATTGAGAGGATAGTAGAGATACATTTTATAAAAAAGGATCAAGTACACATCTGTATAGATGTGATCTGACATCAAGCAATAGAATGATAATCAAAGGATCATTGCTAAGACATCTTAAGAGGTGAATTAATTAAATCTCTTAATAGAGTAGTCTTAAAAAGCTATTGTAAATCCTTTAATAGGGTGCTTACTTTATTGTAAATTAAAGTCCTCTTACCAGACACAATTTTAGTAGGGTGTTTAAATCCTTTAATATGTAAGATCTATCAATCTTGTAAGCCTTTAATAGGGTAGACCTTTCACAGGATAGATCATGTTTCATGATCAAACACTATAACCTTCATTGGATATCATTTATTACTGCAGTAGCAAAGATTTGTGGTTTTCATCCCCACCCTAGTTTTATGTTCTCCTTGGAGGGTTTCTAGGTAACCTAATATCTTATGTCATACATGTTTTGAATATTTTACTTTCATGCTATGTGTGTATATGTTTAATTTGGTATTTTAGTTTATATGCATAGGTCATGAGATGGATGTGTGGTGAATAGTTTTTGAGGTTGAAAGTTTTAAGTTTTGATTCACCCCCACCCCCCAAAATTTTACTTCCCTATTCTATTTCCAACAAATGTATCAACTATTAATCTTCAAATCCTATTATTATCTTATCCCTTTCATAGACTAAATGACCCTATCATTCCATAGAAGAATTTACTTTATTCTTTTAACTAAAAGAAACTTTGAAAATGATATACAATTCATTAAATTATATTTGAAAAAATGAAACTTGTTCATTAATTATCAAAATCACAAAAGCATTAAAATGGCGACAAAATTATGAGACACAAATACATTGCAAAGCTTGATTGTATTAACTTCTTTTAAAAAAAAGGTTCTGATATGATATTTGTGAAAGAGATATAAGACTATACAAAACTTCCATTAATTTTAAACTTCTATAGAAATAAGCTAAATACATCAAAACTTAACAAAATTTTGGACCAACTCAAAAAGATATGTATCATTAGAAAAAAATAATTTGGACCCTTCTTCCTAATCTTGGAAACCCTTTTATATAAGTATTGCAGTAAGCTATGGATTGGGAAGACACATGTCAAAGAATGACATCAAAAACAAGATGCAGAGAAGACAAAAATAGTTACAAACATTCTTTGCACTTGACAGATATAGGAAGTAGCTCAAGACTAATAGTTGCCATATTTGGTATTTAGGTACAATTTTTTTTTAAAACTATAGGCATGTCCACAAAAAGTACATGCAAAGATAAGACACCCTATTATGATACTATCCTTCCTCTATTCTATCTTTATTGCCTTCAATAGTTGTCTACTAACTTCTTCCCATGGCATAACCCTTGATCTCTCCAACTGCCTCCAATAGATATATCTCCCTTTTGGTAGGATAGTCACAACCTCTCACAATCTCCAAGTCACCAACAAACTTGTTCCACTGGGCATCTGTAATGGCTCTTGATTCATCCACAAACTAGTACATGTCAAATTCTACTTTAAAAAGACCATTAATAAACTCACAAAAGGCCACTTCATCAACATTTCCATAATATATTCTTAAAATATTTTCCAAAGTGAAAATGTTATCAAAAGATATTGACCACTCCTACCAATATCTCAACTTATTGTCACTTTCAACAATGGGAGGAATGAATTTGTCCATTCCTTCATTCATTATCTTCATTTACCATGTATCACTTGTAATTCACTTGTGAAGAAAGAAAAAAATCCTTTAGCTACCTCCAAAGCTTCTTTTATTATGATTATCTTGTCTAGCAATTTTGGATTCATAGCCATCAAAGTAATCAGTTTATAAAAAATTGAATGTATCGGCACCATTGATTAAAAATAGGGGTTAACCATGTTAGGGATTCATTGTATGTATGTTTTTCACATTTCAAGAATATAAAAATACTATGGAAATTTTGGGATATCCTTTTTAATACTTCCACCCTATGATTTAGCATTCCCTTTAATGCATTTATCTTAAGCTATTTATCCTAGCTAGGAGCCTTGGTCTCTATTACAATAATTAATTTCTTAGTTTCAACTAATTTTCCTCTATCAAGGGAGGCATTCTTTTAGTATCTTCTTATGTTTCATCTACCCTTATCTTAGTTATGCTTTCCTCTATTTTCTTAATTTTTTCTTTCAGGGTAGCAATCTCATTCTCCCATCCCTATACCTTTTCTTCCCACTCCTTTACCCTTTGTTCAAGTACATAGCTCCCTTTGAGTTCCTTCTCATATAATTTTCTTGTGTTAATGTATTCTCTAAAGGTTGGAGCAAGTTGATCTTCAATCTACCCTACTTTGGCCTTGTTCATGAAATAGAAGTGCTTTAAAACACTTGAAATATCACTACTACTAGTGGAATCTAAGGTCCATATGATGGCACTACCTTGAGTTGTGTCTTTGATATCCATAAGCCTAGGCTTATTTTTTTCAAGAGAAAAGCTCCACACAGCTAATGTCTTGCTATCTATATTAAAATATGAGCCTCTCTATAGGCCTTGTGCTCCAAATCCTTCATAAGACACTGCCTTATCATATCTTCTTATTTCATCTAGCACAAAATTTGTTCACAAATTCAATCTTGGTATGAATAGCATGTCACTTCTTTACACAAGGTCTCTAGCCTCACTGACAGTTATACTCTTATTGTCAAGGTCATAAGCTAGAATCTTTTCAATAAGCTCTTTCATTTTCTCTTCACTCTCTCTAGGTTTTAGCATTAGAGTTAACTCACTTTGTTTCACCTTATATAGGAAACTCTTGAACTCTGTAGACTTGATAAAATCATCATCCTCTAAAAATTTCTTAGCTTGAATGATCTTGTCATCCAACCTTGTTGTAGTCATTTGTAAATATGTTAAGTAGTTCTCTACTACCTTTACCATTTATTATATAAAAATTTTCCTCACATCAGAAAAATAAGGGCTCCTACTAGGCATTAGTTATAGTGTCCTCTCTTTTACCTTCTCAAGCATGTGGACAATCTTTTTTCTTTTGTTCCATTTAGCTACTTAGGAAGAAGCTTTAGGTTGACCTTCCTCCTCTTCTTCTAATTTCATATCTAGCTCAAGGGAATTTTTATTTACAATATCTTCTTCTCCCAAATATTGTTGCAAGACATGATAGAGTAACAATTTTTTATCATTTTCTCAAGTCTAAAAGGATAAGAAATCTCTATGTAAAAACCCTCAGAACTAGAATCCTTCTTCTTCATCTCTTTCTCTACCCTCTAAATGTCTTCAAACTTCCTCAGTCTATCTTCTACATCAATTTCAATCAAATTATTCATGATGGTGTCTTCTTGAGGTAGTTCTTTATTGTTGAGGAGAGCATAATCTCTAATTTATTTCGATCTATTTCTAAGAACATTCTCGGGGTCATAAATTCTTTACTGAGCAAAGGAAAAATTATAGTGCCTCAAGTACTCATGAATTTAGTCAATTGACTCCTTCCTGATTATTAAATCCCCTATATTGAAACATCTACATAATAATGTTCTCGTTGTGCAATTTAGGGCCTAAGTACTCCCTATCCATCATAATGAGTTGCCATAAAAACTCCATAATCCCCAACCTAAGAGGTATATACTTTGGTAGTATGTGTGCGGGTTGTGCGCATGCATAGATTCTCATTATAGAAACATGTTAAAATGAAAAGGTATCCTCCTAGTTATGGTCTAATTTGGCATCATTCTTTAACCATGTAGGCCTCAATATTCTCCTTAAAAATTTAGGGAGCTATCTAATAAGGAACCTAACATCCTTTTGACAACATTACTAAAATTATTAAAGAATGAAATAGAAGAAGAATAAGGGTAATGTATGTCCCATATCCAAGTCCACATTTGCACTATAAAGTATTAATCTAGGTTTGATATATGAGAAATGAAATTAGTGCTGAAGTGGCCAACATTTTTGTACAAAATGAGATGCCTCAATAGTGAATAGTGGTGGAATTTGAAAATTCCAAATTCTCCCCTCTGAGAAGCAACAATTTGTTCTTGCATCTTCTAAATAAAGTTCCTCACATAGTCATATTTAATATTAGTTACTAGATCCTATATGTTCAAAGCCATGAGGTAGGGCCCTCCATACACCATGTCTAATTCATCACTTCCTAGAGCCTTATGTAGACCATAAAATGTATTTTGCATATAGTTTTTAAACTTGTCAACTAGCAACATCTTGTCCACCTTCTTAGGAATCTCTCCTACTAATTTTAACTCATATGGAATGTGGTGAATCATCACGTTATGAGTATAAAATCCTACATTTCTTTCAAACTTTTCCTAGAAGTCCTAGATGTCTACTTCCACACTCATCTACCCCTCAGGTCCAAAAGCCCCAATGAAAGATGCACAATCCAATGTGCATAGAATTTTCCCATCCTTCTTTTGGAAAGACTTGGTTGTAGGTTTATATGCTACTTTTAGTGTTTTCAATAAATATATTTCCATGTACACCTTAGGAAAGATAAGCTTTTCCAAGTTCCTCCTTAAAGTATTTGAAGTGGGTGACTTCTTGAATATATTGCTATAAAAGAACATGAACAACTCATACCCAATTGTTTTTGAGCAAATAGAATCTTTGAAATATATGTATGAATCAATATAACTATGGCCATTTACTAAGATAACATTTGATGATCCTAACAAGAGTTTAGTCCACTCATCAATGTACTTGTTTGGTTTCCTCTGCCCTATTTTTCCTATCTTTGAAGATGATGCTTCAATAATTTCCACCTCTTGAGATTGTGGCTCCTCACCTCCTATTTCTGGCATTTTTCTTCTATGAACAAACTCTAAATTCTAAAATTCTCAAGAATTATCTCATCAATCTTAAAATTCAAGCACTGTATAACTCAATAATTCTTTTGTCTTAGGAAACTATCACTTTGTTAGTTACAAGAATGTCTTTATGTAAGGATGTTCCCTATCATCTCCATTTATTTCATTAAATGCCTACATGCATGAGGATTCAAATTCTATAGTCAGAATGTCATTTTAGAAATGTGGTGAAATTAACATCCAACTTAGCATTCTTAATTTATGCCAAAAACTTTGATTTGTCAAAAATCTTATCATTTTCATATTTTTGTGAATTATCTTTATGCACTTTTTATATTTTAGGGTTGCATTATTATGCTTAATTGGATTTCCCTTTTATCATAATTCTATGAGCTCAATTTTTGGTAACCTTTGGTTATATACTCAACACCTTATTGGATAGTCATAAGCTTTTAAAATTTATGTCACCTCTTAACCACAAACTTATGCTCAACTATCAACTACCTTTGCTATAACATTGTAGCTCTTTGGAAATAGACTTCCACTCTTACACTTGCTTGAAACCATAACTCTAGAAAGATTCATAATGGACCTTATGATGTTATTCTTAACCCTTAGTCATAGCTTTGAATAGCTTTAAAAATAGACTTACACACTTGCACTTGCCTTTAGATTGTAGCATTGTAAGAACCCTTAAGACATACTTGTGATCATATGCTTTCCTTTACAATATAAGTTCAGGAAACTAAAATCTTGATAGAAATTTTTTTAGGAACTTACCCTCAATACCTTGGTCATATCTTTGAGTAACCCTTGCAACATTCCTTATATACTTATATTTCTCCTTTGATCATATCATCGTGACTTTTTTTGAACATACACACTTAGACATATTCTCTTATGCTAAACTTTAGATCATAAGATCAAGATAAAATTTTAACTTTACCATAAAGACCTATGATCTTACATTCATATCCCTAGGCATAAGATGGAAACATAATTTTTTCTTTATCAAATTCTCATACGATAATATGCTTGAACCTCTAGAAGTAGGGTCATAACACATTATAAATTTCTTTAAGATGCTATGCACACACTTGATCATGAGATCAGGAGGGAATATGGAATATTCTTATTTGATTTGTGAGCTCTTGCTAGGACATAGAACTTAGAAGAATTAAAAATAGACCTTGGATAAAAAAATTGACTAAGTCTTGATGTGATTAAAACATTTTCAATATAACCTTGGGTTACAAAGGACGATTTATAAAACTTACCCAACCTAAAGCATGGATAAAAAATCTAAGGTTTCCCTATTAAAACATTTGCAAGAAACCCTAATAATTTATAAAACTTACCCAACCTAAGGCATGGGTCAAAAATCTAGGGTTTCCCTATTAAAACATCTACAACAAAGAGATGGAAACCCTATTTCATTCATTTCAGCTAAATTTTCATAGTATTTCTCAAAAATTCTAGAATGGTGAAAATATAGGCCATTAGGAAGTCTAAGCTACCAATACTTGATTCTTAGATCTAGATAAGGAATTCAACTATGGAAGCTTGGCTTTCTCTCTAGTCAGTAGATCACAAAACACCTCAAAAGTGGGCATCTAGAATATTGGACCCAATGCATCCATGTTGGAGTGGAATGTAGAGGAGAAAATATAAAAGTTTCCTTGAAGCTTGGACAAAATCCAATAGATACACTATGTTTCAGTCTTATTTTTTCTACATCCCTATAACAAGGATCCTTGTTGCTTGAGCTTCATCAAGAAGTAGTCAATGGGGAAAATGATCTGATATAAGAGAGGTAAGATCTACTTCAATTTGAAGTTTCATCAACTCATTAACTATACCAAATAATTAGCGCAACTTAATCAAGATCTCTCAAGGAGTATTGTAGTCATCAAGGTGAAACTATAAACTGTCAGATGCTTGTAAGAAATCATCCCCATGGCCTCATCCATCTTGTTTGTATGGTTCATGGTCTAAAATGCTCGAGTCAACATTGGTTGTACTTCATTAAAACAAGATCATAACCTATTTCATCTAAGAAGGCAAGTCATACAAGATTTCTAGATATGGTAGTTATGTTGAGTAAGTGGCTCAACTGAAGCAAAATCTTCCATGTTGCAAGTGGTGCCTCAACTACTTTGATTTATTATTATTATGTGATCTTTCTTAACTAGATAGAAGATGCAAAAGGGGTTTTGTAATTTTTGTTTATTAATGTTGGTTTTCTTATATAAATGATTAAAAGCA
Organism: Cupressus sempervirens; assembly: GCA_028749045.1. Taxonomy (NCBI): domain Eukaryota; kingdom Viridiplantae; phylum Streptophyta; class Pinopsida; order Cupressales; family Cupressaceae; genus Cupressus; species Cupressus sempervirens. The sequence continues at coordinate 690,049,561 of CM053785.1, forward strand.
AAGAAAAATAACCACACCCCCCCCCCCCTCCCCCCCCCTCCCCATAACATAGATAATGAAACCTCAGTACATTGGAAGAAAAATATAGGAAAGAGAGTTCAAAAAAGGATTCAAACAAGTATCATGTGTACCTTTGAGAAATTATGATAATAATAATTAGAGATCTGGAATATTCTTGAAGAGACCTTTTTGACACTTCTTATGGATAAAAAATTGGAGAAAATTTGAGCAAGTTATGCTAGCCAAAATATAAGAAGAATCATCTAACTTCACTACAAAAAATAGGTAATAATTTAGCACCAAAAACCAAAATATCCTCCATTAATGTGTCCATCTTAGGATCACCTTTTCAATGATATCTTGTTGGCCAAAAAATGATACCATATACTCTAGATATGACCAAAAACCCAATAGAGTCTCCCGAAGACAAAGAAAACCAAATGCTTGACAGTTGAATGGACGTCAAATTTTAGCTTGTACAAAGATGATGCAAGTGCCTACACATTGTACACCTATGTTAGTACTTGTTGTCAAGGTTATAAGTACCTTGTTGCCATGATGATGTCAGCATGTGTAGGCATGATGTAGGCATCCTTTTGTTTGAACACATGCATTAAAACAAGCTTTTCTCCAAACAATTTTTTTTTATAAATTTTTAAAAACTGTAGAAGATTTTATTTGTATCTTTAAAAACTGTAACACTTAAAAAATTTGTTTCTTTTTTTTTGTGTTTTTTTAAATTTGTGTGCCTCGTAATGCATGCAGAGGTTGTATGGCCTTGGTATACCAAAAAAAAAATGCCCTCAATTTCTCTATCTCCAAAATTAGAGTACCTTATATCGATTTAGGGGTTTTTTGATGTTTACAATGCAATGGTGAGGTCCATTTTTTCTCAAAATGCTCCAAAAATTAGAGACCCCCCTATTTCCACACACAAAAATCAAAAAAATCCTAGATTTCTTCTGTTAAACCCTTGTTCCTCTATTTTTCTTCAAACACAAACAATCCACAACATATCCAACTCTAATACCATGTATGATTTGGTGAAAAACAAATCTACTAAGCCCAAGAAACCTACATGCAAAAACCTATCACAAGGAAGAGTTCTGGAGAAGAAATTATCAAGGGTTTCTCTCTAACAATATGAATGTATATTATCAACCAAAAGAATAACTAAAAATATACAATAGATCAATCCTTATAGTAGGAGATTGTAAAACCTAATAGGTAGCTCTAGTAGGTTAATAAGCATCTAATTATTAGATTTAATTATTAAATGACTAATGAAAGTGTATAAAGTGAAATATTGAGAGGTAGTAAGTTTAATTTAAACTATGTAATTAAATTAATTCTTTACTCTAAAATAAAATCTCAAGGTGACATTGGCTCAATGACATTGTTCTATAATTGATGGGATTACTGACGATTTATTGTCATAAAATTGTGACACAATTTTGTTGCTTATATAGCAACACTATTAGACAATTTTTTATAGTGGAAGGTCAACTAATGAATTTTTGACAAGCTGGCATCACAATATTGTGACACTTCTATGTTTTACATATAGCAACGGTGTCAGACAATCCATCATCGTGTAAGGTTAAATGATGGACATTTTGAACTTTTGCAAAAGTCAAATAGAAAGACCATCAAAATTTTTATCATAGGGCAATGTTGACCAAAGGCGAACACCCCTTGATTTTATAATTTTTTTGCAACTTTTCCAACACAATATTGATAGCATATATTTTTCTACAAAAAATGGTTTTTTGCACTATATGGTCATCCAAGAGGTGAAATGTGATAGTTTTTGTTGTAAAAATTATGACATTTTGAGTTGTTGTCAAAAACTAGTGATGAAATAAATTCAATACTTTCATTTGTTAACCTTGTGATGGTTCAATATTGCACTAGCAATGTTTGGCCATCAAAAATCCCCCTTAAATTTAGTAATGATAGGTTGGAATTTGTGTAGTTAGGATCATAAAAGGGGACATCACAAAAGAATTTTTTTTTAATGAGATCTATCCATGTAAATGTAATAAAGAGCATAAACAAGAGATCACACATAAGGTAGCCAATTCTAACTCCATGATCAAAGAGGAAAAGAGGGTTTGCCAAAAATTGAAGGTAAACACCTAAACCAAGCAACCTAACTCCAAAAAGAAAGGGGCTTATGTCAGGTGCACCAAATTTTTAGGGTGAAAAGGGAGGCTAGGTTGACCTAGCTTGAGCTAGTCCTATACTAGGTTGACTTGAGGCTAACCTAGTCTAGAATGGGTTGACTTGTGGTTAACCTAGTCCATAAAAAAAACCTAATTTGACCTAGTCCTAGAGGTCAAGTTTGGATAGCTACAGAAAGAAGAGACATACACCAAAAGAAATGGGGTGGAAAGTGGTTCAGAAGATAGGAGAAAAGGGTGTCGAGCATGGGTACATGTATAGTCTAAAGAATGGATTATGTAAATTGTTCTAAAGGGTCTTAAAAGGTAGGTACATCCATTTTAAGATGGCACACCAATTATGTCACCAACCAATTCATTTATTGTAAGCATGTCATCAACTTGCAATGGTCATGTTTCCTCTTGTGACTATGGTTGATCTATGTTGAAAATCCTTTTCCATATGAAAACTATCTTAATATTGACTTCTTCCTCAAGATTTGCATGTAATTTTGTAGTCATATTTCTTCTTCAAAATCCATCTTTATACTTTACTATAGTTTCATCAACATCATCTAAAATTATTAATGGTGTTGCATGCATTAAGGTTCTCATCTTTATTTTTTTGTCATGTGGAATGAAAATTCTCATCTTAAATATATTGCATCAAGTAATCTACTAGGTATTTAATTTTTGAGATCACTTGGGTATCCTTGAAATTTATGGAAAGAAATGCTAGATCATATTCAATTACCTTCTCGTCATCACCAAATGATCTAGCAAATCTTATACTACTTATTTTTCCAACAAAACCATGATTTCTAATACCTTCAATAGTTTAATTAGTTTTCTTAGGTATTATGATCTTTTTATCCCTAATTTTTTACCTATGTTAATGATTTCTCACTTAGAATCAATCCTTTCCTCGTCTACCTTTGTCTTCTTCTTTCTTTTACCAGTAGGTGATGACTTAGTCGGATTCGTATTCTTCCTTTTCTGATAGGTTTTGGTTTTCATTTGTCACTCATGTTTAATCTTCTTTTCAATACTTTTTACTTCTTTAGATGGTTTCTCTTGAATATCTTTAATTTATACTATCTTACCTATGGAAAGTAGGGCAAGTACTTCAATTTCCTTTACATTTTTCTTGTCTTTTTTCTTGGTACAAGTAGCATGGATTGCCTTAGGTTTCTTATTAGTTGAACTACTTCCCTCACCTATTCCATATTGTTTACCAAGTTATCGATTAATTTCTTGTCCCTCATCTAAATTTTAGGATTTTTTAGGTCTAGGGTTATTCTCTTATAAGCTTCTTCATATATACCAAACCTTTTGAAAAACTTTATCTTAGGAAAACTCAACAAATAATCAAAATTTAGGATTTAGGATAAGAACTTCCTCATGAACTTCATATCCCATGGATGGAACCCATGATGTCCTAGGCTCTACTACTTGCATTTTACAAGTCTTTGTGTCCACTAGGCAATAAATTCTATATTTATACCTTTTGTGTAGTGGATCCTATTGGTTCTTGATTTTATAGTTTTAAAATTAACCAAGAAACTAGACCAATACATCTAAGGATATAAAATTCTTATGATGAATGCACTCAACTACAATCTTGGGCCAACTATAAGGGATAATACCTTCTTCACTCTAGGCTCTACAAAACCTAGGTGGGTTAACTTTGAGGTTTTGATATATGGTACGAATGCTAAAACATAAAATCTAAACCTATTAACAGAAGATTAAACCCTTATATCTTCTAATACTTATGCAATAACATAGGAATGAGTTAGCTACAAATCATAATCTATGAACCCATACGCTAAATGAGGGTTAATTCCTTTCAGCCCACTACAAAACATGAAAAATTGAACTAATTTTGATTAAAAGATTTGTGTGAATGATCTTCATCTCATCTTGCATTTGATTTGGTGATCAACGCCTTATCCATTGCAACATAGAGTCACTACCAATATGATGACCTAACTTGATTTCCCCAAACTCCATTCTTACTAGCATCCCCTCCATATGCCCAAAAAACCTATCAAATCATTGAAGCATTTACTTAACTCCTTGAATTAACAACAACAACAGATATGATACACAACACATCCAAGATATCTTAAATTAAATGAACCTTATTCATTCAATTACAAAGTTAATATAATTTGAAGAATTAGGAGATAGAATAAGAGAACACAAATAATTCATTTTAAATTCTCTTTTGTATTTATCCTTGGAAAGAGTGAATACGTTAATTGGTAACACTTAATGAAACTCAAGATATGTCACATGATCTATCATCAATTTTCATTATCTCAAAGAAAAAAGACTTGAAATAAAACTAGAAATCTACACAAGAATGGATGTGTGGCCTTCACAACTAGAGCTCTTGTCATTTAGACAGGAAGTAAAACCAACAACAACCTAGTCTCATAGTAAAAACTAGAACCTTGCTAGTTTCACAGAGAAGACTACCAAAAACTTTCAATGGATGAGAAAGATAAAGTTCTAGAAGGAGGATGGAATCTTGGATTTTATCTAAAGATGACATCTATCCACTTGAATCTCCATTCTTTGTTTTTTTAGAACTTCTCTCATCTTCCTACCCATTAGATCTGATTTGGTTTTTCGTCATTATTTTGTAACAAACTTGAAATATCTCCTGTTCAATGATGAAAACCATTTTTGTTTTCCAAAATATCTATAAAAAATCATGAAATATTGATAATTTCTTGATTCAACTAATTTTGGAGATGGAAAAACTCACCCATAACCATATGCATGCTTCCTTTTATGTTCATTTAGTGCATCATTTCACTGAGAATTAGATTTGAACTACCCCAACTGAATGAAATTACAAATTGGTTATCTGAGAAAAATCCCTACATAACTTGAACCAGTGACCACCTAGATAAAAAAAAAACTCAAGAATTGAAAAGTTTGTCTTCTCTCAATTCTAATGATATATAATACTCTTATATTTGCTTATCAAGAACTCCCAGAATCTTAGTTTGAAAAATCAGCTCCTACAATGGCCCTTGAAACAATATTTGTTGCAAAAAATTGATTTTTCTAAAGTTTGAACTATAGGATATAAATTTTATTTTATTTAAAATTGACCTACATGATCAAAAGGGAGAAAACATTAAAAAATAGTTTTTTATGGTTGTTTGAATTTTTCCCTCTATTTTTTGTTCTGAGTCAAACCTCTTGACTGAGCCTTGCCACGTATTATGCTATAATTGGCTAGATTTTGCTTTGTCATCTAACACTCACCACTTGGGCACCATGTGGCATCATCTCATTATTTGTCTACTTTCCCACATCACTGCTAGCTCACCCCATTCACCATGTCATCAATCTAGCTCACTGCCAGCTAGCTAGTCGCCATGCTGCATGGTTAACTACCTTGTAACTTTACCTTAATGACATAGTGATTGCCATTAGACCTTCCATGTACCATGATCTAGTGCATCATTGAAATCTAACTCAATCCACTTGGCTCCACATGTCCATCTGAGATTCGTCACCACATCTAAGTGGGACGCACAACTAATACTAATTTTTTAAGTTTTTTGGTAGGTCACCATGTCTCTATTGGTGAATTCTCCCCTTTTCTAGTGGTGACATGGTGACCACCAAAATCCAACACATTTTTTAGTGAGTCTTCTTTATAGCTCCGCATGTCAAAATTAACTCCTAGTTGGATCTAGCTAGTCACGAGCCTACCATGTAGTTGTTGCCTTTTGAAAGGCATTGTCTTAAAGCCAACTAACATATCGGACACCTTAGTATTTAATAAGTTAAAAATTTCTTTTCCTAGTGAATGTTGGATAAAAGACTCAGACTATTTTCCCTCTACTCTAGTCTTTATTCCATGGCATCTTTCCATGGTTTCCCCTTTCTCACACCACACACAATGGGCATTATTGTTGCATCTGGAGCCTTTTGTCCCTACCGCAAGTCAACTCCAAGGTGACTCCCCTCTGCTAAGGATTCATTATATGACACCTCCTCTATGGCTTCTACTCTTCTGCCACTATCGTGGTGGTCTTCCCTTCTTTCCAATTGAAGGCACTCTCTTGCTAGCCTTCCCATATTTTCCATTTGTTGTAGTATTCCCTCCAATACATTTCTATCCAAGATTTATGATAGGCAATTTTGATGAAGCCTCAATAGAAAAAGATGAAGTAAATTCCACTCATTGTTGGTCCTTGCTATAGAGATCAATTGTAGAGATGTTAAATGCTCAACCAAAATTACACCAAAACTATAAACATTATGTTTATCTATGAGGTGATACATATGGAAGTACTCTAGATCTAAGTAACCTTTTATGCCCATTATATTATTGGTGAGATGTGTGTCATTGTAAGTTGTAGATATGAGATGAGAAATCCAAAAATTTAAAACTTTAGGAGAAAGCTTCTTATTCAAAATAATATTGGACAATTTTACATCTCCATGGAAAATGGGTTGAGATGCTCTAGAATTTAGATACAAATGTGAAGCCCATGTGAAAGACCCTTCTTTGGAGTGTAAATGCTAAAATAGTGTTCCATTCATAATTAATTTGGATACCAACAAAATAAATTTAGTATGGATGCAACACCCAAACAATTTTACTATGCTTCGATAACTTATCTAGGAGAGAATTGCAACCTCATTAAGAAATTCTTGGTCATCCTCTAGATTGAAATATTTTTTGGATTTTTTAATGGCCACCAGAGTACCATCTGAAAAAATGCCTTTGAAAATAGTTCCAAAGCCACCACTTTCGAGCTCCATTTTTGCTGAATAATTATTAGAAGCCCTTCCCAATTCTCTTGCAAAAAACATTCTCAGGCTTTCTCTTCCCACTCTTGAATTCTTTCTCAGCTTGACCTAAATTGCTCAAAAGGTTCTTCATTGCAACTATGATTCCATTTGTAAGTTTACCCTTATAAACAATTCAATGTCCACCTTCACCCAATATATTTTTCTTTTTTTGATGGAATCAGTCAGGCCCCAAAGTGGGTCTAGCTTAAAAAAATGTATTTTCAAACAACTAATTCTTAGAATTGATCCACTAAGATCTCCTCAACTAACTAAAATCAAATTTGAGCACTAAAACACCATTAAAAACTCATATAAACATTTTTCTACAAACTATCAATTTAATGTCAGAAGGTCCTTTGACTGGCTTTAAAAAACTAATGAAAACTACTAACTCGGTCCTAAGAATAAACACACTAACTCTCTATTCTACATACTCTTATCCTATTGAATCTCACCTCATGAAAAATTTTCAGTCAAAAGATATTGACTGTTGAAGTTGCCTTCTTAGAACTACTTGCAAGAAAACATGTCAAGAAACCACAAAATGCATTCAGATTCAGCCTTGAAAACTAGGAAAACTAACACTTGGGGGAACAGGAACTCGAGTGTTGGCTCACTATCACGAGGACAATATAGCGCTTATGCTGAATAATAGGACAAAAATGGTGAGTGGTCAAAGTGGGCTACTCAAGATTTGTAGACTGGAAACATTGCAAAAAGCGTTCTTTGTACATGGAATGGACCTAGGAAAATGTGTAAATAGATTTGTCAAGACTTACAAACTAGCACACTTAAAGAATTTTTAGAGTAGAATGCATTAGATCTCACCTATCATGGATTTTGAGTTAAGACATCTCAAACAGGGGTACCAACCAATCTGCACTTTATGACACCAGTAAAAGGTTATAAATTGCATTTGGAATTGCATTTGAAAACTGATCAAATGGATTCTTCATAATCTCAAAATTGAAACATAATAAGTCTCTAATCTCTAGAATGCAACATAAAAATTAATTTTCTCATTTTTATCAACTAGATCAAATTTCTAACAAGTCAAACAGGGCTTCCTAGAATTCTAAACAATTTGCATCAACATGACAACAATAAATGACCAAATTTGAGGGATTTAAACCCTAGTCAAAACATATCAAAATGACTCAAAATTTGAAACATAGATTCTCTAATATGGAAACTAAACACTCCCAATGTGGTGAGTGATGAAACATTACTGGGTACAAGATATTTAATTGCAAACATGACCTCTTATCAATATTTTGACATAGGCAAAAATGCAGATTTGGACATTGCTCAAAATAAAACTTCACGAAGTGACTCAGAATAGAAATTTATCATCATGGGACACATAGACATACTAAATGCAAGGTGTTAGAAACATTAAACACCTCTTTGGCCTTACAAGTATAGTTGGGAACACATGCATCAAAAAGCACTTATAAGGATGGATTTTTAGTATGGTACTCAAAATCAAGGCTTCAATTTTGAGTCCCAATAGATCCTAAACCTTTTGTACATTCTCTCTTGGAATTATTTTAAGTATTTTCACATGATAGTGTTAAAATATTCTCCTAATTGATAGATATAATCATCCATTTGAAATACTACAGGTCTATCTATATTCCAAATAACATTTCCTATATCGGGAAAGAAATTATGCACATAGAAGAACATACATACTTGTAGAGAATCACATTTAATCTCCTTCTTCTTGTCAAGTTGAATCATCTTCAAATATATTGTCAATTTTTAAGATAATTGAGAGGAGGGTGGGAGGTGAAAAAATTATATCCAATTATCATATGATCTCTTCAAAGGCTTTAGTACTAATTTAAACTTCATAAACTTCAATAGTAATTAATCAATTATCTCATTCAACTCCATAATTGACTCTTATAATCAATTTACTTCAAAATTTTATCACATTGTTCATTACTTGACCAAGTATCAAAAATTAACTTAGCTTTAATTGAGTTGTAGTAGTAAATAAATAACATGAAACTCAACTTGCAATAAAAAAGCATTCACAGATTTAACACCATGATTTTAATGTGGAAACCCTATGAAGAGAAAACCCACCTAGGACCAACAATCCAAATAATTTCACTCTTCTAAAGTGAGCTCTACTAGGAGACAACCTTGTTAAAGGTTTACATGCATGTTTTCAATGTGGCTTGGTTGGAATGTTTCCACATGAAGATCGTCTAGACCTTATCACCCATTGATCCTGTCTGAAGAGTTGTCTACTCTAAAGGGCTTACAAACATCACTAACTGATGTTACCATATGGGACTTCATAGATTTGTTAGGTCCACTTAGTTAAGAGCTTTCTTTTCTATAATGGTAAGAAAGTAATAGTTGAATGATCTATAATATTAGCACTACCTTTCTTTTTCAGATCTTGGTCCTTCTATGTTTTCTTCATTCTATGATATATGCTTGGCTAATTCACTTCTTCACACTTTCACTTTGCTCAAACTGTTAGGATAAACCACGGACATAAATAAAAACTACATGCAAATATAACTAATAACATAAAATAATAGAACACACAAAAATGAACACAAGGCACCAAGATTTAACGTGGTTCACCCAATCCCTAGGCTACGTCCACCAAACAACAAGTCCGGTCTTATTACAATCTAGTGATTACAACCTGATTACAATCCGTAATCCCTTACAGCTCAATACCGCCGCAAGAACCAATTTCGTATCACCACACATGAAAAAATACCCAACCCTAAGCCCTTTTTATACAAGTATTAAACCACTTTAGGGTTATAACATGTCGGCCATATGTCGGCCATAATATGTCAGCTACCATGTCGGCTACTTCCCAAAAAAAAAAAAAGTATGTACAGTACTTTCCTGATGAGTCACCACAATCTAACACAAACTCTACTTGATCTTCCTTCTACTCTTATTGGTTCACCTTTCTTTTTTCTTTCATCTTACTTTGCACAAATCACCAACTCAATAATACTAGTCAACAACCAAAAACTTATTCAACATCTCCTTAAATAGTAAACTACCTACCTCTAGTTCATTTGGATTTTTTTGATTAAAAACATTTTGTAGATCTAAAATTCATTGTACTTAGTCACTTAGAAAATATATATTTGACTAAACTTTGTGCTCATCGTTATCATGTATCGATATCTATGATAAAAAAATTATTGTATTTTTCCAATTGTAGAACTTGTAACAAACTTTGACTCACACCTTTGAAATTCTCAAAAATTCTTTATTTTCACCAAAAGTCTGCCTCAAATTCCATCTTTATTTACTTTTCCTTCCAACTCATACTCAATAAGCATTATATTTCACTTGGGTAATACATCACTCAGTTTACAGTAAACTTACTTAGTAATAGTGATATTTTTAACTTTTCTTTCTGAACTACTCAGTGAAAACTATAATCACTCGGTGATAATTGTAGTCACTTAGTGACAACTGTAGTCACTCAATATCCAATCTCTTCATTCATTCACCTTTTTTTCTTGATGTATCTTTTGTATCTTAGTGAATACATTCATAATTACAAGATTGTAAAATAATCAAACCAACATTACATATCACTGTCCAACTCATTTGAAGTTCCCATTGAATACTATACAACTCAATACTCTAGCTAATCCACATACTTTAAATGTTCTTCATCAATCAAATACTCTTCATTAATTAAATGATATGAAATTACACTAAATTAGCATAATGTCTAATCAACTAAGACTTGACATCAATGACAACATAAGAACTTATATGAATCTTTCACATACTTTTGAATAGTGTTATCAATTACGACTAACAATATCCCCCATTGTCATTGATGGCAACACATAACATATGATTTTAAATTACAAAACATTACATAGGATAATCAAATGTATGCATTAACAACAATATAACAATTTACTTCAGTAGTGGAAAACTTCTTTAGCTTAGGATATAATCTTTGTATATTTAGACTTACTCCCCCTTTTCCTAGCATTCACATCCTTTTATGATTCTCTTCATCTTCATCCTTTTGATAACAATCCAATCTTCATTCTTTTCTTCCATAATATACTACTCCCATAGCATATCACTCCCCTTATTTTTATTTTCCTTTTGTTCTTACTCTCCCCCTTTGGGCATACTTTCCCTTAATTCATGTTCTCCTTATAGGTTTTCCCCCCTTAATAGCAATACCAAAGGTAACTATAAGTTCCATTGTGAAATTTATAAAATCTTGTACCATACATGTAAATTTTATATTAGTTTTCTTCATAGTCATCTTCACAACTTCAAGAAACTCCTAAAGACTAAACTCTTGCATCAAGTTCACAAAGATATTTTTGTTCATCCATGAATTGATTCAAAATTCATATTCACATAGTGAATTTTAGATAAGAGAAGGACTCCCAATTTACCTCTTAGATACTCAAAAGAATCCCTAGGAAATGGCTTAGTACATATTTCTGCAATTTTCTCTTTTGACTTCACATATTTAGGCCTAACTTGTTTGTCTTGTACATTCTCCCTAAAGCATTCATACTTGATTGATATTTTCTTTTTCTTTTTATGCATGACCAGATTCTTTGATATATTTATTGCACTAGTGTTATCACAATAAAGAGTAACACATTCGGTTATCTCTTCTTGCATTATTTCCAATAGTCTCTTAATCCAGACAATATTTGAAAAATTGATTGCAGTACAAACATACTCATCCTTAGTAGTAGAATGTGAAATGCAGCTCTATTTCTTTCTCAACTATGTAATTAGTCTTTCTCCTAAAAATAAATCTCCAGCACTTGTGCTTTTTCTATCATCAACATTACTAGCCCAATTTGTATCAGTATAGACTTTAAGATTAAAGTCATCATCTTTTTTATACCACAGTTCAAAATCTGCATTCCCTTTAAGATACCTAAATATCCTCTTGATAATAGTAATATGTGTTTCCTTAGGATCAGAAAAAAATCTTTCAACAATTCCAACAATATGTGCAATATCGGTCTACTATGCACAACATACTATAATTTGCCAATTATTGATCTATAATGTGTTTCATTTACCTTTGTGGTAGTATTCTCCTTTGATTAATTCACTCTTGTCACCATAGGTGTACTAATTGGTCTAGACTCATTCATTCCAAATATTTTAACGACATCATTTGCATACTTAGATTGATTCACATATATACCATTCTTTGTTTGATGAACTTGTAAGAAAATGAAAATTTTGATCTCACCAAACATTGATATCTCAAATTCTTTACTCATTTAATCAAAAAATGATTTACATAGTAAGTAATTTTCACCAAATATAATATCATCTACAAAAATTTAAGCAATTAATACCATATTATCAGATTCAAACTTCATATGTAGATTCTCACTTTTTCTAACAAATCCACTCTTAATCAAATAAGAGTGTAACATTTCATATCATGCTCTCAGTGCTTGTTTCAGTCCATATAATGCTTGGTTCAAATTGCAAACCATGTTCCTCTAATAAGGTTCAATAAATGATTCTAGTTGTTCAATGTAGACTTCTTCTTCAAGTATTTCATTTAGAAATATTAATTTTATATCCATTTGATATACTTTTAACTTCTTGTAAGTAGCATAGGCCAAAAATATTCTTACACCTTCCAATCTTGCTATAGGTATAAAAGTCTCGCCATAATATATTTTTTTCTTCTTGTGCATAACCTTTGCAAACTACTCTTTCCTTGGTTATCACTACTTCTCCATTTCCTTTTAGCTTATTTCTAAAAATTCAATTTGTTCCTATCACATTGTTGCTTTCAAATATCGCTGCCAATGTCCATGTGTTTCTCTTTTCTATCTAATCAATCTCTTCATTCATAACATTCATCCAATCTTCATTATCAAGTGTAGCCTTAACTATTTTTTATTAAAATTTAGCTATCAAATAAGTACTATCTCTTAACTTACTTCTTGTCAACACTCCAATGATTGTGTATCCAATGATTTGTTTAAGTGAATGATTAGTTCCCACACACTTTTTTGACACAGGTTCAAATCTTTGACTCTAAGAATTATTCTCACTTAGTTTAAGTTTAACTTCTTGGTTGGCTTGTATTTCATAGCTCCATATTGTAACTTAGGTAGTGTACTAGGTACATCTTCACACACATAAACAATATTTTTGAAATCTTTTGGTTCCTTCTTTCATTCTAGATCCTTCTTATCTATGTACCATCCTCAAATCAATGCACTTTTCTTTTAGACCTTTTAGCTTCCTCTTCATAATTCCCTCTTCGAACCATGGATATACCTATTCTTGATCTCCTTTTTCTCCTATTTTCTTCCTCTTTCCACCCTTATCTTTTTATCACCTACACCTTCTTTCTATGGCACCTAGGACTTGAACTCCAAGACAAGGTCTAATCAGGTCAACCTAAACCCCAAAAGTTCCAGACCATAGGGCTTGAAAGTCCTTAGGGGTTTAATTAGTTATTTACTGTAACTGAGTCTTCTTGTATTGTTTTCTTTCCCAAAAAAGCATATATAAGGACACTTGGGGGATTCATTTCATATCATATTCATAATTCAATTCCAATATTTAAAGCTCTTTCTCTAAAGTGAAAATTTATGCCTTTTGCATTCAAGGAGTTCAAGTATTCAAGTTTTTAAAGTATTAATCAAGGAGATTTCTATCTAGCATTGACAAATCCTTTGTGAGAATTTCATCTTCAAGATCTAGCTTATTGTTTTTTATCAAGGGAGGAGATCTACATTGAAGAATTTATCATGTTCTTCATTGATGCACCTTTATATCCATGACACCATGATGGAATTATGGAAGATCTATTGCAAAGAGTGGAGATGCCCTACATTCTTAATTCAAGATCTACATTACATTTACATACATATTGAAAGATGAATCCTAACATTTATCTTGTATTTTTGTAATTTACATTTATGTTTCTTAATTATATTTACATGTTACTAGTGATTTTTCCCAAATTGTTTTTCCACATTAAATCCTAATGTCAAACTTGTGTGGATGTTATATGTGGTGATTTATAGTTAATGTTTATATTTTTCAAGTCTATTATATTTAAGACAGTGGACTCCTAGTTTATGTTTACTGAAAGTTGACTATGGAGGTTGAGCTAATGAATGATAAGATCTAAAATTGTTTAAGTGTTTGTCTATTGAATTGGTACATCTAGACCTTTGATAATTGATTCACAACCCCCACCTTCTTAATTATTCTAAACATTCTAATAAGTGGTATTGGAGAATTGGTGCTTGTAGAGAAATGTTTGAAGGTACCTAAAAGCTAATGATCGTGATGTACAAAAAGGAGGTGCTAAGATTAAACAAAGAGACTTTTCTTGCATGGAAAATTTTGATGAGGCTACATCTAGTAGAAATTGGAGAAGGTTCAATAAATATTTTGGACAATGGATATGTGGAGATAACAACAATTCCTCTAGTTTCCCAACAATTGAAAGAAAAGCACGAACACCATCAAGCTATGTTGGATATCGCATCATCCCTATGCTATGCCAAGTTTGATGACATTAAAACCTGCAAGAATGATAAAGAAATGTGGCATACACTATTGACCATCTATGGAGGAGAAAAGAATGTCTTGAGAGCTAAAGAAGAAAGCTTGAGAGGTAAGTTTGATGAAATTAGAATGACAAAATATAGTCCACTACTGTGCAAGAATCAAAGAAGTTGTAAATTCTATAAGAGGATCCAATGGAAAGATTGGAAATTACACTATAATTAGGAAGCTATTGAGAACTCTACTTCATATTTATGCTATTAGGGTTTCTGTAATACAAGAGTTGAGATGTACTCTAGGTAATGATCTAACTCTAGAAGGTGTAATTGGTAGACTTACTTCTTTTAAGATGTCAAATTTTAATAATTTCACTCCTACTTCTATTGAATCTTCTTTTAAACCACAAATAGTTCTTAGCGAGAAAGGAAAATGAAAATATGTAAAAAGTTATAGTGATACTTTTGATGATGAACTTGAACAGATTGAAGTGCTAATGGGTAGAAGACTTCGAAGAGACAAAGGGAAATAAAAAGCTAATTTTCCTAGAGTATCTTTTTCTTGCAATAAAGTTGGTCATATTGTTGCAAGATGTCTTGATAGAGAAGACAAGGATGAAATAAAGGAAAGAAAGTACAAAGGGAGAAGAGATGACTGAGACAACAAGAGAAACAAGGATTACAAAGATAAAGGTAAGAAATATTGTTATATTTCTAAAGAAGAAATTGATAATAAATATAAAATTAATGATGAAGAAGTAATCTATGTTTCTATAAAAGAAGGTTCTAATGAAGATGAGAAAATTGCATTAATTTCATATGTGAATGAAAGTGATAGGTAGATAATTGATAGTGGTTTTTCAAATTACATGATTGGTGATAAAAGTAAATTTGAGAACATTGGACCATACAAGGGTAGTTGTGTTAAATTTCATAATGATGTACGATGTCTTGTGAAAGGTAAAGGATCAATACAATTAACTAATAAGATCGAATGTGATAATGTGTGTTGGGTTGAAGTTCTTAACTATAATATGTTAAGTGATTCATAGCAAGAGGTTATGTCATGTAAATTTTGACAATTTGGTTAGCATTAGTAACTGAAGAAACCTGATAATGGTATGCGTAAATAATGTCAATTGGAAAAAATGACAAAGTATAGTTTCAAGAGCAAGGCATATTCATCCAATGACATTTTGGAATTGGTTCATATTGAATTATGTTGAACTATTGGTGTTCAAAGCTATTGTTGAGTTAATATTTCTTTCTATTTGTTGATTACTACTCTAGAATGATGACTGTGATATTTCTTAAAGAAAAAAATGATCTTTTTAGTTATTTAAGTAGTATTTAGCCAAAGTTGAAAAGGAGATAGGAAAGAGTTTGAAGTTCTTAAGATCTAAAAAAGGTGGTGAATTCATTTTTAATGAATTTAACATATTCTATAACGATAAAGGAATCAAAAAATAAATGTCAGCACCAAGTACCCCTCCTCAAAATGAAATAATTGAAAGAAGAAATAGATAAATCATGGACTCTGATAGATCATTGATGATGGAGAAAAATATGTCACATAAATATTAGAGAGAATCTATAAGTAAAACATTTTATAATTTGAACAAAGTATTGTTAGGATTAACCACACAAAACTAACAATTACATGCAAATATAACCAATATAAAAAATTATAAGTCTTACAAAAGAGAACACAAGACATAAAGATTTAATGTGGTTCACCCAATCCCTAGGCGATGTCTACCAAATAGCAAGTCCAAAATTATTATTATTGAGTGGTTAAAACTTAGTTCTAATCTACAATCCCTTACAGTTTAATACTGCCACAAGAAGCAATTATTGTATCATCCCTTATGATTTCCCTAACCCTAATCCATTTTATACAAGTATGTTTGTTTCTTTAGGTTTAAAATTAGTTACAATGTTTCTGTTAGAAATTCTTTAGAATAACTGAGAGGGGGAGTGAATCAGTTATTCAAGGTCCAAATGTCTTTATAAAACTTTTTCACTAAGTATAATGAGGCCATTAAAAATTTTGTTTCATGTCATGTGATATGAGCACCCATTGTCTATGATCCATCTATCATTCTTGTTCACATAGGTTACCAGTGTTGTTGCCTTAACTTCATCTAACTCATCCTTTATAGCTACATAGACTACCTCATCATCATTTTCATTAGAATCCTCTTCTTCAACAATGTAGCACTTTTTGCCTTTCTCTTTGTAATCTCTGCTATTATCTTCTCTTTTGGTCTTGTACTTGTTGCCTTCTTTGTAGTTCCTTTTCTATGCGCACTTTGCAGCAATATGTCATGCTTGATTACAATTAAAACAAATGATAGGTAGCTTACCTTTGAATTTACCTTTCCCTCTATCAAATTTTTCGGCTAGCAATGCTTCCAATTGTTCCACATCTTCTTCATCTGTGTCATTATCACTAGATGCATATTTTATCCTTCTTTTCTTCTTCTTTGATTTCACCTCTTCAATGTCTTTCAATAATGGCTTGGCCTTGAAAGAAAATTCAAGATTCTTAGGTCTATAGTTATCAAAGTTGGATAACTCAAATGTAGTAAGTCTTTCACTATACCTTCGAGAGTTAGCTTGCTTCCTGGTATGCATCTTAACTCTTGGATGGCTGATACTCTAATAGCATAGATGTGGAGCAAGGTTCTTAAGAATTTTCTATTAATATTTTCATCATCTAAATGACCACCCAAACTTTTTATTGAACTTACTACTTCCTTTATTCTAGAGGCATATTGAGCAATGTTCTTACCTTCCTCCATTTACATGTCATCAAAATTTCCTCTAAGGTTTTTCTTTTTGCTATTTGGACATTCAGATTCCCTCCATAAATATTTGACAAGGCTTTCCACATTTTGAATGTAGAGGTACATTCCTTGATATCATCAAATTCAGCATAGTTGAGGGTAGAGGCAATCTCCAGCATTACCTAATTATGCTCCTTCTTTTTCTTCATACCTTCTACAATAGAGCACTAGCTAGATCAACATGTTCCACTTTGATTGAGGTTTGTGCATGATCAACTATTGATCCAAGATCTAGCTTCATTAAACTTTTTCATGCAGCAAAGTTATTTCTATTGAGCTTGGGAACTTCTCTCTTAGACATCTTGATCTTTCTGCTTCTAGTACCTTTAAACCGGATCAGTAGATGTCTCTAATACCAATTGTTAGAAATTCTTTAGAATAACTAAGAGGGGGGGTGAATCACTTATTTAAGGTCCAAATGTCTTGATAAAACTTTTTCGCTAAGTATAGTGAGCCCATTTAAACTAACCATGCATCCAAGTTATACATACTTCTTAGCAAGTTATTGAAAAATCAACATGTAGGAATAAAACATGAAGATAAACACATAACACAATGATTTACATGGAAACCCAATTTGGAAAAAACCACTAGTAACATGCTACTCCTTTCTCACTCTTCTGAAGTGATGCCTTGTTAGAGGCCTGCCATGTTAAAGGCTACAAAACAAACTATTAAATGTCACCCGGTTAAGGGATTTCAACCACCCTGTTAGAAGTGGGCCTGGTCAAAGGACTTTAGAACATTCACTTGGAATTTCACCCTATTAAAGGATTTACAAAATGGCTATTAAACCAACCTAAGTCCATTGGATTTTTCCCTAACTAATACAATTGCTAGACAGTATCAATAAGGGCTTTTGATTTGATATAACTCATGATATAACTTATAGATTTTAGATCTCAATTCAGTTCACAAATTTTCTTAGCTTTTAGTGTCGGTAGCTCCGACAACTTTTCCTCCTTTCAAGCTTTGTCTCTTTGAGTCTCCACGCTCATTATGCCAATGCAATCGCCTTGATGGTCACCTATTGAAGTAGAGTCTCTATACACTATTTTGCCCTCTCGATGCCTTCTCCTTGACACTAGACACTCTCTCCAACCAATCATGCTTCTTGACCTATAACTCCTTAAATAGAAGTTTAGAATAATTTTCCCACTCTAATCTTCTTGCTCCTATTTTTGGTTCGAATAGATTAGGTAACATATAATGTATCTACCCCTTATCTTGTTTCTTCTAGAAACAACATGTAGAATCCACCTGTATTCACCTAAAAATAGTTAACCTAGAATTTTGTAGCACCAGATCAACATCCTTATCTTCCATCTGGTTCACAAACTTCAAGGTAACAAACTTGTCAGCTTAGATCTAGCAAATCTTTGACTTTTCAAATAATGCAACAACTTGGCACTTTTGACTTTCTGATGCTGGATACATACTATGTTACTCAACACCTACTATGGACTCACTTGGCATCAACTAAATTTTACTGATGCTCAACACCTATTATATTTTATCTTTCTTGGCACTTAAACTTTCTCAGCACATTCTGTCTTACTCAACACATACTAGGTTTTGCATTTTCTCGACACTTATTGATAATCTACTTACCATGAACTAACTTGCTTGGCACCTACTGATGAATTTAGTCAAGCTTTGTAGAAAAATTTGTTACAACATATTCTTCTAGAGTTTCTAAGTGTAGCCAACCTCTATATCTTCAAGTGTATTATCAATAAATTATTTTACCATTGTCTTAAGTTATCCTGGTAATTCATTACAAAACCATAACTCAGCCTTTCCCTTAGGTGCTTTTGTTACATCTTATTGATTAAATAATCTTCATCAATCAACTAAGTGATAGTACCTATATCTTATAAGAAATTTTCATTCCATAAAATAGTAGGTTTGACATTAGTGAAAAAATAATGATTGAAAACACTCTTTATAAATAATCTCCCTTCTTCATTAATGATCTTTTCACTCAGTTTTCAACAATCTCCCTCTTTGGCATTGATGGCAAACCAAACTGATCAACCAAGTTATCAAAATGCTAACTAAATTAAAATGGTAACTCAAATTCCAAAAAGAAAACTATCAGCAACTTTAAATTTTTTATGACTCCCTCTAAAAACTCCCTCTTTTAAAGTATTAGGGATATCTCTTTTGTTGATACAATGTCTTCTTCTTTTTGTTCTACTCCCTCTCTGATCTTGTCATCCTAATTGATTCTTGTTGTGTTGTTTTCTCTTTCTTAACTGATCTTTTTCTTTCTCCTTCCTTTCTACTATTTCTCCCTTTACACATTTGATCATATAGATTTGACTAGTTTCTGCTATTTCTCCCTCTTTGACAACAATGCCAAAGACATATTAGTTTAGCATCTTACCATTCAAGTATAGCATTTGTGGGAACTCCAATTTCTCCCTCTATCACCCTACCTATGACTTTTTTGGAATTTTAGTACTTTAATTACTTCAAGCCAAACCCAAAGTATGGATCCTCTACATCAATTTATGTTATTTTAGCAATCAACTCATTTGATATAGGGCAATCTTGTTGTTACATAAGCAGCCTTGGATAGGGGTATCACCCCTAACTTACCTCTAAGATACTCAAATGCATCTTTAGGTAAGTGATGTCAGCAATTTGTTCCTTTGAGTTGACATATTCCATCTTCACTTATTTGTCTTCCACTAGTTCTCTTACATAGTGATACTTAATTGCAATGTGTTTTGTTTTGGCATGCATCATAGGATTCTTTGATATGTTAATGGAACTTGTGTTATCACAATAGAGTATCATAGGTTTAGTTATCTCTTCCTTCATACCTTTCAATAGGTGTCTGATCCATACAATATTGGTGCAGTTGATGGTAGCAGCAACATATTCAACTTTAGCTATGGACTATGGGGTACAACTTTTCTTTTTGCTAGTCCAAGTTACTACTCTTTTACCTAAGAAGAGTGCTCTCCACTAGTAGTTTTTCTATCATCTATATTAGCTCCCCAATTTGAATTAGTGTAGGCATTAAACTGAAACTTTTTAGACCTCTTGTAGTATAAGCCAAATTCATATGTTCCTTTTAGGCACCTCATTATTCTTTTTACTACCATAAGATGATTTTCTCTTGGCTTTGCAATTTTTTTTGCCACTATTCCAATAGATAATGCAATGTCTAGTCTACTATGTACAACATACTATAACTTTTCAATCATTGATCTGTACATTGTACGATTTACTTCAACTAACTCATCATCTTGGATAACTTATGTTCTATTACCATTAGTGTACTAACTAATTTTAAATCCTCTAAACCAAATGTTTTGTGTATCTCCTTGATATATTTTGATTGAGTCACATACATGCCATGTTTGAATTGATATACTTACAAGCTAACAAATAATTAGATTTCCCCAAACATTAACATCTCAAACTCATGTTTCATTTGATCAGCAAAATCTTTGCATAGTGCATCTTTTCCTCCAAATATTATATCATCAACAAAGATTTTAGATTTTAGAATGTAGTTAACTTTTTCTGCCTTGATATATAGGTTGTTTTTGTCATCTATTCTCTCAAATCCTATCTTCATAAGATATTTGTGAAGTCTTTGATACCATGCTCTAGGTGCTCATTTCAAACCATAGAGTGCTTTATGTAGTTTGTAAACCATATCCTTGTTGTCATCAACAAATCCCTCTGGTTGTTCTATGTAGACTTCCTATTCCAATATGCCATTCAAAAAAGTAGAATTTACATCCATTTGGTAGACTTTAAAACCTTTGTAAGTAGCATACACTTACTCCTTCCATCCTTGCAATAGGAGAAAATATTTCCCCATAGTCTAGTCCTTCTTCTTGTGCATAACCTTTATAGACTAGTTTGGCCTTATTTCTTGTGATCTCACCATTCTCATCTAGCTTGTTCCTAAATTCCACTTAGTACCAATCACATTCTTATTAGCTGGTCTTGGAACTAAAGTTCAATTTTTGTTATTCTCTATTTGATCAATCTCCTCTTCCATAGCTTACATTAGTCATCATCTAGTAGTGCATATTTCATAATTTTGGGTTCAATTTTGCTTAGTATACATGATTCATTTCTTATTTTGTTCCTTGTCATTGGTCTAGCTTCCTTGAAACCAATGATTTTTTTTGTAGGGTGATGTCTTCTCACATACTTGGATAGCCTTGGTTCTTTCCTTGTTTCCATGTTTGGTCTTTCAACTTTAGATTCATTGTATACATCTCTTTCAGGTAACTCATCATCTCTTTCATGTGTACTAATTTTAGAGTTAGAATGTGCATTATCTTCATTCTATAACTCAACTTCTAAATGTAACATGACATTCACTGGTTGTGACTCGGCTGATACTAAAACTTGTTGCTAATTCCCAAATTGATTGGCATCTTCTTCTTTAGTAGTCATTCCTTCATAGAAGTATACAAAGGATCTATACTCTTTTGTTTTCTTGGATTCATCAACTTGAACTTCTACATGCTCATCAAAGTTTACATTTGCACTATCCACAAATCTATCAATGTTAGTATTTAAACACTTATATGCTTTACTTCTACTAGAGTATCCAAGAAATATGCCTTCATCACTCTTTGCATCAAACTTTCCATTTCTAGAATCTTTAAGAATATAGCACTTATAACCAAAAACTTTGAAATGTTTTACATAGGTTGAGTGACCATACCATAGTTCAAAAGGTGTTGCATATTTACCTTTGTTGATTTATGCTCAATTCAGGGTGTAGACAACTATACTTATAGCTTATCTCCAATACTTTAGAGCAACATTCTTCTCCATCATTAATGTTTTGGCATAGTTTATCACTAATCTATTTCTCCTCTCTATAATTTCATTTTGTATGGGAGTTCTAGGTGTTGACGTTTGTCTCTTAATTCCTTTATCATTGCAAAATATTTCAAATTCTTTTGACGTGAACTCTCGTCCTTTGTCTAATCTTAGGCACTTCATAATTTTTCCTATTTTCTTCTCAACCCTAGCCAAATACCACTTAAACATTTGAAATGCATCAAATTTTTTCTTTAAGAAGATGATAGTCATCATCCTAGAGTAGTCACCAAAAAAAACCATTATATATATGTCTCCATTGTAACTTTTTACTTCTATTGGGCTACATAAATCAATATGGACTAACTCTAGTACTTCTTTGGAAGTATAGGTTTTTTTCTTTTGAAACTTGACTTGGTTATTTTTCCTAGCCGACACTATTTGTACATTGTATTGTTAGGCTTCTTCAGTATAGGCAAACCTCTAAATTTCTTCATTTTGCTAATGCTAATCAGATTATCAAAATTGGCATGACACAACCTTTTATGTGATAGCCATGCATCATGAAATCTTATAATAAGATAGGCAGTATCCTCCATATCTAGGTTAAAAAGACTACTCCTAGTTTGGTCTCCTTTTCCTATCAAATTTCTATCAATGTCATAGATTTTGGTAGTTTTGTTTCCAAATTCTACATGATAGCTAGTCTTGGATATGAAGTTTAAATATCAAACAGTAAAGTTTGCTTATTAGACTAAAAGTGTTATATAGTTAAAATTGACTTAATTTTTCAATTTAAAATTCTTCCTTAACATATGATGCTTAAGATTGGATATCTTGAACTAATTCCTTAATCATCTTCAAAATCATTAAGAACTAGCTAATGTTCCCTACAAAAAGATTTTCTAAAATAAATAGCACAATACTCACAATTATTTTTGTTTCGATCAACTTTTGTTTTAGAATGTTTTCTATCACTTAATGTTGTGAAGATTTTTCTATTAACATTGATGTCATCTTAAATTATCTTGTAATCACATAGTTCCATTCATATGGAAAAAATCAGAGAGTAATCCAACTATCTCCTATTGATGGAAAATATGTCCATTTCTTATGCATTGAAACTCACATAGTGTAGATTGTATCTTTTGTAATAAAAGTCCAGTCATTTTAGTTTCCCCTCTCTCCAAAATTGAAGGATTCTCTATTTTTATAGATTTCAGCAACTAATTTTACTATATATCATTTGTAAGTGTTGGATTGAAGTCAAATCTTAAGGAACTAGGTGATCGAACAACAATGCATTGTTGGGTTCTCAAAAAGATCTTAGATAAACTTTCATTCTTGCCAGTTCATGCACAATGAGCTAGTGCAATTTCCAAAAAATATGCTCAGATTTGTCCATTCATTGCAAATTCAAATTTAAAATATTGAGATTATAGCTTAGATGATTTTTATAATTTGGGATTTCTTCTACTTTCACCATAATTTTCTTGACTAACCTAGTCAACCTTAATGTTTGAGCTATCCCTTAGATCCTAATTTTACACCTCGTTAACATGAATTTTAGCATTGCCAAAAGAACTAATCCACACCTAACATTTCTAGCCAAGAACAAAAGCAAGTTATGTTCTATCCTTTCTATTTTTAAACAAAAATCTGGAAGTGGAAAGCTAATTAATTTGTTAATAAATGATTATAGCATATTAAATAATTTAGAATTTCATGAATGACCCCAATAGAAATCTTTACTATATCCCTAACTTGGACCTATTTAAATATAAAGATATGAAATGTATAAATAAGCTAAACTGTAATGTTCTATGAATATCAATCCAAAGTAAAGTAATTTAATATGGACACAAATTAAATTGTGTGATGCGTCTATCTATGTGTTTCAGACCTATGATTGTATAGGTCTAAACTTGTCATTGGAGGTGACTAGTTAAACAACATGAAGCTATTATGCATGTATACAAAACTAAAAGCAATAGACAAGGCAGATGGAATGTTTAATGGGTTCCACCTCTATGATGAGTATGTATGCAAACAGTGGAAGAAAAGATTAAGCATATGAAATGAATGGTAGGTACCATGTTTCCTAGAAAACATTGAGCATTATTTTATTTCTTCACATTTTAATACAAAAATTTATACATTTTACCAACAATAAAGGGAAAAAATTATTAAAAGGAAAAAATAATAATCAATTTAATGTAGTGAGAGAAGTATGTTATTCTAATGATTTCTTTATCTATCTATATCTAGATCTTCCCTTCTATTGTTGGCCAGGTTCAAAAAGATTAAATTTGTCTAGGCAAAATTAGTTCAAGACCTTAAAAAACATGTTCAAAGATAAGTTTAAGCAGGAATTAGTAGGCTATAAAAGGATGTTGAGTACACCTTTCACCTACTAGCAACATTTTTTGGAAACTCTTTCCTATAAATTTATTTTACTCTTATTTTCATAAGTATGATAAAAAAGCATCCTCTATGAACTTTTTCCATTGATCATTAATTTCATCTTTGAACTCATCATACAAAACTCACATACAATGTGAAAATCAGCCTCTAACATGAGAGGCCTACTAGTAGCTATCTCTTTCATATTTTTATGTACAAGTTATGAAAGATGTGTCTTTGAATGGAAACATTAGTAATAATTTTTTTTTTCAGAAACATTAGCTAATTCATTAGCCAAATGTGCAAATAGATATGTTAGCTAGAACAAAATTACAAGTAATGATAGTAGAGATGACCTATAAAATTCATGTGATGTATGTTGGTCTTAGAGGAACGTCCGTAGTGAAGCCTAGTGATAAATAGTTCTAAAGTTTGTTCTCTTCCCTATTAATTTCCCTCTCTTTTGGGTATCAAATTATCTTGCATTACATATTTTACTATTCTATTCTTGTATTTTGTCATCATGATGATGGATCAAGTGTGGTCTAAAATGTCAATGCTAAAAATTATATACACAATCAAATTCGAAAAGATCATGTATGTCAAAAATGAATGTAGAAACCTGATATTATTCATCAAATTATCTCCTTAAGCTAAGTCTAAGTATAAAAGTTCTTATTTGGTGCTCGATATACTAGCAAATCAATTATGCAGTAGGCATTCTTGTGTAAAATATTCTTTAGAAAATTCCAGTTCCATAGTTGTATAGTGTACATGCTTCAATATAAATGCTCTACACTTGAGTACTTTACGTGCTCCAACAAAAATGCAGCCTATTTAGAATTCATCTTTTGGCAACTCCACTATGATTTTAGCCTAAGGTCTTATTTCCATTCACATTTTATATTTATATTTACCATAACTAGTGATAATGGGGTGAGTGTATAAATGATATCTTAAAATCATTTCGTCCATCTCCAATTCCACTTCCCATTAGAACTAATGAAAAATCACAAGCAATATCTTGCCCTAGAGCATATATCTATTGTTTTTTAAAATGACAAGCTTTTCAACCATTAATAATATTTTTTATTTTTTCTCAAAAGTTTCTAAATTCACTAAGACAAGTTTGATGCTGATATAGTCATTCTATGCAAACTTATTCCCATAGATCCCTTGAGTTTTGAGTGTCCCTTTCTTCTGCTGCTTTTCTAGAGTATTAGTTTGATGCCCATACAATCATTCTAATCAGAAGAATAACTATTGCTTCTATCCACCTTTAATCCTTAAAACATAGGAATGTTGGGTTGATCACTTTTATATTTCATCTAAAACACATTTTTTCTATTTGTGCATGAACAAAAATCCATTCTATTGCAAATTACTTTTCACACTTTAAATGATGCTACACTCGATTGGTTGACAATGTCACAGAAAAGAAGTTGTCTTTTAACCATTCCAGAAAAGATGGATTGTCATGGATAGTTGTCTTTTGTAGATTAAAAAATTCCAAAGGGCTGTAGTATACTTTTGTAATGCTGCAATTTTATAACAAAAATTTACTGTAATAGTTGAAATCAATATGTAAAAGTAATAACTAGTCTTAATTTTTTTGATTTTGCAAGTTAAGAAAAGTAAAGAATGTCATTTTTTAGTAGCTAGAAGATTTAAGAAGGTAAAATAGATATATGAATGAGCCTCATATTTTAAAAAATAGTTGGAGAAAGGATGTGGACTCAACAAAGTGTTACATTATAATTCCTAACAAAATCTTGATTTTAAAGCTTTTTCAACTATATAAAATAAACATCACATCATTTTTACCATACAATTTCCAACCACTCACGAACCAAAATGTGAACTAAAAGAAATATTGTTGGATAAAGGATGGACTCCAAGTATAACAAAAATCTAAACCAAGATAGTATGAAACTTTCACAAAAATAATTTGTCTTAACTAGTATCCATCCATAAAAATGAAGTTCTATAACAAATATAGACATATGTAGATAATCTTATAAGTCTCAATAATTGAGATTGCAGTTACTTTAAAATATTTTATCTGTAGCCTATCTTAACATTAGATTCTGAGAAGGAAAATAGACATAAATGACATATGCATTTGATAGTTCATCTAATCCATTTGGTCAATCCTATACCTATTTGTGCAAACTATACCTTCAAAATTTATTTTTTTCTTGGCAAACAGTTAATGTGGAGTTACTTGGTACTTGGAGTTGTTGAGTGACAAGAAATGGGTCTTGAGTGGAGGTTTACTTGGCAGTAGTAGATGTTGATTTGCTTGGTATCAATGGGATTTGAGTGACTCAATCTCAAAAGGAAGAGCTCGACACCTATAGGCTAGGACAACAATACACCAAGTGAGCTCATTGGATATAGTGATCAAGTGAACTGGGTAAGCATGGGAATGGAACTCAGTGGACTTAGTTGTAACTCAGGAGGTACAACCCAAACAATGTTAACTGAGTTAACATAAGGAGGGGTCAGTTAACAAGAGAATCAAGAGAGTCAATAATAGACATGTTGTTTGTTCTATTCCACCATTAAAACACAAAGATAATAAAAAGAACTTGAAACTCCAATCTTCTGAGATACTAAACATAATGTAGAGTAGATAGAAAGAAGAAAATAATGAACCAAAACACTAGATCAACTAATATGCCTACCTACTTTCTTTCTATTCATAAACGAATACAACTATTACAAATCTAGGAGCACAGGGCTTCAACTAGAATAAAAATTACTTTAACCTACAACTTTTATTTGTAATATAAACTTACAACACTAAAGGGCTACATACAATAACACTTGGAGAAATCATTTTTTCAACAAGACAAACATAACAAACTTGTAGAGAACAAAAGAATTGATCTTGTGCTAGTGCAACTTTGATCCTCTTCCTATCCCTTCTCCTTTCTAAAATCTAATATTATTTTTCTCCTCTACTCTTCTTTTGATCTGTTGGTTATTGAATGAATGAGACTTCATCCCTTTTTACTTGTCTCAAAACATTTCCCTCTCTTTTCAAATTTCAAACTCACCTACCGATTTTAATGTGTCATGCGAGTAGGTGGCATTTGGTTGAAGGGGTAATTGACTAATTTCAATACCCCCCTTTTGTCCCTAGTGAAACAAACAAGAATTACACCTGATCCAAATCAACTACACCAAGACTTCTTCTTAGCTGCACATAAGTTGTTCTGCCCAAAGGCTTAGTGAAAATATATGCTAGTTGCTACCTAGACTTGCAAAATTAGATTTTGATTTCTCCATTCTCTGCCAAATCTCTGATGAATTGATATCTAATCTTAATGTTCTTTCTTCTCCCATGGAAGACTAGATTCTTTGATAGAGCGATTGAGGAAATATTGTCGCAAAAGATTGTGGATCCATCCTCTTGCTTTTCATTCAAACCTATCAAAATTTTCCTTAACCAAATAACTTGACATGTTGTTGCATTCATTCCTATGTATTCAACCCCTATTGCCAATTGAGCAACAATAGGTTGCTACTTGGATGCCCATGAAATTACACCTGAGTCCATATGAAACATGTATCTAGAAGTGTTTTTCCTATCATCTAGGCTTCCAACCCAATCACTATGAGTGTACCCAGCTAACCTAAGATCATTATCTATAGTGTATAAGATGCTAAATCCCTTAATACCATTCACAGACCTTAGGATCATCTTTCCCACTTTCCAATGGGAATCCTTTGGTATTTCCATAAATCTAGAAACCAAACTTATTGCATGCATCATGTCAGACTAAGTTTCTATTGAATACATCAAACTTCTAACCATACTCTTGTATAATGTTGGATACACACTTTTGTTGCAGTCTTCTTTGCTCAACTTCAAAGTTTTCTAAAATATCCCTAGTACTTTAAGAGACATAGGTCTATCATATAAAATTCATTCTTCATGGCCTCTTTGAATTCACAAATTAGGAACTTATCATTTTCAGTGAGAATTAAGTCATCTACATGAAAGAAAATAATCAATACCTTACCACTTTCTGCTTTGATGTAGAGTGTGGGCTCACCATCACTTTTGCTAAAGCCATTGCTCATCAAGTAAAAATATATTCTAATATACCATACCCATGGAGCTTGCTTGAGTCGATGATACAACTATCTTTAATCTATACACCTTGCGTTCTTCACCTCCAGGCAGCTACTCCACATATACCTCTTCTTTCAATACATCATTAAAGAAGGTGAACTTCACATATATTTGGTATACCTTCCATTCTTTGTGGAATACAATTTCCATAAAACCACACACATTTTTCATTCTTGCAACCTCAATATATGTCTCATCATAATCTCTGCCATACTGTTGCTTGTACCCCTTGATCACTAATTGTGCCTTATGCCTATCTATTTTTTTCCTTCAACATTGCACTTGGTCTTGTAAACTTATTTAACTCCAATTACTTGTTCTTGGGATGCATAGTAGTTAAGTCCCATGTTTTATTTCTTTCATTGGCATCTATTTGTTCATCCTTGGCATCGCACCATTTCTCTTCTTTCATGGCTTTTTCAAAATAGTGCAAAATTAACACTCTCATCATAATCTTCATCATACTTTTCTTCTTGGTATATCTCACTTAGATTCTTAGTATTTCCTAGAAAGAGGGAGGTGAGAGTGGGATCTAAATTTTTAGTATTGTTGTTGCTACTATTTTGCATGCCAACTCAGGGCTATCTTGAACTGTTAGGAGCTAAAACTTGCCATGTTTGAGGTTGTCTGTCATTTTGCATTTGCCTACAACTATCTAAATTTTCTACTCCATCATCTTGTTGATCACCAATTTCATCTTCTTCATCGGTAGTCAACACTTTACTTGAAATGCTTGAAGATTCATCTACTGAGCCATCCCATGATTGATTTTCAAGAAACTCCACATCTCTTGAAATGATGATCTTCTTGGTGATTGGATAATATAGCCTATAGGCCTTTGATTTTGAGCTATAACCTATGAATATGAACTTCACACCTTTGCTATCTAGCTTCTACAATTTTTTCCTTGCCACATGTGCATACACTACAAATCCAAACACTCACTAGTGCTCAACTACCCATCTATTTTTTTACCATGTTTCAAGAGGAATCTTATCACAAACTCACTTTGTAGGATACCTATTTATCAAGTATACTACTATTGCTATAGCCTCTCCCCAATATTCATTTGGGAGATCCTTTTCTTTCATCATGCTCCTTTCTATATCAACAATGGTCCTCTTTTTCCTCTTAGATGCTCCACTTTTCTTTGGAGTATAGCTAGTTGTGAGCTCCTTCTTAATGTCACTATTCTTGTAAAACTTTAAAAAAAAATTGGAGGGTTACTCCCCTCCACTATCCAACATAGGGATTTTTACATAGTATCCACATTCTTTTTCAGCCAGGGCTTTAAATTCAACAAATTTATCAAATGCTTTAGGTTTTCTTTTCAAAAAGAACACTCATGTCCTATGATTGAAATCATCTTTGAATGTCATGAAATAAGTACTCCCCCCAATAAAAGTGATTTGCAGAGGGCTAACTAAATCAAAATGCACCAATTCTAATTGTGCCCTTGCCCTTCTAGAATTGCTAGAATTAAAGGGAAGCCTATAGCCTCACACTTGTCACATGAATCTACAATGCTTGGCAAACCATCTACCATTCTTTTCTTGGACAACAAATTTAAACTAGCAAAGCCAAGATGTCCACACTTGAGATGCCATAGCTTGGAGGGGTCTTCAATCATGATCCTAAGAGCCAATTTCTAATTTATTTTTGTAAATTCATGCTTGAAAGATGTAACAATGACTTGAGAAGAGAAGCATGTCGCTATCTTCAAGGGATGCATTTTGTTCTTTGTCACTCAGATTGATACAAGTATCTTCTTACTCCAATCCTTTTCATGAATGACATAGTTGTCCTTTTCCATTAGCATATTGTAACCATTTTGAATGAGTTGTCCAACACTCATCAAATTGTACTTAATACCCAGGGAAAAGTATACATTTTGTATCTCTTTCTTCTCACCTTAATTGGTATGGACCATAATAGATTTTTTTGTCCACAATGAGAGTGGTTTCATTATTTCCCATCTTAATTTAGGACTTAAAATTTGTATAGATGAAAGAAAATAAACTTTCATTATGACTCATGTGGTTATCGAAACCCCTATCCAAGTACCATACCTTAGGGCTGCCTTCTTCACCAATGCTACATGTGATGAAGGCTATGGAATTCTTTGCATTTCCCATAATCATATCAGTCACATTTACATTATGTTTTGACTGGTCACCTTGCTTCTTTCATCATTCACTTGGATAATGCCAAAACTTACAATAGTAATAGCATTCTACAATTCTCTTGTTGGAGTTGTAATTCTTCTTACCTCCTCTAGAGTTGTTTTGAGAGCTGCTCACTCCCTCTTGATTGTCTACCCATCTTGAGCTTTTTGCAGTAGCATTCCTTTGACCATTTCTTCCACTACCTCTACTTCTTGAGCATCTACCAACGCCATTTCTTCCTCTTCCCCTACCTATTGAATTTTTTTGAGCTTTGAAAGCTTGCTCTTGGGAAGGTATTGTTGACCTATTAATCTGGTGCTCATGGGTTTGAAACATTGCCATCAACTCATCTATTGTTAATGTGGTGAGATCATTTGCTGCCTCAATGGTCATTACAATATTGTCATATTTTTGAGATAAAATTATCAATATCTTCTCGACAACCCTTTTTATCTTCATACTCTTCTCTATTTGATTTGAGATGGTTTACCAAAGTAGAGATCGTTGAGTTGAATTCTATAATAGGTTTATTATCCTTCATTTGAAGGTTCTCAAACTCCCTTTTGATCATCTATATCTTCATTATTAAGACTTTATTAGTCCCTTTAAAGTTTTTCTCAAGAATGTCACATGCTTCCTTTGAGAAGGAAAATTGACACAAATGATCTATGTGTTTGATAGTACATCTAATCCATATGGTCAATCCTACACCTATTTGTGAGAACTATAGCTTCACAAATAATTTGTTTTGCAGCAAATAATTAATGTAGAGTTACTTGGCACTTGATTTTGTCAGGTGACAGGTAGTGGGTTCTAAGTGGAGTTTTACTCAACATCAATAGATGTTGAGTAGCTTGGTATCAATTGGACCTGAGTGACATAGTCTCCAAAGGAAGAGCTCACCACCTATGTGTTTAGACAACACTACACCAAGTGAGCCGAGTAGATATAGCGATTGAGTGAACTTGGTAAGCATGGGAATGGAACTCGGTGGAATTAGTTGTAACTCAGTAAGTACAACCCAAACAATGTTGGCTGAGTTAACACAAGGAGGGGTCAGTTAACAAGAGAACCAAGTGAGTCAATAAAAAACTTATTGTCTGATCTATTCCACAATTAAAACACAAAAATAATAGAAAAGAACTTGCAACTCTAATCTTCTCAAATACTAAACACACTATAGACTAGATAGAAAGAAGACAATAATGAACTAAAAGACTGGATAAACTAATATTCCTACTTTCTTGTAGCTTTCTATTCATAAATTGACACATTTCTATTATAAATCTTGGAGTATAGGTCTTCAATTAGAATAAAAAATACTTTAGCCTACAACTTCTATTGGTAATATAAACTTATACCACTAAAAGGTTGTATAAAATAATGCTTGGAGTAATCAGTGGTTCAACAACATAGACAAAATGAACTTGCAAAGAACAAAAGAAAAGATCCTATGCTACTGTAACTCTAATCCTCTTCATGTTCATTCTACTCTTTGAACTCTCTACTCTGATATTCTTTTTCTCCTCTACTTTTGTTCTGATCTATAGATTATTGAATCAATGAGACTTCATTTCCTTTTTACTTGTCTTAAAAAATTTCCCTCTCTTTTCAAATTTCAAACTCACCCACCAAGTTTAATGTGTCAATCGGATAGGTGGGTGTTTAGTTCAAGGGAAAATCAACTAATTTCAACACTTTTCATGTAAATAAACAACACATTTATGAGGCCTTGCCCCGACCCTTCATAGCCTTAGTTGTTACTTTATCATTTTGATACTCATGACTCGAGATGTCGAGACATTATCTGATGCTTAGAACATATTATATTATTTCATGATGTGTGATGTTATTTTTAGATATTTGATGTGTGTCATTTAATGTTTTATGTATATATACATCGATGAAATTAGTAAATGTAGGATTGATACATTGATTTAAGAGATTTTAAATGGTTAGGAATTAAGTAGGATGAAGAAACCCTTATTGATGTATGTTTCAATTTATGTGAATTTCTGATACGTATATGTGTGTGTGTGTGTGTGTGTGTGTGTGTGTGTGTGTGTGTGTACATGTGATTTTATGGGACTACTGATGTGTGCAATGAGTGTACATATATTTTTGCCAAGAAAATTGACGGAGGAATAGAACTAATCTCTATATGCTAATTTTGGAAACCTTGTTGTTTTTAATTCAAGTATTTTCATTGTGAGATGTATGTATGTATCTTTCTATGTTTAGTGAATGTTAATGTTCGTAACTATGTTCTTTTAGTGTCGCTTGACACTCGTGAATTTTTTATGTTCTTTAGTATGCGGATGATGGGGACACAACCCAAGAACAAAATGGACACAACAGAAAAGGGAAAATTATGTTAACTGAGAAAATAAGCTAGTACAAACAGTATAGGAAAATAAACTACAAAACATGCCCTAAGGGCTTACAATAGCATAAATCTGGAGATAATTTCTCCTTTCAGTACCTCCTCTCAAACTCCACTCCGAACTGCCTTTTTTACAATGCCAAAAATCTCCTTTAATAGACCTTGGAGGGTTAAGGACTAGGAGTACATTCTAGAAAGTGCTAGTAGGAATCCACCGACCAAATAGAAGGTTCCAAAAGTTGCGTTAGAAGTCGGTGCAAATCTAGAAGAATCCAGAAATGGTAACTAAACTTTCGGGAAGCATAACTTTTGAATCGTAGCTTCGATTGAAAAATCATTTACATTTTTGAAAAGCTCTCAAAGCGCTCTATAGCCCTATGGACAAGCTTTGCTCATCCCCAATTTTTCAACCCTTTTTGAGGTCATTTAATGCCTTGAACCTGACTTTGAAGCATTCTTAGGAGGTCTCCAAAACTCAAAAAACTACAATAACTTTCAAACCGTGGGGCCTTTTGACCTGATTCTTTTTTTGGAATGCTCTAAATAGAAATTACATTCATCTAGCCAATTTACACCTCGTAGTTCACCAAAATGATGGCCCAATTACATGCTCCTATTTTTTTGGGATTTTCTAGCACACTGATAGTGGAACTGTGAGAGTTGGAACCTTTATTTGACCCAAATGGGTGTCCAAAAATGAAAACACATGAAACAAAAACTAAGTTTAAGTACATTTTTGTTGGGTGACACAGGATTGCCCTTATACCTCTAGATGCTCCCGCATCAAACACCTAGGGTAGATTGAAAAGTGAGCCTGTCACTTTATGAATGGTAGAGGAAATCCCAAATGGGAAACCTCAGCTACTGAAATCCAAGTTGAGTCCTCGATCGGTCGTCCTTTCCATTTGACCAAATACTCTTCATATTGCTTGTTTCTAGTACTCCTACCCACACAATGATCAAGAATGTCTTCTATCCCCTCCTTCTTAGAAGCAGGAATTGGACATGGCTCTAACACCAGCTCCTCATCTACACCATCATCATGATACTCTGTTAAATCTACAATGTTGAAAATGGGAGAAATGTGAATACCATCTAGCAGCTCCACCTCATATGCATTTCCTAAGTCATGTTTCTTAAAAATTTTGCAGGGGCCAAATTTCTTCATTTTCAGCTTTTTGTAAGTACCGGTTGGAAATATTTCTTTTCGTAAGTGCACCATGACTAGATCCCCTACTTGGAATTCCTTATGTCTTCTCCTTTCATCAGCCCTAGCTTTATACTCTTGATTCATCTTGGTAATGTGTCCCTGAACCTCCTCATGTAGACGCCTGATATGTTCAACAAATTCCTCAGCTTCATCACTTGTCCTCTCCCTTTGTTCTATCTTCCTCAGCTCTGGTGCAGTCCTTGGGCTACTCCCATATACAATTTGGAATGGTGATTTTCCAGTACTCCTATTTACAGAGTTATTATAAGCAAACTCTTCCTATGGTAGAATCAAATCCCATCCCTTGGGCTTATCCCCAACTAAACATCTCAGCAAATTGCCAAGACTTCTGTTTACCACTTCTATTTGGCCGTCAGTTTGTGGGTGATGCGTGGAACTGAATTTCAAGTCTGTTCTTAACTTTTTCCACAATGTCCTCCAGAAATACCACACAAATTTAGTATCTCTATCAGAAACTATACTCCTTGGAAGACCATGTAGTCTTACCACCTCTTTGAAAAATAAGTCTACAATACAGACAACATAATGAGTTTTGTGGCATGGAATAAAATGTGTCATTTTGGAGAACCTATCAACCACCACAAATACTGAGTCATTACCCCTTTATGTCCTTGGTAATCCAAGAAAAAAATCCATACTTATGTCCTCCCATGGCCTTGATGGAATATGAAATGGCTGATATAGGCCAGTATTGTGACTAAACCCCTTGGCAACTTGACAAACCTGGCAACTCTATACAAACTTCTTCACATCCTGTGAAATTTGAGGCCAAAAATAATGTTCTCTAAGAATGGCAATGGTCTTATCTCCATCAAAATGTCCTGCCATCCCTCCACTGTGTTTCTCCTTAATCAGATTTTCTCTCATGGAGCTCCTTGGAATGCACAATTGACTACCTTTGAACAACATGCCATCCTGAATCAAATAGTCTAACCACTTGGTTCTATCTACAACAACAGGTTCTTTACAAGCTTTCCATGCATCAACAAAATCAGGATCCTTGGGGTAAAAATTCTTGAGTTCATCAAACCCAACTACTTCAACCTGCATTACTGTAAGCAACAACTGTCTCCTACTTAGTGCATCTGCAACCCTGTTAGATTTTCCACTTCTATTCTTCAACACAAATGTATAACTTTGCAAGAACTCTACCCACTTCATATGCCTCTGATTCAATTTACTTTGGCTATTTAGGTACTGTAATGCCTGATGATCAGTATACAAAACAAATTCCTTTGGCAATAAATAATGCCTCCATTTCTTTAAGGCCTGAACTATTGCATAGAACTCTTGATCATAAAAAGAATACTTCTTCTTTGCATCATTCAATTTTTCACTAAAATATGCAATAGGCTTAACTTCTTGGCTTAATACAACTCCAATAGCATTGCCACTGGCATCACAATCCACCTAGAAAACCTTTCTAAAATCTGGAAGTGCCAACACAGGTTGTTTTGTTACCTTCTTCTTCAGCAATTCAAAACTTCTCCCAGCTGCTGCAATCCATTTGAATTCTTTTCTATCCCCTCTTATTGTATCAGTTAGGGGTGCACATATGCCACTGAAATTCTTAATAAACTTCCTGTAAAAACTAGCCAAACCATGAAATGATCTTACCTCAGTAGCAGACCTTGGAGTAGGCCATTCCAAGATGGCTTTTACCTTCTCTAGATCCATTTTGAGACCGTCGGGTGATATAACAAACCCCAAATAGACTAACTCCCTTTTTGCAAAGTTAAACTTCTTCAAATTAATTAACAGTTTCTCTTCCCTTAGCCTTTCAAGGATACTACAAATATGCAATAAATGTTCTTCCAAAGTCTTGCTGAAAATTAAAATATCATCCAAATAGACAATAACAAATTTTCCCAAGAACTTCTTAAGTACCTCATTCATGAGCCGCATGAAGGTGCTTGGGGCGTTTGTCAATCCAAAGGGCATGACTAACCACTCATAAAGACCCTCCTTAGTCTTGAAGGCTATTTTCCACTCATCTCCTTCTCAAATCTATATCTGATGATAGCCACTCTTGAGATCTATCTTTGTGAAGTACTGCGCTCCACTCAAGCAGTCCATAAGATCATCCATCCTTGGCAAAGAAAACCGATACTTGATGGTTATCCTATTTATAGCTCGAGAATTTGTACACATCCTCCACTCTCCATCCTTCTTTGGTGCGAGTACTGCAAGTACTACACATGGACTCAGGCTCTCTCGAATCAAGCCCTTCCTCAATAGCTCTTGAACCTATCTATTTAGCTCATCTGTTTTAGTAGGAGTCATCCTGTGAGTAGCCTTGTTAGGAAAACTAGCTCCTGGAATCAGATCTATTTGATGACTGATTTGCCTTACTGGTTGCAATCCATCTGGAACATTACCAGAGATAATATCTCCAAACTCCCCTAGTAAATCTGAAACTTCAAATGGTATTTCACTACTACCTTCTTTATCTTTCCTAGGAATCAAAGCATAGCACATATTCTGATGTTTCATGCCATCTAAAAACTTCCTTTCATCAACAAGACAAATCCTAGCACTGCTATGTACCTTTTCACCTTCCTTTTTCATGGGCTTCAATTTGTGGCGAACTCCATCCTTTGTCCGAGAGTATGTGTTTGCATGTCCATCATGTACTACATGTCTATCAAACTTCCATGGTCTACCCAACAATAGATGGCAAAAATCCATTGAAATAACATCAAAGAGAACTTCATCATGGTAACTCCCAATTTTGAATTTTACTAAACATTGTTCACTTACTAGGACCTTATGATCATATTTTACCCAAGCAATCCGATAAGGCTGGGGATGTTTCTCCCTCTTGAGTTTCAGCTTAGAGAACATCTCTTCTGATACCAAGTTATCAGTGCTACCACCATCAATGATCACATCACAACATTTATCCTCACACTTGCATCTAGTACAGAATAGACTCCTCCCTTGTCCTGGTTCAATCTCACCACTTAGTAGGACTCTTTCATTTACCAAGGTCTCTCCTCTTTTTGCATCCTCTGAATGTGATGATTGTGCATCTTCATCCACATGAGCAACCCTAGCTTGGCCCTCAGCTCTCCTATCTATCCTTCCTTGTCATTGAGTGCATTCAAAGGCATGATGACCTTCTTCATTGCAATGGAAACAGGTACCACAGAAGCCTCCTCTTCCTTGTCCATGTCCTCTACCTCTTCCTCTTTGATTTTCAAAGTCTTGATCATGGGAGCGGTTGAAACCCTCATTCCTTTGGTTCCTACTAGTACCCCCATCTTCATTTTTCTTTTGGGTTTCATTGCGGCCTCCAGATGATCTACCGCTTCCCCTTCCTCCTTGACCGTGCCCTCTTTGTCTTCCTTCAAACCTTTTATTCAGCTTCTCTTCAACTCGTCAGGCAAACTGGTATGCCTCTTCAACGCTGGTCATTCTTACTAGAATTAATTCCTCCTGGATGCTAGGTCACAACCCACTGATATAATGAGAAACCTTCTCCTTATTTGCTTTTGCATGTCCCACTCTAATCAAGAGTCGATAAAATTCCTCTGTATATTCTTGGACTGATCTTCCTGCTTGCTTTAACCCATGCATCTTCTTAAACAAATTAAGCTCGTAGTCCACAGGAATGAACTGCTTCTTCAATTTGTCTACCATGCAATCCCATCTTGTGATCTTCTCCTTTCCTCTTCTATTTCTTTCCAATTGGACCTCTTGCCTCCAAATTTTGGCATGGCCTTTTAGTTTGGCCTTTGCAAACTTAACCCTATCTAGGTCCCTAATATCTCCATACTCAAAGTATTCTTCCAATTCATTGATCCAATCGATCAACTCATCTGGTTTCAGATTTCCTGAAAATACACCCACTTCAATTGTGGGTCTTTTCCCAAACTTAGTAATGGCCCTAAAAAATCCTTTCCTCTGCATGATTCAAAACTTCCCTGTCAAATTCCCCTTCTGGTCCCATAACTTCTTCTTCATTGTCATCCTCACTTTCATCACTAGTGGCAACATTTGCTCCTCTACAGAGCTCCTCTTGCAATGCTTGTACCTACCTTTGGAGGGCTCTAACCTCCCTAGGATTAATAGCTCTGGCCCTTCTACTAGGCTCTCTTCATGGAGGCACCTTCTTAACTCAAACCCACAACCACACAGTCCTGGTGCAAACTGCCTCACAGTCGGCGCTCTGTCTACACACTCAAGAAAACCTGCTCTGATACCAATTGATGGGGACACAACCCAAGAATAAAATGGACACAACAGAAAAGGGAAAATTATATTAACTAAGAAAATAAGCTAGTACAAATAGACTAGGAAAATAAACTACAAAACATGCGCTAAGGGCTTACAATAGCATAAATCTGGAGATCATTTATCCTTTCAGTACCTCCTCTCAAACTCCACTCCGAACTACCTTTTTACAATGCCAGAAGTCTCCTTAAATAGACCCTAGACGGTTAAGGACTAGGATTACATTCTAAAAAGTGCTAGTAGGAATCGACCGACCAAATAGAAGGTTCCAAAAGCTGTGTTAGAAGTCGGTGCAAATCTAAAAGAATCTAAAAACGGTAACTGAACTTCTGGGAGGCATAACTTTTGAACCGTAGCTCCGATTGACGAACCGTTTACATTTCTGGAAAGCTCTCAAAGTGATCTATAGACCTATGGACCAACTTCTCTCATCCCCAATTTTTAGCCCTTTTTTAGGTCATTTAATGCCCCTAACCTAACTTTGAAGCATTCTTAGGAGGTCTCCAAAATCTGAAAAACTGCAATAACTTTCAAACCATGGGGCCTTTTGACCTGATTCTTTTTTTGGAATGCTCTAAATCACAATTATATTCCTCTGGCCAATTTACACCTCGTAGTTCACCAAAATGATGGCCCAATTACATGCTCCTATTTTTTTGAGATTTTCTAGCACACTGATAGCGGAACTGTGAGATTTGGTACCTTTATTTGACCCAAATGGGTGTCCAAAAATGAAAACACATGAAACAGAAACTAAGTTTAAGTACATTTTTGTTGGGTGACACAGGATTGCCCTTATACCTCTGGATGCTCCTGCATCAGCAAATTAGGGTTAGCTGTGTAACCTCTGGACCTAAGTCAGATTAAGTTAGTGTCAGTTTGCTATTTAGGTTCTTAATCAAGTTTAGTCACCCTAATCCGAATTAGTGCTTAATCTACATGTTAGAGTTGTTAGTTGGTCCTAATTATTTCCTAGCTTTTGTTTGGCTCTTAACCTATTCCTAAGGCTTTAAAACATGAAATTATTATGCCCAAGGGGTATGGGTATGGGTTGGGGGTCTTTTCCAACCCCTAAGCCCCTTTTATTGACTTTTGAGGCCACTCAAAAAGTATCTTTTTGCCTTTGTGCGAAAATTGACTATGGCTACCATGAGTTTCATCACCTCACCTCCACTTAGTGGTTAACCATAGTATGGATTGATTTAGGAGCTTCTAGATTTTTTGGTGGGTGGCAGAAGTTATTGATCCCTTTGGTGGTTGAGTTAGAGGCTTATTTAGAGGACTTTCTTGGAGTAGTTTAGGTTATTACCCAATCTCTACATCTAGAGAGGAGTCTTGGAAGATTGAAGGAAGGAAGGGAAAAGCTCTACTCAAACTTGTTCTTTTGCCATTACCTCTTTGTGTAGGTAGGAATTCTCATCTCCCTTTTTCAAATTTTCATGTTTGTTTCATGCTTATGCTACCTTGTTGTTGTTTGAATGCTTGTATGATTGTGGGTATGTTGGGAAGATTTGAAAACCATGTTATTTTGGATGATTTCCTTTCATGTTTATGTTTGCAATTTTGAGATTTTCTTGCATGGGTGTTTTGGCATTACTCACCCTTTGAGAGAAAAAAAGTGGCCAATTTTAGGAAAGGTCCTTTTAGTTGGACTCCAACAGTGTAGAGTCTCTTCTTAGGATGAGAAGAGGGAGAGAGGGTAGGGTGTTATGGGACCCTACCTGTCAGCACAAACCACATATGATTTTTGGCATGTAAGAATGGAGGAACGGAAGTTCTTGATTTATAGCCCTAACTGGGCACCTAGTTTGGTGTTGTGTCTGATGTCTCCTGTTGAAAAAATCCACCTTTCCCTAGTTTTGATTCATTGTGAATCCTATTATGAAAGCCTTGTATGAAGATGCATGTTTGATTTGTTCTTGGTCATGCTTGTGGTCACCTGATCAGATTTTGTTCCCTCCATGGTTCTTAGAAATGTGTTGCAGAAATTGATATTGAACCCTTGATGAGGGTCATGAAGGAAATTAAAGTGTTGTAATTTAGGATTGAAATCTTATGTAATTTTTATCTCAAAACCTTGTTGTAATGGCAACAACACCAAGTTTTCTTCCTGGTTCTTTCCTGGCTGAGCCTTTGAATCAGGTTTGCCAATAAAATTGGTGTTTAAGTTTAATTGGTTATCATGTGATTTAATCGTGATTTAAATTTAGATGGATGCACATCAAAAATAGGATGGAATTAATGATGTTCAATTTGGAAAATTTTCAACTTTTCTTTTATGTTGAAAGCGAAAATTATGATCATGCATGTAGATTTTGTTTTCATGATAATTAGAATCAAACAATTATTGCATTATTGAACAAAACTGATAATTCAAATTCTTGGAATGTTAAGGTTGTAACAAGTCTTTATATATTTGCTTTAAAAATAAATAATGACAAAGGTCGAATTATTCTAATTCAAGTTATATAGGAGAACAAATGATTATGGTGTTATTGTGACTCAAAAATGTTTAAATCTATTCAAAAAAATACACCTTAAAAAATAATAATAATAATAAATTGCCTTCTAAATCTATACTTAGAAAAATTTTCAAAAAAAAAGTGTTTCAAGAGAGTAAAAACTCATTTAGAAAAATTTTCAAAAAAAAAGTGTTTCAAGAGAGTAAAAACTCTGTACGTTTTTTATGGGAGAAACTTTTAAATGGTCTTAGACAACAGAGAATCTTTCAAAGATTCTTTTTATATTTTGTTTGAAAATATAAATATAATTTAATCAATTTATAAATAGGCTTTTAACATTTTAATAATACCCTAAAATATCTTTTTGCTACCTATAAAACTTTATGTCATTAGTGCATTTCCATCACCCTTTGACATCAGTTTTGAAATAAATATTTTTAAAAAAGGTTTTATGAAATAAGTTTTTTTGGCAAGTCAATGGTCTTGATGGGAGGGTGACATCACCCTGTCACCTTGTCCAATCCCCATCTCCCTCACCAAGTTGGGCGCTCAACTTGGAGGGAAAGGCATTTTAATGGGATACTTTTTCACAAAGTTTAGTAAGCAATTTAATTGCTTTCTCCCCACCTTTTTACATCCTTGGTCGCATGTTTCATACCCAAGACTTGTCTGCACTTGGGGTTGTGTGGGGCAGAGCACTGTCCCAAGGACAACGCTTGGGAAGCGCTGCCCATGGAGAAGGGTTAGGGGTCAATTTGACATGGGAGTAGGGTAGGATGTGAGGAGTAGTTGGTGTATGTGTTTAGAGGTTATTTTAGGTGTTAGTTAGTAGGTGGGTTTAGTTAGTAGTTTCATAGTTGTGTTAGATTTTATTTAAGTTTGTTTTATTGCGAGTAGTGTTAGAGTTAGCTAGCCTTAAGTTTAAGTTAATTTTAGATTTACATCTATATTGTTAGTTAAGTTAATAATTTTGTTAGTATAGATTGAGTTTGGATTTTAGTGTTAGTTAAATTTAGTTAAGTTAATTTTTCTTTTATTATGTCAATAATTTTACTTTAGTTTTGCTTTAACTAAGTAGTTGTATAATTAATTTAATTTATATGTTTTGCTTTAATTTGTTGTTATCATGTTATTGATTGTTAGTTTTAGTGTATATAAATTATTTAGTATGGTTTAACATTAGTCTTATATTATGATTAGTTAGGACTTATGATAGTTAAATTTGATAGTTAAATTTTTATATTAAAGTTCTTAATTTTGGTTAAGATGAATGTCTAAATGACTAAATTGTTATATAGTCAAATATTGATTGATAGTTAAGCATTTATTGAGTAAGTATATATATATGTTGTTTTTCTTCTTTTTATTATATTATTAGTATGTATTAAAATTTTAAAATCTTAGTAAATTTGATGTTAGTTTAGTAGATCTTGATATTTGAATCATTTTATTTTCTAGTCATATTTAAGTTAAATTGTTTTCTAAACAACTTCAAAATATCGTTGTAACCTTAATGAAATAACGAAATCAAAGTTTGATACAAATTTATTAACGAATAAGTAGCTATAGAAATGGAATTCTTCTCATCCTTATAAACTTAAGATGTACATAGTTAAACTATTCTAGCTCTTGTGAATTCAACTCTTAAACTTTTGTGAACCTTATTATTAATGCTAATTTTTTAAAAAAAAGTGTGTTTGTGTTTTTGCCCCGTGGTTTGGGCATGACAACATCATATCCTATGGTAGACATATACCTCTATCATACTCTAAGATAGATTCTCATGATTGTTAAACTTGTTATTTATCTACTCCAATTGTTGAATGGATACCTGGAAAGTATAAAACATATGAGGTCCATATAAGACATATATATTCACATTACTAGCATCATTATTTTTAAGCCCATGTCTATTATAAAAATGGACAGATGTGCAAAGAAGGAAGATGATCAACAAATCAAAGCAGAAGAGAAAGGAATAATTAGTGTAGAGTTCAAAGGACAAAAGGAATGTTCAGCTTTAGAGTATGCAATAGCATGTGTTGAATCTCCCTATCATTTTGTAAGCTCATTTTGTTCATCTTGTGAAGGAGTGATTTCTCAAGGCATTATTGTATGTAGTATTGTAGTGTTGCAAGTTCATATTTCAAGTAGAAGTTGTAGGTTATAGATTTTTATTTCTAGTTGAAGACATATACTCCCAGATTTCTATTTAGTTTGAATTAGTTTATGGATAGAAAGAAAACAAGCATACATACTAGTCGATCTCGGCATTTTTTTCTCTTTGTTGTCTCCTTTTTATTCATTATGCATGGTGCTTAGTATTTCAGAAGTTCATAGTTTTCATTCACTTGGTTCATGTTCTGATTGTTTTTGCTAAGTCATAGTAGGTTCTATTGAGTTCTATTCCCCATAGTTATTGACCTGACTTGGTCCCTTACTACCAAGTCTTATTGAGCTCACTCAGTTCCTTCATCAACCAAGTTCATTTGGTCATAGTGTTGGTCATGTTTGTAGTCTATCAAGCTCCACTTTCCTTTGCTAACTGACTTCACTTAGGTCCCATTATTGCCAAGTCACTTAGTATCCATTATTGTTGAGCTCACTTCCACTCAGCTCCTTAATGTATTGAGTTCACTTGATGGTCACTGCCTATCACTCGACATCCATTATTTGTGGAGCAATATTTTAAAGTTGTGAAGTTATATTTCTCGCATGGTATCAGAGATTTGAGGATTCACATTCTTGTGAGTTTGGGATTTTTTTTTTTTGGGTAATTTACATAGCAGGAGATGTAGGAAAGATATGGGAGTAACTACCATCCTTTAATGGATAGAATTATGATAAACAAGAAAAGAAAGTGAGAATCGTCATGGTTGCTAATGATTTCTTAGAGTTTTTGGTGAATGGGTTTACT
This sequence comes from Cupressus sempervirens, assembly GCA_028749045.1. Taxonomy (NCBI): domain Eukaryota; kingdom Viridiplantae; phylum Streptophyta; class Pinopsida; order Cupressales; family Cupressaceae; genus Cupressus; species Cupressus sempervirens. The sequence goes on from CM053785.1 coordinate 690,093,690, forward strand.
GATGTTACCAACCCAACATAGTATGCTACCCTCACAAACCCACATAAGACTCAATTGAAAGAGTCAAGAAGAAAGGATGCAAAAGCATTAAGTTCAATTGAGACAACAATGATAGAGACTACTTTTCCCAAGATTGCAATAATAAATTAGTCCAAGGAAGCATGGGATATCCTTGAGAAAAAACTTCAAGTAGACTAATAAGGTCAAAGTAGTGAAGGTATAGATGATCAAAAGGGAGTTTGAGAACCCTCAAATGAAGGATAGTGAACCTATTGCATAATTCAGCTTGAAAATCTCCAATTTGATAAACCAACTCAAATAAAATGAAGAAGAGTATGAAAATAAAAGGATAGTGGAGAAGCTATTGAAGAGTTTACCTCAAAAATATGAAAATCTTGTGATGACCACTAAGAAAGAAAAGGACCTCACCACATTGACCATGGATGAGTTGATGAAAACTATTCAACCCATGAGCACTGAATTAATAGGTCAACTACATCTTCCCAATAGAAATCTTTCAAGGCTCAAGAAAATTCAAGAGGCTAAGAGAGAGGAAGAAATGGCTCTAGTAGAGGTTCAAGAAATATAGATCATGGGAGAAATGGTTAAAGGAATGCTGGTGCAAAAATCTTAGGACAAAAAAGCAACTAAGAGGGGGAAAGCACCTCTCAAAATAGCTCTAGATGAGGTGAGAAGAATTACAACTTCAATAATAGCGATGAAGAATTCTACTACTATCATAAGTTTGGGCATTATGCAAGTGAATGCAAGAAGAAGTAGGTTGATCAGTCAAGACATAATGCAAATATGGCTACTGTGAACATGGAATATGCAAACAATCCCATAGCCTTTATCATGTGTAATAGTGGTGACAAAGGCAACCCTAAGGCATGGTACTTGGACAGTGGTTGTAGCAACCACATGATTGGTAACGATTCAAGTATATTTTCTTTCATTGACTAAAGTTTCAAGTCTAAAATCAAGATCGGACATAATGGAACCATTCCCATTGTGGGAAAAGGATCTACCATGGTTTGCATAAAGCAAGGTGAGAATAAGGAGATACAAAATGTATATTTTTTCCCTAGTATTAAGCATAATTTGATGAGTGTTAGACAAATCATCCAAAATGGTTACAAGGTGCCGATGAAAAATGAAAAGTGTGTCATTTGTGAGAAGGATGAGAGTACTAGAATACTTGCAGCAGTTCAATTGACAAAGAAATGGATGCTCGTTTTGAAAATAGAGACATGCTTCTCTTCTCTAGTTAGTATTGCACCTCCCAAACATGTATGCATAATAGTACATCAAAAATTAGCTCATAGGAGTGTGATTGAAGACCCCTCCAAGCTATGGCATCTCAGGTATGGACATCTTGGCTTTGCTGGTTTAAATTTGTTGTCCGAGAAAAGAATGGTAAATGGTTTTCCAAGCATTGTAGATTCATGTGACAAGTGTGAGACTTGTATTTTGGGTAACCAACATAGGTTTTTGATTAATTCTAGTAATTCTAGATGAAAAAGGGTACCACTAGAATTGGTGCATTTTGATTTAGTTGGCCCTTCGCAAACCACTTCTATTGGCGGGAGTACATATTTTATGGCATTCATAGATGATTTTAGTGATAGGACATGGGTGTATATCTTGAAAAGAAAATCTAAAGCATTTGATAAATTTGTTGAATTTAAAGCCCTAGCGAAAAAAGAATGTGGATATTATGTAAAAAATTTTAAGTTAGATAAAGGAGGGGACTATAACACTAATTTTTCTATAAATTTTTTTAGGAAGAATGACATCAAGACGAAGCTTATAGTGAGTTATACTCTGTAGAAAAATGGAATGACTAAGAGGAAGAATATGACCATTGTTGAGATGACAATGAGTATGATTAAAGAAAAGGGAATTCCAACTAAATATTAGGGAGAGGTTATAGCAACAAAATTATACTTGATAAACATATGTCCTACAAAGTCAGTTCATGACAAGATTCCTCTTGAGGCATGATCATGGAATATATGAACACTTGAGCACTTGAGAGTGTTCAAATCTATAGCATATGAATATGTACCAAAGGAACAAAGAAAAATGATGGATGAAAAAGGTGTGAAGTTTATCTTCATTGGTTATAGCTCAAAATCAAAGGCCTGGAGGTTATATAATCCAATCACCAAGAAGATCATCATTTCAAGAGATGTGGAGTTTCTTGTAATTTAGTCATGGGATAGCTCGGTAGATGAATCTTCAAGCACTTCAAGTAAAGTATTGACTATTGATGAAGAAGATAATACTAGTGATTAGCAAGCTGATAGAGCAACAAAGATGGATAATTACACACAAATGCAAAAAGGAAAGTAGTCTCAAACATGTCAAGTTTCAGCTCCTAGTAGTTGAAGACAACCTCAAGCTAATCTGTAAAATAGTAGCACTAGCAATACTGAAAATTTGAATATCCCACTCTCACCTCACTATTTCCAAGAAAGACTAAGAACCTAAGGGAGATATACCAAGAAGAAAGGTATGCCAAAGAGTTTGACGAGAGCCAATTTTGTATTATTTTCTCATAGTGATCCAATTTATTTTGAAGAAGCTATGAAGGAGAAGAATTGGTGTAATGTCATGGATGAGGAAATAGATGCTATTGAAGTAAGTGAGACATGGCAGTTAACTAATTTGCCTCCTAAGAAGAAAGTAATTTGAGTGAAATGGGTTTACAAGACCATGTGCAATGTTGAATGAATAATAGATAGGCACAAGGCATGCTAAGTGGTCAAGGGGTACAAGAAGTAGTATGACAGAGATTATGATGAGATATATGCCCTCATTGTAAGAATAGAAACCATGTGTGGTGTCATAGCAATTGCAGACAAACACAAATGGAAGGTATATCAAATGGATGTGAAGTCCACCTTCTTGAATGGTGTATGGAAAGAAGTGTATGTGAAGCAACTGCTTGGTTATGAAGTTGTAGATGAAAAACACAAGGTGTACTGATTGAAGAGAGCTCTGGATGGGCTCAAGAAAGGTCCATGAGCATGGTAATGTAGGATTGACTCATATTTGATGAACAATGACTTTAGAGAAAATGATGGTGGGCCCACAGTTTACATCAAGGCAACAAATGGTAAAGTTTTGATTGTTGTCTTCTATGTAGATGACTCAATCTTCATTGGAAATGATAATTTCCTAATTGGTGAGTTCAAAGAGATCATAAAGAATGAATTTGAAATGATAGACTTAGGTCTCTTGAAGTATTTTCTAGGTATAGAAGTAAAAAAAATTCATGATGACATCTTCACCTCTCAAGAAAAGTATGAAAATAAGATCTTCGAGATATTCAAAATGTAGAATAGTAAGGCACCCCCAACACAAACATAAATAGGCCTAAAGTTGATCAAGGAAGATTATAGAAAAAGTGTGAATCCAACACTATACAAAAGTATGGTTGAAAGCTTGATGTATTTGACAACAACTCAACCTAACATGATGCATGTAGTAAGTTTGATTTCTAGATTTATGAAAACACCAAAGGATTCCCATTGGAAACCATAAAAGAGGATTCTAAGGTATGTGAATGGTACCAAGGGATTTAGGACTTTTATACTACAAATAATGATTCCAAGTTGGTTGGTTATATTGAAAGTGATGACAGGAAGAGCACTTCTATACACATGTTCCAATTGGGATCGGTGCAATTTCATGGGCATCCAAGAAGCAACCTATTGTTTTTCAATATATAATAGAGGCTTAGTACATAGTAGCGAATGTAGCAGCATGTCAAGCTATTTGGTTAAGGAGAATCTTGATAGATTTGAATGAATGGCAAGAGGAGAGAACCAAAATCTTTTTTGACAATATTTTATCAATTGACCTATTTAAGAATCTAGTCTTCTATGGGAGGACACATAGAAATTAGATATCACTTCATTAGAGAGTTGGTGGAGAATGGACATGAAAATTTTGCAAGTCTAAGCAGTAGCTAGCAGACATTTTCACTAAGCCTTTGGGCATAGAAAATTTTGTGCACCTAAGAAGGAGTCTTGTTGTTGGTGTAGTTGTTTTGAATCAAGAGTGATCCTTATTTGTATGGCTTGAGACAAAGTGGGAGGTGTTAGAAATTTGAGAAAAGAATACTTAATTATTCTTGGAGCCACATGCCCACCTACCTTGTTAGGAAAATTAAGTCGATAGGTGAGTTTGAAAATCCAAAAGAGAGGAAAAATATTTTGAGACAAGTTAAAAGGGATGAAGCTCATTCATTCAGAAAAAAGGTATTGAGAAGAGAACGAAGAAGATTAGTACATTAGAGAAGTGGAGAAAGGAATAATCAATGTAGAGTTTAGATGACAAAAGGAAGGTTTAGTTTTAGAGTATGCAGTAGCATGCATTGAATCTCCCTATCATTTTATAAGTTCATTCAATTTATCATGTGAAGCAATGATTGCTCCATCCATTATTCTATGTAGTCTTCTAGTACTACAAGTTTATATTTAAAGTAGAAGTTGTAGGTTAAAGTTTTTTATTTCTAGTTGAAGCCATATACTCCCAAATTTTTATTTAGTTTGAATCAATTTATGAATATAAATCAAGCAAGAAGACATACTAATTGATATAGTTTTTTTGGCTCTTTATTGTCTCCTTTCTATTTATTATGCATTGTGCTTAGTATTTGTGAAGTTCATAGTTGCAAGTTTTGGTGTTATCATCTCTATATTTTAATGGTGGAAAAAACTAGATAGTAAGTTTGTTATAGGCTCACTCAATTCATGTTTTAACCAAGCTATCTTGGTGCTGACTTAGTTAGTTGATGTTTTAATTATTTCTATCAAGTCACAGTAGGTTCTACTGAGTTCCGTTCCCCATGCTTACTAAGTTGACTTAGTCCCTTACTACCAAGTCTTACCAAAATCATTCAGTTCCTTCATTGACTGAGTTCACTTGGTCATAGTGTTGTTTATGTGTCAATTTTTTTAGGCTCCACCTTCCTTTAGAAACTAAGTTCACTTGGGTCCTATTGTTTTTGAGTCACTTAGACATATGTTACTACCAAGCTTACTTCCACTCAGCTCCTTAACATGCTAAGTTCACTTGGTGCTCACTAGCTATCACTCAAAATCCACTGTTTACTGAGCATAATTTTAGAGTTCTGAAGTTATATTCCTCACATGGTATCAAAGCTTTGAGGCCCCACATATTCATGAGTTTGGGATTTTTTTGTGAGTATTTGGCATGGCAGGAGATGCAAGAAACATATGGCAGTACCCATCATCCTTTAATGGGCAAAATTATTATACATGGGCAAAGAAAATGATATCCATCATGACTACTAATGATTTGTGGGAGTTCATGGTGAATGGGTTTAATGATGTTACCAACCTAGCATGGTATGTTGCCATTACAAACCCATAGAAGACTTAGTTGAAAGAGTCAAGAAGAAAGGATGCGAAAGCATTAAGTGTGATTGAGGTAGAAATGACATAAACTATTTTTCCTAGATTGCAATACCAAACTACTCAAAGGAAGCATGGGATATCCTTGAGACAAACTTCAAGGGGACTGATAAGGTTAGAGTAGTGAAGATATTGATGACTAGAAGGGAGTTTGAGAACCTTCAAATGAAGGAAAGTGAACCTATTGCAGAATTTAGCTCAAGAATCTCCACTTTGATAATCAAATGGAGAAGAGTATGAAGAGAAAAGGATAGTAGAGAAGATATTGAGGAGTTTATGTTAAAAATATGACAATTTTGTGATGACCATTAAGGAAGCAAAGGACCTCACCACATTGACCAGGGATGAAATGATGGGAACTCTTCAAATTCATGAGCACCAAATTAATAGGTCAACTATATCTTCTCAAGAGCATTGTTTCAAGGCTCAAGAAAATTCAAGAGGTAGAGGAAGACAAAGAAATGGCTCTAGTAGAGGCTCAAGAAGTAGAGGTTGTGGTAGAAATGGAAAGAGAAATGTTGGTGTAGAAAGCTTAGGACAAGCAAGCATCCGAGAGAGAGTAAGGTAAAAGCACAAACCTATGTCACCCTTTTGTAAAGGAAAAGGCTAACAAAATTATAATTCTCCATGTTCAATGACATAAAACTGGTACTATTATTTATAATTTGAAAATGAAGTAAACTAATAAAATGTGTAGAAATAGATGAAGTTTAGGATTATAATTTTTAATAATTATTTTAAATAAGAATTGATAAATTTTCCTAATTTTTGTAGATTAGTTTTTAGGTTTTTGAAAAATGCCAAAATTTGGGGGTTTAGTTACCACCACAAAACTATATGGAAAAAAATTATTTCAATTTGAAATTAGACTATGGTATAGATAACATATATAAATAGAACAATAAAAATTAAAAATTGACTTTAGACCTATATTTTCTCTTTTATAATAATTCAAATTTCTACTAACTTAAAATCAATAATTTTCATCTCCCATCAAATTTTTCAACTAAATCTATTCTAACCAGAAGAGGAGACTCTCCTCTAGAACATCATATAATTTTTAACTTTTTTTTGATATGATGTGATATTTTTTTCTTTCCCAAAATCAAAATCTTTTCAAGTGTTAAAATACATGCTTGAAGAATTTTTTAATTACAATATACTATATCTAATTAAAACACTATAAACTCTATATGAGAATATTCTAGACTTTGAGGTCTATAAAATGGTATTTATATGTTACTTAAAAAATATCATAAAAAATACTAAGAGTTTTTGTAATGCCATATTTCTAAAATAATTTTATTTCTCTAGTAATTAGATAGAAACTAGGATAAAACATACATTTAATAGACATTTCCAATTGAAAAAGTGTGAGACCATATATAAATTAGCTAGAATGAATTTATCTAGATCATATGTTTGAAAAAAATTGGTTTTTGAATACAAATACTCAAATTCAGTTGTTCTGATAAGTCAACCTAAAAGTTGACACAAATTTGTAGATTTACCCTCTAAGAACCTCTAAAAATAGCTCTAGAGGAGGTAAGAATAATTGCAACTCCAATAAGAGCAATATAGAATGCAAATACTATCATAAGTTTTGGCATTATGCAAGTGAATACTAGAAAATGTAGGGTTATCAGTCACGATAGAATGCAAATGTGGCTGATGTGAACATGGGAAATACAAACAATCTCACAAACTTCATCATGTGTAACATTGGTGAGAAGGAAGCCCTAAGTTATGGTACTTGGACAATAGGTTTAGCAACCACATGAGTGGTAATGAAAGTTTATTTTCTTTCATTGACGAAATTGTCAAGTCTGAAATCAAGATGGGAAATAACAGAACCATTCCCATTGTGGGAAAAGGATCTATCATGGTCCACACCAAGCAAGGTGGGAAGAAGGAGATGTAAAATATATATTTTTGCCTAGGTATGAAGCATAATTTGATGAGTGCTGGACAATTCATTCAAAATAGTTACAAGGTGCTAATGAAAAATTATAAGTTTGTCATTCACTAGAAGAATGAGAGTATGAGAATACTTATAGCAGTACAAATGACAAAGAACTAAATGTTCCCTTTGAAGAAAGATAAATTCTTCTCTTCTCAAGTCATTGTTGCACCTCCTAGGCCTGCATGTACAATAGTACATCAACAATCAACTCTTCGGAGCATTATTGAAGACTCCTCCAAGCTATGACATCTCAGGTATGGACAACTAGGCTTTGCTCATTTAAGTTTGTTATTGAAGAAAATAATGGTAGATGGTTTGCAAATCATTATAGATTCATGTTACAAGTGTGAGGCTTGTATTTTAAGTAAGCAACATAGGCTTCCCTTTAATTTTTATAAATCTAGAGGGGAAAGGGCACCAATAGAATTGGTGCATTTTGACTTAGTTGGCTATATGCAAACCACTTCTATTGTGGGGAGTACTTATTTTATAACATTCATAGATATCTTTAGTCATAGGACATGGGTGTATTTCTTGAAAAAAAAAGCTGAAGTATTTGATAAGTTTACTAAATTTAAAGCCCTAATTGAAAAATAATGTGGACATTATGTAAAATTTCTTAGGTTAGATAGAGGAGGGGAGTATACCTCCAATTTTTTTGTAAATATTTGTAGGGAGAATGACATCAAGAAAGAGCTTACAACAAGTTATACTGGACAAAAAAATGGAGTGCTTGAGAGAAAGAATAGGACCATTATTGAGATGGAAAGGAGTATGTTGAAAGAAACGGGACACCTAATTGAATATTGGGGAGAGGCTATAGCAATAATAATGTACTTGATAAATAGATGTACTAAAAAGTTAGTTTGTGATAAGATTTTTCTGAAGGCATGGTCAAAGAATAGATGGACAATTGAGCACTTGAGACTATTTCGATGTGTAACATATGCAAATGTGCCAAAGGAACAAAGGAAAAAGCTAGATGAAAAAGGTGTGAGGTGTATCTTCAATGGTTATAGCTCAAAATCAAAGGCCTATATGCTGTATTATGCAATCACCAAGAATATCATAATTTCAAGAGATGTGGAATTTCTTGAAAATTAGTCATTGGATGGCTTGGTAGATGAACCTTCAAAAAGTGTGTACTATTGATGAAGAAGATGATATTGGTGATTAGCAAGATGATGAATCCACTTTTGGCCCTATGCCCAACTCTTGGTTTTCTCTTCCCTTTCCCCTTGGTTTGCATGCCTCTTCTAGTGGGTCGTGGGGGTTTCCTAGATTCCCCTCTAGTTACCATGGACCGAATTGTCTCTGCCCCAGTTGTTGGAGTCATCCCTTTTAGCGAATTTTATGGTTCTATAGACATCACCTTTTTTGTCATTAAGCCTTTTGTTGAATCCCCTACATACAAAGTCTCTTGGGTTGGAGCCTCTCCCCACACAAAGGTAAAAGATTCATTTGTTGTGAAAGGTAGTATGATTATTGTTCTTAATGATATCACTAAGGAATCTATAAATGACCCTAGCTCTTTCTAGTTTGTAGGTTTCTTCCTTTTAGACATTCTATAAGGAAGCTCAGGAAGTGGGCCTCTTCTACTTGGGCCTTTAAAGTTAGTGTAAAGGTCAATGCTCTTGTTAATGTTTTTTTTTCATTTTATGATTTGTAATCAAGGAGGATATCATTGTTGTTCTTACTATTGGTCCTTGGTCTAGATGGAGTCCAACTCTACAAAAATACTTAATGTTCACATGTGGATCCTATGTTAGACCATGTTGTGGATTTAGGAGCTATAGCCCCCACATGGGTTAGGCTTTTGAGTCTTCCCATGAAGGTCTATATTAATGAGTTTTAAAGAGGAATTTTAGAATCTTTTAACTCCCTTTTATTAGTAAATAAATTTACTCAATCTAAACCCTGTGCCTTGTTTGCTAGGATCTATGTCAATGTGACAATGAACAAGCTTCTTCATTTGATTGTTAATATTCATTGTAAACTTAGATCTGATGTCCAACCCTTGATTTATGAAAAAGTTGATTTTCTTTGTGTTAGATGTAAGATATATGGACATGTGGATTTTTCCTACCCCTTTTCTCATGACAAGAAGGAAACCCCACTGTTGGTTCTAAGAATCTTTCTTTGGAACCAATCCCCCTTCTCTTCAGTTGGAGAAAACCCATTTGGTTACATTCTCTATTGTTTTTTTTTATTGTGGTGAATAAGTATTTTTCTTTGAATTTTAATATTGGCTCAAAATTTGAATCCAATGTGTAACCCTTGATTTATGAAAACAAAGATTTATTCTATGTAAGATGTAAGAGATATGGACACATGGATTTCTCCTACCCCTTTTCTCATGACAAAAGGGAAATCCCCTCTGTTGGCTTTGATAATCCTACTTCAAAACCCATCCCCCTCCTCTTCAGTAGGAAAAGACCTATTTGGTTACCCCAAAATCTCTTATGGATGAAAGGAAGATTTTATGTGTTCAATCCTCTCTTAAGATTGTAACAAGCTCGCTACTTATTGTGACTTGCCAAAAGATTCTAGATAGAAATGTTACCTCTCTCTAGCCTACCTCTTTGTTAGATTGGGTAGGGGGGAGTTACTTTTAAACCTCTTCTCCCTCCCAAGAAGAGCTCTTGGATTTCTATGGTGTTATGTAGGCCATCATCCCTTGTAATAGGGTTCAATTTGAGTTTCAAAATGATACATTGCCGTTCTAGGAGAAATTATTTTTTTGATGTCTTTTGGGATCTCCAGATTGAATGTAAAAATAAATATTTTAGGGATTTCCACTAGATGATAGTTGATAAGGGAAAAAAAAAAAATAATAAGCTAGAAGTGGAAAAGGACTAGAAAATTGGTAAAATTTTTGGGTCAAGGTGCAGGATCTAAGATAGTGGGTCCTAGTACATGCCTTTCAAGAATTACAAAATGGGAAAATAAACCAATAAATTTGAATGACTTTGGAGTACCTCTTCAATCTAATAATTTAGTTATATTGTAATTGGAGAAATTTCTTCTTTATGTTTAATGGTGATAATCTTATCTTGGAACCTAAGGGGCCTAAATAGTCACTTGAAGCAACATATGCTTAAGTGTGCTTAACATGAATTTAAGGTGGATATTTTTTTTATTTAGGAAACTAATATGGGTAGTGTAGGGATGGAAAAGGCTTTAAAAAATATTTGGATAGGTTCCTTTTGGGTTTCATGTGATACCCAAAGTGCTTCAGGAAGAATAGGTACTATTTAGAATGCTAGTAAAATGTCAGGTATTGTTTTACACTTTTGTGTTAATTTTGTATTATTTCATTTTATGATCTGGCTATAGGAAAGTCTTGGAATTTGGCGAATGTGTGTGCCCCTAATATTAGAGGAAAAAGGAATCATCTTTGGGAACCCTTAGCTAGAACTATTATTAATTGTAGTAATATAAAATTGATTTTGGTGAGATACTTTTATACCTGTCTGCTCCCCTCAAAGAGATTGGGAAGAAATGAAGACTTGTCAAATATCATAGCAGACTTGAGAGAGTTATTTCAAAACATGCGTCTTGTGGATTTGGAACTAAGAGTGGCCAAATTTACATAGACAAGTAAAAGAGAGGAAAATTACTTCATTCAAGTTAGGCTTTATAAATTCGTATTCTCTTCTAATTGAAGTAATATTAATGACTTCCAACTAGAGGCTAAGACCTGTACTATATTTGATAACAATACTATTCTTCTAGAATGGTGTGTGAAGGGATAGTAGGTCCCTTCACATTTGAGAATATATCGTTGCCTAGGGATAATATTATGGATCTAATAGATGCTTGGTGGAATATGTTTGTTGTTTCTTCTCCATTTATTTATCTATAATTGAAACTAGGGGTTGTCAAAGAAAATGTTAAAAAATAGAATAAAGTTGATTTTGGTAACATCTTTGAAAAAAGAAAGAAATGGAAAGAAAGATGGGAGAAACTTAAAGTAACCTAGAAAATAATTTCATGGATAAGAATTTAAGTTTTTATGAATGTACCCTAAGAGATCATTGGAATTCTCTATCAATTTAGGAAGAAACTCTCCATAGTTTCTCAAAGAAGGTGATAGAAATACTAGATTCTTCAATCAGACCACTTTGAAACATAAAAGTAGAAAAAAATCATATCTCTAACCTCAAATAATTTCAGAAAATTAACTAAAGAGGTTGGTATCAATTACTTCCTTGAGAGGGGAGCCCAAGATTTAGGTGCAGATGACCCTCATAATCTTTTATGTTATATCCCTTGTTTGGTTTCCTCCAAGGAAAATAAAGCTCTATTAAACTATGTTAACAAGGAAGAAGTTAAATGAGAAACCATCTCTTTCCAAGGTTTCAAATCTCCTAGAGTGGACAAGTTCCCCCATACATTTTTCCATGAACACTAGGAGATAGTGGTGAAAGATGTTTTTAATTTGATCTCTCATTTCTTTAGGATTGTTCTAGGGCAAAAAAGACTAATCAAAATTATATATATATATTTTAAATAAAATAGGAGACCAAACTTGCATGAATAAGTTTATGTCAATTAAGCTTTGTAATACTATAAATATAAGATCATTACTAAAGAAGTGGTAAATGGAATGACACCTATCCTACATAAACTTAACTCAAAATGTCAAAAATAGCTTGCAAAAAGGAGAAATATAATGGTAGTGGTTATAACTATGTATGAACTAATCCACTCAATGAATGCAAATAATAGAGCTACTATGGCCCTCAAGTTGGATATATCTTAAGTGTACAATAGGGTGAAATGGGCCCTCTTCGATTAAGCTCACACTATATTTAGATTTAAGGTAAGATTTCATAAAATAATCATGAGCCATGTCACTACTACTAAATATGAGGTTTTTACTAATGGAGCTCAACCAAGGTTCTTCATTGCTGGAGCAAGGCCTAGAGAAGGGGAGCCCTTGTCTCCATATATTTTTACCCTAGTGGAAAAGATATGGGATTTAAGGCCACCTAAAGACTCCCTACTCCTACACACCAATAATTTGTGGATGAAATAATTCTTTTTGGTGTTTCCTTGTTGAATGAGGCTATATCCTAGAAAGCTCTTATCTCATTTGATGCCTTTTTATCCTAACAACATGTAATTTGTTTTTATATTAAAGATCTTTTGCTTCAATACTAAGCCTACAATTCAACATAGAATATTGGACGTGCTTGAATGTAATATTTCTAATATGCTTGATTTATATCTTAGAATCCTCTTCTCTCCCATAAAAAAATCCTCCTCAATTGTGAAATGGGATTTTATATAAATTCCAAATAAAGTTGGTAGGTTGGAAAGGAAAATATTCTTAGCCAATGTGGTAAACTTCTTCTTCTTGAAGAATGCCTATCTAAAGTATTATAGTGTAATTTATTTCCTTTTTCCTCATGCCACATAAAGTTGTGGATGTTCTTGAGGGTATCCAAATAAACTCCTTTGGTCTAGGGTAGAGGAAAATAGGGAAAAGGCTTTAGTTAGCTAGAACTAAGTCTACAAACATAAAGGAAAATGGGTTCTAGGAATCAAAACTATCAGGGGTATGAACAAAGTGTTGGTTTCAATTGAGCATCTTCTCATGAACTATTCTTACACTTGTGGTTTATGAGACTAGTTTAGGATGAAGTTCATTTTAATCTTGTAATGCATAGATCCATCAAAGACCCCATCTCTCTCTGGAACTTTCTCCCATTCATCACATGGTTTCAAGGGACCTTTGGAGGCTACTCTTATCTACTATGGCTTGGAATTTTTTGACATAAATAAATAGTAGAAATTTTGAATAGGAAAAGAAGGATGTTATTTGAACTCTTGATATTATCAAAATAATCAATAGATAAGATATAAATAGTTTGACTTAACCTAAAGTTCTTACTTTCCTTGGAATTCTAGACTTGAGAATCAATTATAACTAGAATATTAATAAGAGCCTAATCAACATAAAATGGAAAGGCATATGGAGTAGGAAACAATGTAGATCAAAAGGACCAAAACTGCATTAGTTTAAGTATAATGCAAATGGTTGTTCAAAGGGAAACCTAAGGATAATAGAAGCTAGGGGCCCAATCATAGATTGTAGAGGGAATGTGATTGTGGGATTTTCTAATAATTTAGGAATAAACTCTAATAAATATTTAGAGGGTATATCTATCTAGTATGACATCGATATATTACAAAATTATGGGATGAAAAATATAGTGATGGAGGGAGACTCAAAACAAATCATTGACATATTATAGAACAAAGATAAATGGATGTGGAACCTAAATAGTTTGTGTCTCTGACTATAGAAGTTGACCTATACCTTTTCTTAAGGTGATAATTTGACACATTTTAAGATAGAGAAATTGTGATTGAAATTTTTTGGCTACGTAGGACCTAGCCTATGAAGATTTCCATAATTTCATTACCTTGGACTGCACTAGAGAAATAATAAATATTTTTAGTGATGAAAGAACAAGAAATCAAGGAGGTTGGTAAGATAAAAGATAGAGGTATTCATGAAGGAAATAGGTGTAGCGTGGAAATTCATAAAGTTTCTCAGAAAAATGTTATGTCATATATGCACAAATAAAATAGAGAAAAGTGGTTAAGTGTCAGGCTGATTTTGGGTAGGAATTTCAGCAATAAATTTTTTTTTAAACCTTTTAAAGTCAATTTTTAGAGGAGTTATAGATATTAGGAAGAACAATTTTTTATAAGAGATAATTAATCTTTTAGATGACAAGAAACCATCTCTATCATTGTAATTATATTATCTTCTCTTTGATCTCACAGGTTTATCCTACTAAAGCTATGAAAATATCAACACTCCCTCTTAGCTAGGGAGCATAAACACATGAAAATATATTCACTCAATTTAATATAAAAATATCTTTGATCAAAAGATATTCATCATTGAGTCAATATATCATCACGTGTTTATCCTCCCTAGCTAAGAGGAAGTATTGATGTTTTGGTAGCTTTAGTAGGATAAACCTCTGAGATTAGAGAGAAGTTAATATAATTATAATAATATATATCTAAATACACACGCAAAAATTTTATTATGTTTTCTGTTATATTAAATATATTAATCAATAAACATGTCCCATGAAGGGACACATCTCTTCTCAATTTATTCCTCATACAAATTCAAAGAGATCGATGCATTTGGAAAACACATACAAAAAACATTGAAGTGCTTAGTACATTTATAGTGGTCTCATAAAACCAATATGGTATTATATATCATTTTAAATATATTATCTTATCTCTAATATTACACGTTTATCCTACTAAAGCTACCAAAATATCAACAGAAGTATTGTGAGCATTGAACCTAATTTGGAGGAGGGAAATCATTTTTCTGACAAAGCTTACATTATGGGTGGGACTCTAAAATGAATTGAACTAAGAAGTTACACAAAATTGATGCAAAATAAAGAAATCAAGAACTACTTCAAAATTTTATGGCTTGACAATTACATTCTTTTGATGTGCAACCATAATACTCTACTATTTTAAAAATTTGCCAATTCTTGGCACAAAGGCTAGGCGACTAGTGGGAATGTTAAATTTTTCATGAATATGGAACTAATTGATGAGGGTAATAGTTTAGCTTGTGAAGGTGTAAATTTTGAAAGGAAGGCTCTATTGACTACAAAAACACCAGACACAAATTTTTTGAAGGCACTAAAATGTTGGTTAGCATGAAATTAAACAACAAGTATGAGTGCCTCTCTCTTACTAGCCCTTTTTCTATCATTTGTATGCTAATGAATTTTTTTACCCTAGAAGGTCACGTAATAATCTACCATGGGTAGATTTTCCCTCTTCTAAATATGTTAAACCATTTTGAGATGATTAATGCCTCAATTTTCCTTTATTCTTCTCTAGTTAATAACATTGCTAATGGGGATAACCTGCCTATTCATCAAGGTCTTATTTTTATTCCACATCATCATGTTTATTCCCATCATCTAGGGTTTAGTAGGCATATTCATGGGAATGATAGTCCTCCCAATAGCCATAGATCCTCTATTTTTATCTAAGAAATTTAAACTAAGAAAGACCTCCAAAAAGCCCTTCTACACACTGAAAATGGGTCCTATTCACAAAAAGATGAGGGTTCCGAAGGCTAAAATGAAACCCCTAGAGGAGTCTCTATTATTTGAAACCCCTTTTAAGTGTAAGAACACATCTACTAAATTGATCCCTATAGGAACCTCCAAAAATAGTATAATATTAGATAAAATTATAAAAGTGGATAAGTAGGATTACGATGTTATCTCCGATGGTAATGAAGGAGATCAAAAAGATAAAGAAGAATCATTCTCATGGTAGAGAAGGTTTCCCAGGTTGAGAAACAAAAATGCAAAAAAAATACAAGGAGGAGAGCAAGGAGGAAACTCTAGATACTCAAAATGAAGAGGTGAATTATGACACTGAAGTGGACGAAACTCTAAAAAAATGGTAAAATCTCCACTAAAGATGATGACTATGAAGCATAAGATTTGAAGATATAAAATGTGGGGAACAAGACTCCCAAGAGGTTCATAATGAGGTGGATTAGGGTATTAGAGGAGGTTTACTTGGTCAAATTATTGGTGAAAGAGGAAAATAAAGAAATAGATAATGCTTTGACCACTATGCTAAACAAGATAGATAATATGGAAAATGAATTTTTTGCTAATATTATAGATGCTCGGCAAAAGGTTGATATCGTCAACAATAAGTTTTCTAGCGCTATAATGGGCATTAGGCTTAGGGTGACATTTTCCTCTATTTGTAGGGTTCAAAAGGAAATGATGAGGAAGGAGGTGTTTTCTACCATTATTGAAAAAGAGAAAACTAAAGAAGGATGGTTTACTCAAGGATGAAATTTGTGAAGAATTGAAGAGCCCAAAGGATGTCACCAACTAGATGGAGGACCTCAAGTTCATGGTTAAAGACTCCAAAAGTGTTAAGCACGATTAGTGTTTTTTTCCTGCTTTCATTTTTGTTAATTTCTTATGTGTTTCTTCAGTATAGATTTGGTTTCTATGTTCTCACTTGTAGTTCGGAGCCATAGATTCAAACATTATATTTATGTTGTTAATCCCCACTCTTATTGGAGTTGGAAAATATTTTTGAACTTTTGTATTTACTAGAGTTCAAGTATTAGGGTTAGTGTTGTTAGGATGGATACTATTATAATTCTTCATACTTATGTTTTTTGATTAATTTGGATCTAGTGGGACTAATGTTATTTGAGCATTGAGTTTCCCTTTTCTGCTACTTGGTTGTAATGACAAAGAGCAGTAAAGGAAGTTTTTGATGTTAATGGGTTCAAGACCCTTATCATGCCTTTTTAATCAAAAACATTACTCAAATATAGAATCTCCTCCATATGATTTGATGAATTATGCAAATCTCTTCCATCTCAATATTTAAAATTTAATAATTATTAATTTTATTTAATATAAATGTATAGAATAAACATTTAGTTCTATATCTTATATATTCCAATTAGATAATATTATTGCAGTTGATTGGAGAGAATTTATTTTAAAACAAAATTCCATAAATTTTGATAGTTATTTAAAAAATAATTTTCCATATATATATATACATATATATATACACATATATATACATACATATATATATATATACATACATATATATATATATACATATATATATACATACATATATATATACATAGATATATATATATATATATACATAGATATATATATATATATATATACACATATATATATATATATGTATATATATATATACATATATATATATAATTTCTAAATTTAATTGTACATAACTAAAAATGTTTAAATATTTGAGTTCTAATTATTAATTAAAATTCTATTTTTTTATCAGTAAAAGGCAACTGGAAAATTTTATTTCTTTATAAAATATTATTAATTTTTTTTCTAATTCAAAGTGTAGGCACTACTGGAAAAAGAACATGGAGGAAAATCCTTAATGTATCTTAGGACTGATGTCATCTATACAAAAGGAGGAGAGAAGGAGCTTCCATTACATGTTTGAGAGGGCATACCCTCTGTTTGCAATGGACAATTAGAGAGTACATGTGGTATACACCCTTTATAATTTCCTCTAACCAAGGGCTTTGGGTAAGCATACCTATCTTTATAATAGGAAAAAGAACCAGAGGACGAAGCAAGAAGATTAAGTGCAAATTTTGAAAGAACTAGATATAATGTGTGAAAAAAAATGACAACCCTAAAAAAATTCTTGGAACAAGAAGGTGTCAAGTGACAGTTTTTCTTGGCACCAATGGATGCTAAGTGACAAGTACTAGGTGTTGAGTGAGCTCCACACAATAAGAAGCCAACTTAACTCAACAAAATGAAAGCTCAACAATAGTGTATGTCAAGTGAGCTTGACAAAAAAAGAGATGTTGAGTGAGCTTGGTCACCACTACTGGATGATGCTCAATAATAGAGAATGTGAAGTGAGCTCAACACAAACTATATATAGAACTCGATTAGAGAAACAAAGAGAGGACTTGGTAAAAACCAAACTGAGTGGGATGTAGACTAGACTTACAAGTTGGATTTTTCCACCATTAAAACCAAAAAGTTGAAGGATGAAACTTTCAAATATGAACTTCTCAAATGCAATAAATAAATAGAAGAAGAAGAATAGAATGCCAAGTATGCCTACTTGCTTGCTTTCTTTCTATTCAAATATGATGAAACTATTACAAAATCTGGGAGATTCAAATTCAACTAGGAAACCCTAAAATCTTCAAACTAATAAAACTTAAAACTTAAAACTTCCAGCTCTAATGGTTGCATACAATAACACCTAAATCAATTGCTATTTCATAGGTCAAATCAAAACAATGAACTTATAGAATAACAAAATGGATCCAACACAGACAACTGTACACATGAAACTCGAACTTCCTTCTATCTTCTAACTTGATCTACTGATCAACTTCTTTTCTCTGCACTGCAACCTACTCTTCTACAACTCTTCAACTCCTTCAACTAATCCACTACTCAAATGAACTAGATTCATTCCTTTTGTCTCTTGCTAAAAAATGTTTTCCCTCTCATTTTTCAATTTTGAACTCACTTACAACATTCAATGTTTTTTACTATTGTAGGCTATTTGGTGGTAGGTGGGCATTTGCTTTAGGGGCAAACCTGCTGCAATTAATTTTTGACACTCCCCCTTTTTCCTAAGCCAAAAAAGAAAGGACCACTCCTAATCCAAATCAACTACACCAAGGCACTCTCTTATGTGTACAAAAATTCCAATGCCTAACAACTTAGTAAAAATCTTTGCTAGCTACTGCTCAGACTTGCAAAATTCCATTTTGATATCTCCATTCTCCACCAACTTTCTGATGAAGTGATATTTAAACTCTATATGCTTGCTTCTCCCATAGAAGACTGAATTCTTGGATAATACAATTGAAGAGATGTTGTCACAAAAAATTGTGGTTCCATCCTCTTGCCTTTCATTCAAATCTGTCAAGATCTTTTTTAACCAAATAGCTTGACATGGTACTGCATTTTTTGCTATGTATTCAACCTCTACTATAGATTGAGCAACAATAGGTTGCTTCTTGGATTCTAACAAAATTGTACCTAATCCCACATGAAACATGTATCTAGAAGTGATCTTCCTACCATAAAAACCTCCAATCCAATCATTATCCATGTAGCTAACCAACTTGAAATCATTTACTATAGTATATAGAATCCCAAATCCCTTGGTACCCTTCACATACCTTAGGATCCTCTTTCTCACTTGCCAATGGGAACCTTTTGTTGTTTCCATAAATCTAGAAATCAAACTTACTACATGTGTCATGTTTGGCCGAGTTGTAGTCAAATACATCAGACTTCCAACCATACTCTTGTATAGTGTTGGATTCACACTTTTGTTGCAATCTTCCTTGGTCAACTTTAGACCTACGACTATTGGTGTTTGGGCTACCTTACTGTTCTACATCTTGAATCTCTCCAAGATCTACCTTGCATATTTTTCTTGAGAGATGCCTAGATAATACTTAAAGAGACCTAGGTCTATCATTTCAAATTCCTTTTTCATGGCCTCTTTGAACTCTCCAATTAGGAAATTATCATTTCTAGTGAAAATTAAATCATCTACATACAAAAAAACAATCAACACTTTACCATTTGTTTCCTTGATGTAAAGTGTGGGCTCATGATCAGTTTTGCTAAAGCCATTGCTCATCAAATATGAGTTAATCCTACTGTACCATTCCCATGGATCTTTCTTGAGCCCATAAAGAGCTATGTTCAATCTATATAGTTTTCCTTCTTCACCTAGAACTTCATAACCAAGTGGATGCTCTACATACACTTCTTGCTTCAATACACCATTCAAGAAGGAAAACTTCACATCTATTTGATATAACTTCCATTTGTGTCAGGCTACAATTGCTATGACAACACTCACAGTTTCCATTCCTGCAACTAGGGCATATGTCTAATCATAATCTCTACCATACTACTACTTGTACCCCTTGACCACTAAACATGCCTTATGCCTATCTATTTTTCCTTTGGCATTGCACTTGGTCTTGTATAATTATTTCAATCCAATTACTTGTTTCTTGGGAGGAAAAGTGGTTAACTCCCATGTCTCATTTCTTTCAATAGCATCTATTTCCTCATCCATGGCATTACACCATTTCTCTTCATTCACAGATTCCTCAAAATAAATTTGATCAGTATGAGAAAATAATTAAAAATTTACACTCTCATCATAATCTTTCTCATACCTTTCAACTTGGTATATCTCCCTCAGACTCTTAGTCTTTCTTGGTAGTAGGGAGGCAAGAGTGGGATCTAAATTCTCAGTATTACTACTACTACTATTTTGCATACTACCTCAACGCTATCTTGATGTGCTTGGAGCTATTGCTTGACAAGTTAAGGGTTGCTTTCCTTTTTGCCTTTGTCTACAATCCATGTTTTCTGCTCCATCTTCTTGTTGATCATCAATTTCATCTTCTTCCTCTACAATAGTAGGCACTTTACTTGAAGTACTTAAGGATTAAACTACTAAGCCATTCCATGATAGATTTTCAAGAAAATCCACATCTCTTGAAATGATGATCTTCTTGTCAATTGGATCATATAGCCTATATGCTTTTGATTCTAAGCTATACCTTGTGAAGATGCATTTCACACCTTTGTCATCTAGCTTTTTCCTTTGTTCCTTAGGCACATGTGCATATGTTACACATCCAAACACTCTCAAGTGTTCAATTGTCCATCTATTCCTTGACCAAGCCTCAAGAGGTATCTTATCATGAACAGGTTTTGTAGGAGACCTATTGATCAAATATACTACTGTTGCTATAGCTTCTCCGTAATATTTAGTTGGGAGCCCTTTTTCTTTCGTAATACTTCTAGCAATTTCAACAATGGTCCTGTTCTTTCTCTCAACCACTCCATTTTGTTGTGGAGTATAACTAGATGTAAGCTCCTTTCTTATGCCACTTTTCCTGCAAAAATTTACAAACATATTGGAGGTATACTCTCCTCCTCTATCTGATCTAATGACCTTAACATAGTGTTCACATTCTTTTTCATCAAAGGCTTTGAATTCAATAAATTTATCAAATGCTTTAGATTTGTTCTTCAAAAAATACACCCATCTCCAATGACTTAAATCATCTATGAATGTCATAAAATAAGTACTCCCCCCAATAGAAGAGTTTGCATAGGGCCTACCAGATCAGAATGCACCAATTCTAATGGTCCTCTAGCCCTTTTTGAATTTCCAAAATTAAAGGGAAGTCTATGTTGCTTACCCAAAATATAAGCTTCACACTTGTCATAGGAATCTACTATGCTTGACAAACCATCTACCATTCTTTTCTTCAACAATAAATTTAAACTAACAAAGCCAAGATGTCCATACCTAAGATGCCAAAGCTTGGAGAGGTCTTCAACCACACTCTTAAGAGCTAATTGCTAAGGTATTGTTGTACATGCATACTTGGGAGATGCAACACTGACTTGATAAGAGAAACATATCTATATCCTCATGGGGAACATTTGGTTCTTCTTCATTTGGACTATTGTGGATAATCTATTACTCCCATCCTTCTCATGTATAACACACTTGCCATTTTCCATCAACACCTTGTATGCATTTTGAATGAGTTGTCCAACACTCATCATGTTGTTCTTCATACTAGGGGAAAGATACACATTCTGTATCTCCTTCTTCTCACCTTGCTTGGTGTGGACCGTAATAGATCCTTTACCCACTATGGGAACAGTTCCATTATTTCCCATCATAATTTTAGACTAAAAAGTCTTATCAAGGAAAGAGAATAAACTTTCATTACCACTCATATGGTTGCTACAACCATTTTCTAGGTACCATACCTTAGGGCTTCCTTCTTCACCAATGTTACACATGATGAAGGCTATCAGATTGTTTGGATTTTCCATGTTCACATTAGCAACATTAGCATTCTGCTTTGATTGATCACCCTATTTCTTCTAGCATTCAATTGCATAATGCCCATAATTACAATAGTAGTAGCATTCAACATTGCTCTTGTTGGAATGCTAATTCTTTTTATCACCTCTAGAGTTGTTTTCAGAGGTGCTTTTTCACTCTTTGTTACTTGCTCTTCCTGAGCTTTGTGCACCAGCATCCCTTTGACCATTCCTTCCATGACCTCTGCTTCCTAAGCCTCTACTAGAGCCATTTCTTCCTCTTTCCCTACCTCTTGAATTTTCTTGAGCCTTGAAAGAATTCTCTTGGGAAGAGGTTTCTGATCTATTTATCTAGTGCTCATGGGTTAGAAGAGTTCCAATCAGCTCATCCATGGTCAATGTCATGAGGTCTTTTTCTTCCTCTATTGTCATTACAAGGTTGTCATATTTTTGAGGTAAACTACTCAATATTTATTTCATAATCCTCTGCTGATCATAATATTTTCCATTTGATTTGAGTTGGTTTATCAAAGTGGATATTTTTGAGCTAAACTCTACAATAGGTTCATTGTCCTCATCTGAAGGTTCTCAAACTCCCTTCTTATCATTTGTAGCTTTACTACTCTAACCTTATCAGTCTACATGAAGTTCATCTCAAGGATTTCCCACACTTCCTTTGCATAATTTTTTGCTACAATCTTAGGAAAAACTATCTCTGTCATTAGTGCCTCAATCAAACTTAAGACCTTTGCATCCTTTCTCCTTGACTCTTTCAATTGATTCTTTTGATTGTTGTTTAGGGTAGCATATTGAGTTGGGTCTATCACATCATTGAATGTATTAATCACAAAATCCCATAAATCATTTGCAAACATTATGGTTTTCATCTTCTTTGCTCATGTATCATAATTTTGTCCATTAAAGGATGGTGGCTAGTGCTATATCTTTCTTGCATCTCCTACCATGTCAAATATCCCAGAAAAATGCCCTAACTCACTATGGATGTGGGGCCTCAAAGCTTTGATACCATGTGAAAATAAAAATTAAAACCCTAAAAATTTTCTTGGTAGAAGGTTTCAAGTGACAGTTTTTCTTAGCACCAATGGATGTTGAGTGATAGGCAGTGGGTGTTTAGTTAGCTCAACACAAGAGGAAGCCTAGTTAATTTGGTGCAAAGGTAACTTGGCAATAGTGTATGCCAAGTGAGCTTGGTCAACATTATTGGGTGATGCACGACAATAAAGAATGTTGAGTGAGCTCGATACAAACCACAAATAGAACTTGGTGAGAGCAACAAAAAGAGGACTTGGTAAAGACAAAACCGAGTGGGTTGTAGACTAGATTTACAACCTAGATTTTTCCACCATTAAAACTAGAGAGATGAAGGATGAAACTTTCAAATATGAAGTTATCAAATGCAATAAATAAATAGAAGAAGAACAATAGGATTTCCAATTATACATGCTTTCTTGCCTTATTTCTATTCAAATATAATAAAACTATTACAAAATTTTGGAGCATTTAGCTTCAACCAGAAAACCCCAAAATCTTCAAACTGATAAAACTTTAAACTTGTAGCTCTAATGGCTTCTTAAAATAACATCTAGAGCAATCACTACTTCACAGGTCAAATCAAAAAATTAACTAACATAATAACCAAAAGGATTCAATAAGTGCAATTGCAAACATGAAACTGGAACTACTTTTGTCTTCTAACTTGATCTACTGATCAACTTCTTTTCTCTGCACTACAACCTACTCTTTTACAACTCTTCAACTCCTTCAACTGATCTACTACTTGAATGAATTAGATTCATTCCTTTTGTCTCTTACCAAAAAAAAATTCCCTCTCATTTTTTAGTTTTGAACTCACCTACCACATTCAATGTTCTTGACTGTTGTAGGCCATTAGGTAGTAAGTGAGCATTTGGCTCTAGGGGCAAGCTTACTACAATAAATTTCTAACATAATGCTCTCGAAAAAGAGGCCATACTTCAACTATCTGGAATCCTACAATCACAAAAAATAGGGCATTAAGGTACAACACAATGAAGGTTGATGGAGTAAACTATCATCCTTGTTGTTAGACCACATCTAAGTAAATTTTACTTACCTAAATTGCCATAGTTTTATAAAATTTAAATCTAGAACATTTAAAATTGCTCAATAATTTATTTTATTGAAAATTTGAAACTCAAATATTTGCCACAATATTCATTACAAGATTAGTTTTGAGTCACCTAAATATAATATATTTTTAGAGAAACTTAAATTGAACTAACCAATAATTATCATAATTATTAATTATTTCAGGGATATATCACCAATATTTTGTTTTCACTATTGATTTAAAGTATATGTAACAATCCTCAACATATTCCATGAGGTAAAAACATGTTCAATTTGGATTTGTAATATTCCATGGTGATTATAGAACTTCCTATTATTATTAAGATTTGTCAATATTTTATATGAAAAAATTATGACTAAAAAATAATCACCAATATTAATCATATTTAGAATAAAAAATTGAGAGATTGCTAATAGAAATAATTCTATTTTTTTCAAAATAATGAAATATTTGCCAATGTTTTATATTTTTTTTGGGCACGGATTTCTTAAAGTTTACCTTCATAGAGTTTATATTGTTTTTTTTTTTTTAATAGATAATTAGCCAAAGTCTAGATTATTTATTAATCGTTTATTATTATTGTTAAGATTAATTATTATTATTTTTTAATCTTGAGTAAATTTGAACCCAAGACCTCCCCTATGACAGTCTCACAATTTACCATTGCATTGTAGGCGATTGCCTAGATTTTATAGTATTTTACTTATATATAGTTTATTATAATTAAAAAATATTACAAGTACATATTTTAACAATCAAGAAGATTTTAATTTTGAGAAAGAAAAAAATATATAATCTTTAAAATATAAATTAAAAATCCTATGAACCTTGGAGAAAAGAGAAAATATAGGTCAAAAACAAAATTTTATTTTTGGTTAATCTAGCTATATATGTTATCTATAACATAATCTGATATTAAAGGGAAGAAAGGTTTATTTCCATAAAGTTTTGTGGTGGGAACTAGACCCCTCATTTTCAAATTTTTTCAACAACTAAAAAATCATCTTTAAAAATAAGGAAAATATAGAATCTCCTCCAAATGATTTGATGAATTATGCAAATCTCTTCCATCTTAATATTTAAAATAATAATTATTAATTTTATTTAATATAAATGCATAGAATAAATATTTAGTTTTGTATCTTATATATTCCAATTAGATAATATCATTGAAGTTGATTGGAGAGAATTTATTTTAAAATAAAATTTCATAAAATTTGATAGTTATTTAAAAAATCATTTTTTGGACATAGTACTTTCTAGAGAGGTCTATAAGACCTCGTACATATCATGATAAAAAATTAATGAAAGTTCTTCCATATTTTCTTTGTCCTCAAGAGAGGAGTAGCTATTCTGTAGGAAGGTAGAAACATGTTTAAATTCAAAAGGAAAATCTTCTAGACTGATGGGCTATTTTTTCACCTCTAGTTTCTTAGCACATCTAGGAGCACTATGACAATGCTATGCCACTTTTTGTGCTATGGAAGAAGAAGAAAGAGGTGTATGAACCATAGTTGATGTAGTAGCCCTAGTGGCCACCTTAATCCCCTATGATCCAATAGGGTTTGAAACATGTGAGACACATAGATTGAGTTTTGAAGAAATTGCTTGCATCCCTAAGCTGGCTAAGGTTTGTGCTCCTATTGAAATAGAAGGAACCATGATGACTGCTGCATCAGAATTTTTAGGAGCCAAGGGATTCAAGGGAACCTATAGTAGGTGTTGGAAAGGTTCAAATAGAGCACCTCCTAAGAGAAGGTTTGAGCGCTAATCTGTATTTCCTTAGAATCCTTAAGATCCTTGGAAAGATCAACCTCGATACAAATGCATCTCTGCAGGTGAGTGTTGAAAATTTTCTCATGTTCCTTTTTGATAACTTTTCCAAGGGTATTGGCAATGAACTCAATAAAAGGCCAACATGGCAAGGGTAAACCTAGGAACCCAACCCACACATGAACCCTAAGATTTTTCTAATTATGTAAATTGAGTTTCAAGTGTTTACATAAAAGTACAATAAATCAACTTTTCCAATGCCAAATACTTTTGATTATGTCAATTAATTAGCAATATTAATTATTTTAAATATAATAAACAATGTAAAATGAATAAAAACTAATCTAAAAATATACCTTAAAGAGATTTTTTTATTCATTGCCAATTCATAATTATTTATAACATCTTTATTAAGTCAAAAGACATTTTAGATTATCTGACATTGCTATGTGATTAATTATTTAGTATACAATGTTATCCCTTTTAATTTTTTTTGTTAACATGGCTTGTACACAAGTCCACTGCAAAGGCCTGGATTTTCCCTAAAACTATAGCCAACAACATAACGTGCAAGATAAGTTATATGCATTACCAATCAAAAAATTTAAATAAGTCTGATATAAGTCATATGCATCATAGTATAGAGCACCAATCCTTTAAAAAAAAAAAAAACCTATTATATCCAAATCTTGAGAGGGATTGTCTTCTAGCAACAACACCACTAAATTTGTTGTTTGAGAGATTTCCAAAATATTCAAGCCATTAAAATAATAATTAGATGTTTTACTTTTTAAAAATGATTAATACTCATTTAAAATCCTGCTACATTAATTGGGCCACCTCAAAAATATAAATTTTTTTTATCATTTTCCCAATAAAGAAAAATATCAAAATTATAGCAATAAAAAAAGGGTCTAGAGTAAAAGGGCATGAAGCCTTAAGACATAATGAAAGAAATTCATGAGAAGTGAAGTCAACCATCAAAACTAGAAAATACTAAAAACAAAACTAGAAACTAAATATGTATGTTTAGAAATAAATTACAAAGTAAATTAAAAGAAATGGAGATTAACCCCATTCCAACTTTATTGAGCTCCTTGACAATATCCACAAGGTATGTCCCCCTGAAAGGATGTATAACTACATCAAAAGAAGTCCCTTCATTACCCATTTAAATATCAACCTACAAACATTCATCATGTTTCCTGTTTTAAATTCCATAAATTTTTGTTCCTCTTATATCTAAAGTATTGAAGAAACCTGTCAATTTTCTTCATCATTTTCTTAGTAAAACTTAGCAACTTTTCCATTTTTTAGTTCACCTAGGTTTGGTTTACTTTGACATTAGTAGTGATCAAAGAATATCCTACTTATCTTATTTATTTCATTTACTCCCTTTGAATACTACTACTCATTTTGGTATGCAACCAATTCCCTACATTGGGCTCAACCTCACAAATAGATCCTAGTGTGATAATATTTTTCATGGCTATATGTAGTTGCACATCAAGACACTTGATAATGCAATTTTCATTGTCCACCTTATTCATAATTTGTGTTTGTTAGATAGCTCATCAAGAGATGTAGAATAAGGAGGTAAAAATATTTTCAGAGATTAGAGGGCTTTCCAAGTATATTTTAGGAACATTAATAGGGGAGAGAAGATTATGGATCAAGATGGGAGCTTAGAGAAAGTTTTAATTTGTGATTATTATTTTTGAATCCAAAATAACAACCATTTAAAAAAAAAAGCCTTTGTCATTTCATAACACTTTAATATTCAATTTCATCAAAATATTAAGATTATGATAGGGATGACAAAATATCAAAATAAAAATTAATTAATATAATGAAAAAAATGATTTTACATAGGGAAGAGATGACACTAGTGCCACATCTTTTCATTCCTTATGAAGTCTTCATCATCAAAACCATTTTGCTAACAATAAATATTGTTTTAGGTGACATAAATATTGTGATGTCCTATTTTTAATGGCTAGCAGATTATCTAGGAATGACCTTTCATTCTATAGAGAAATTAATAGAAGCCACTATCAATTGCAATTAGACCACAAAAGAAATGAATCATCCATTATTTACAATGGCTTGGTGCAAATACTTGCTCATTTAATTACATAGATCCAACCTCAAATCCTTCATACTCTCAATATGCATATCCATTTGACCAACTAACAAATCATGGCAAAGTGATATTGTATAGTTGTACTTGTCAGAATTTTTATGTTCTAGCTAAATAAGACCTCCTCCAAAGGTTTTTTTAATTTTCTTTTCTGAGCTGGTAGTAGTGGTAGACAAAACACTAATAAACATTATAAGAAAACTAAAAGAATAATCAGAAAACATCTAACAAACATCATAGAAAATTTACTTTTCATCATAATGAATTGCTTATAGGGATTGTTTCTGTATAAAAGTGTGGAAATATCTTATTCTATTTCTCACATGCTTAATAAAGTAAACATTGTGAAATGAACAAAATTTGAATTGAGTTTGCAAGCATTTTTCCATAACTTGAAGATTCTACACAACCACATTATCTTTACAATTTGTGTGTTGGCATCGAACATTATCATATGCATCTAAAAATACTTTAAAATTTATAATTGATCTCCTTGTTTCTCATCTTGGTCTTTCAACATCATTATTATATGGATGGAGTTTTCCTTGGTGATATTCCAATTATAACTACATGGTTAACAATATGACCAATTTAGGTAATTATACCAAGAAGAAATCTAGTGGGGGTTTAAATGAGGTGGAAAGTACTAAAGATAATGATGGGTTTTTGTGGATTGAGCCTATGAAATGATATTATTTATTGAGGCTATTGTATTTGGGTGTTCATCATTTCATTTTGTTAAGTTACAAGTTTTTGCATGTTCTCTTTGGTTTTTCTAGCCTTCATCCAAGCTAAGCTAGGGTTTTGTCTAATATCTTGGAGGATTTCATTAAGGACTTGTGAGAGAGTGAGAAAATGGTTGAGAACCCTATTCACATTGATCTAAGCACTATTAAAAGATACAAAGAGGTGGCATAAACATATTTGAGAGAGGCTGGTTTGGTGCCATTTATGTAATTGAAAGGATACTATGAAGTGATGTCTATGCAATTTGTAAGCTCTTGGACTAATAGGAGGGTAGTTGTGAATGGGATATCATTTTAGATTAATGAAGATGTTATAGCCAAAGCTAGCAGTTTCTCCCTAAAGGGCAAGAAATGGAGGAAGCAAACCTCTCTCGTTGATGAAACTAGTGTCAATCAATTTTTTGACCTAGAGAAGGCCCTTTGCATTTTCATGGTGAATTTGTCAGAATGGAGCTTCCATAACCCTAGAAGGAGGTATTCTATGCTACTATGCAATATCTCATGCTTGAGGGTAGATTTTAGATTGTTAACTATTACTATTTCCCAATATTTAATCATTCTTGAATTCATGATCTCATATCCTTCCCATTTTTTCTTTTGCATCCTATGTTAGATAATATCTTTAGGGTTAGGGAAAAGATTAAAAAGAGAAACCCTATACTATCATGCACAAGGCCTTTATGTAGTAATTGTATGATTTTCATAAGATCCCTTTCCCCATCCAACCTATAAATTTTCAAGTGGTTCTTCGTAATCTAGCTCTTTCTACCTCCTCACAAATCTATACTAATGTGTCATCCACTTTAAAAACCAAAACCCTAAAACCCAGACTCCAAAAGAAAATCAAAATGGAGATGGATATATAGGTTCTGGACTCAGATGTTGAAATTGAAGGTGCAAGAAGGTGATCCATGAGAAATAAAAAGAAGAGGGTCAATTTTTTCCTTCAAACTAAACTTGAAAGTGTCATGCCCAAACTACGAGGCAAAAACACATAATTTTTTTTTTTAAATTTAATAATTAAAATGCTCTAAGTTTTAATCTAATTTCTTGCAAGAGACGAGAAGGTTCACAACAATTCATTTTAAGTTTAAAACTCTAGAGGATGATTACATTCTTACCTTTCTTATTCAACATTATAGTTAAAATTATTTTAATATGAATGTACATGACTTCGAGTTAGTTGGAGTTTTCTTGAAAAATCTAAGCAAATAGAGTCTACCCTTAAACTTGTTTTAAATATCCAATAACCTTTAAATTAAAACCAATAATACTAAAAAAAAATCAAACTAACTTTAATACTAAAACAATCTAAACATTCAACTAATAAGAAAATTTAATTTTCTAAGTTAATTAAATAACTTAATTAAAATCTTAATATAAAACTAGTCATAATACTAAACTTAATTACATAATCCAATCATAAATTTAAACTAACTATCTTCACTAAAACTTAAAACTAAACTAAATTACATGTCAAAATTAAACATCCTATAAAAAAAAAAACAACTACTAAAAACTATTAACAAAAAAAACACACAAGTAAAAGAAACTAACTAACATATTAAACATAACATAATAAATTAAATACTAAACTAACCTACTTACTAAATAACACCTAAACTAACCTAGACTAACCCCTAAAACACCTACCCCCCTACACCCCCTACATCTCCAAGGGTCAAATCTACCCTACCTCCCAAAACCCCAACACATAGCATGTTGCGCTTCCCAAGCGTTGTACTTGGGACATCACACTGCCAGTGGGTGTACGTGCTGACAGCACTCCATTCCCCCTCCAAACACATGTGTCCAAGAAGGTAAAGGGTGGAAGAAAAGCAAGGAAGATCTCCTTGCTGACTTTTTTTTAAAACAAATACAAACTTAAATGTGTTCCTTCCAAGTTGAGCACTTAAACTGGTGAGGGAGATGGGGATGTGACATGGTGGCAGGATGACATCACGCCCACATGATGAAACTTGACTTGCAAAAAAAATAAAACATTTTAAAACCTGCCCTCTCCAAAACTGACATCCAAGGGAGAAGATGAAGCATTGATATATATATATATATATATTTTTTTGAATTTTCTTCGTAAATTTATCATGTATATCTATGTCTTTTCTCTATTTTGTTTTATTTCAAAAATTTAAATAAAAATGATAATTGGGAGAATATTCTCTGTTGTCCATTTCAAATTGAATTGGTCTCCCATAAAAATTCTAGTGAGTAATTTGCTCCTGGGAGTGCATTTTTTTTTTCATTTGATCATATTTTTCTAAGTATAGGATTACAAGGCAATGTATATGTATATATTTTTTGGTCTATATTTTAAGGTGTATTTCTTTTAATAGATTTGAAACATGGATACCATAGTTTGAGTCACATTAACACCATAATCATTTGTTCTCCTATATGACTGAAATTGGAATAATTTCACCTATGTCATTATTTCTTTTTAAAAGAAAATCTATAAAGACTTGTTAAAACCTTAACATACCAAGAATTTGAATTATCCATTTTGTTCAATAATGCAATAATTGTTTGATTCTAATAATCATGAAAACTGAATCTACATGCATGATCATAATTTTCATTTTCAACATATAAGAAAACTTGAAATTTTGCCAAATTAAATCAACATCAATTCCATCATATTTTTGATGTGCATCCATCTAAATTAAAATTAAGATTAAATCACATGATAACCAATTATACTCAAACACCAATTTTATTGGCAAACTTGATTCAAAGGCTCAGCTGGGAAAGAACCAGGAAGAAAACCTGGCTTTGTTGCCATTACAAAAAGGTTTTGAAATATAGATTTCATAGGATTCCAATCCCAAATTACAAAAATTTAACTGAATTTTCTTCATGACCCTCATCAAGGGGTTCATAACAATTTCTGCAACACATTTCCAAAAACCAAGGAGGGAATAGAATCTGATCTAGTGACAAAAAGCATGACCAAAAAACAATTCAAACATGCATATTCATACAAGGTTTTCATAATATGATTCACAATGAATCAACACTAGGGAAAGGTGGATTCTTCCAACAAGAGAAGTCAAGCACAGTACCAAAATAGATGCCCAATCGGGGCTATAAACCAAGAACTTCTATTCTTCCATTTTAGCATGCCATACTTATACGAGGTTTGTGCTGACAGGTAGGGGCCTATAACACCCTACCCTCTCTCCCTCTTCTCATCCTGAGAAGAGACTCTACACTGGTCGGAGTCCAACTAAATAGACCTTTCCCAAAATTGGTCACTTCTGCCCTATCCAAGGGTGAGTAATACCAAAACACCCATGCAAGAAAATCTCAAAATTGCAAACATAAACATGAAAGGAAATCATCCAAAATAACATGGTTTTCAAATCTTTCCAACATACCCACAATCATACAAACATTCAAATAACAACAAGGTAGCATAAGCATGAAACAAACATGAAAATCTGTACAAGAGAGATGAGAATTCCTACCTTCACAAAGAGGTAATGGCACTAAACAAGTTTTAATAGAGTCTTTCCCTTCCTTGCTCCAATCTTCCAAGACTTCTCTCTAAATGTAGAGATTGGGTAACAACCACTACTAATCCAAGAAGGGCCTCTAAATAAGCCTCAAACTCAACCACCAAAAGGATCAATAACTTCACCCACCCACCTACAAATCTAGAAGCTCCTAACTCAAACCACACTATGGTTAAACACTAAATGGAGGTGAGGTGAGGCAACTCATCGTAGACATAGTCAATTTTCGCACAAAGGCAAAAAGAGACTTTTTGAGTGGCCTCAAAAGTCAATAAAAGGGGCTTAGGGGTTGGAAAAGACCCCCAACCCATACCCATACCCTTTGGGTATAATTATTTCATGTTTTAAGCCTTAGGAATAGGTTTAGAGCCAAACAAAAGCTAGGAATAAAATAGGACCATCTAACAACTCTAACAATGCAGATTAAGTACTAATCTAAATTAAGGGATGATTAACCTTGATTAAGAACCAAATTAGCAAACTAACACTAACTTAAACCAACTTAGGCCTAAAGGTTACACAGGTAACCCTAATCAACATACTGAAGAACATGAACAATTTACAAGTGTCAAGCGACACTAAAAGAACATAATTACGAACACTAGCATTCACTGAACATAGAAAGATACATACATACATCTCACAATACAATACTAGAATTACGAACAAAAATGTTTCCAAAATTAGCACATAGAGATCAGTTCTATTCCACCATAGGGTTTCTCGGCTAAAATATCTGCACACTCATTGCACACATCAGTAGTCCCATAAAATCACATGTACATATATGTATACGTATCACAAATTCACATAAATTGAAACATACATCAATAAGGATTTCTTCATCCTACTTAATTCTTAACCATTTAAAATCTCTTAAATCAAAGTATCAATCCTATATTTACTGATTTGATCATCATACATATACATGAAACATTAAATGAAAAACATCAAATATATTTCAAAGTAACATCACACAACATGAAATAATATAGTATGTTCTAAGCATCAAATAATGTCTCGACATCTTGAGTCATGAGTATCAAAATAATAGTAATGTATCACTATGCTACAATGGGTCGGGGCGAGGCCTGATGTAGGAGCATCCAAAGGTATAAGGGAAATCCTGTGTCACCCAAAAAAAATGTACTTAGACTTAGTTTCTATTTCATGTGTTTTCATTTTTGGATACCCATTCGGGTCAAATAAAGGTTCCAACTCTCACAGTTCCACTATCAATGTTTGCGTGAATCTTGAAAAAATAGGAGTATGTAATTAAGCCATCATTTTGGTGAACTATGAGATGTAAATTGGCCAGATGAATGTAATTGTAATTTATAGCATTCCAGAAAAAGAATCAGGTCAAAAGGCCCCACGGTTTGAAAGTTATTGCAGTTTTTCAGTTTTTAGACCTCCTAAGAATGCTTCAAAGTTAGGTTACGGGCATTAAATGACTTCAAAAATGGCCAAAAAAGGGTGACAAGTGAAGCTGGTCCATAGGGCTATAGAGAACTTCGAGATCTTTCCAAAAATGTAAATGGTTCGTCAATCAAAGGTACGGTTCAAAAGTTATGCCTCTCGAAAGTTCGGTTACCATTTCTGGATTCTTCTAGATTTGCATCAACTTCTAACGCAGCTTCTGGAACGTTCTATTTGGTCAGTGGATGCCTACTAGCACTTTATAGAATGTACTCCTAGTCCTTAACCCTTAGGGGTCTATTTAAGGAGATTTCTAGCATTGTAAAAGGCAGTTCGGAGAAGACTCTGAGAGGAGGTACTGAAAGGAGAAATTATATCCAAATTTATGCTATTGTAAGCCCTTAGGGCATGTTTTGAAGTTTATTTTCTCTGTATTGTTTGTACTAGATTATTTTCTCAGTTAATATAATTTCCCCTTTTCTATTGTGTCCATTCTGTGTGGGTTGTGTCCCCATCAAGTGGTATCAGAGCTGTTTTTCCTGAGTGTGTAGACAAAGCGCCGACTGTGAGGCAGTTTGCACTAGGACTGTGTGGTTGTGGGTTTGAGTTAAGAAGATGCCTCCACGAAGAGAGCATGGTGGAAGGGCTAGAGCTATTAATCTGAAGGAGGTTAGAGCCCTCCAAAGGTAGGTACAAGCATTGCAAGAGGAGGTCTGTAGATGACAATGAAGAAGATGAAATTGGACCAAAAGGGGAATTTGATGGGGAAGTTCTAAATCATGCAGAGGAAAGGCTTCTTAGGGCCATTACTAAGTTTGGGAAAAGACCTACAATTGAAGTGGGTGTATTTTCAGGAAATCTAAAACCAGATGAGTTGATCGATTAGATCAATGAACTGGAAGAATACTTTGAGTATGAGGATATCAGGGACCCAGATAGGGTTAAGTTTGCAAAGGCCATGCCAAAATCTGGTGGCAAGAGGTTCAATTGGAAAGAAATAGAAGAGGAAAGGAGAAGATCACAAGATGGGATCGCATGGTGGACAAATTGAAGAAGCAGTTCATTCCTGTGGACTACGAGCTTGATTTGTTTAAGAAGATGCATGGGTTAAAGCAAGCAGGAAGATCAGTCCAAGAATATACAGAGTAGTTTTATCGACTCTTGATTAGAGCAGGGCATGTAGAAGCAAATAAGGAGAAGGTTGCTCATTATATCAATGGGTTGCGATCTAGCATCTAGGAGGAATTAAGTCTGGTAAGAATGACCAGCGTTAAAGAGGCATACCAATTTTCCCTATGAGTTGAATAGAATTTGAATAAAAGGTTTGAAGGAAGACAAAGAGGGCACGGTCAAGGAGGAAGGGGAAGTGGTAGGTCATTTGGAGGCTGCAATGAAACCCAAAAGAAGAATGAAGATGAGGGTACTAGAAGGAACTAGAGGAATGAGGGTTTCAACCGCTCCCATGATCAAGACTTTATAAATGAGAGAGGAAGAGGTAGAGGACATGGAGAAGGAAGAGGAGGCTTCTGTGGTACCTATTTCCATTGCAAGGAAGAAGGTCATCGTGACTTTGAATGCCCTCAATGACAAGGAAGGGCAGATAGGAGAACTGAGGGCCAAGCTAGGGTTACTCATGTGGATGAGGATACACAATCATCACATTCAGAGGATGCAGAAAGAGGAGAGACCTTGGTAAATAAAAGAGTCCTACTAAGTGGTGAGATTGAACCAAGACAATGGAGGAGTTTGTTCTATACCAGATACAAGTGTTAGGATAAATGTTGTGACGTGATCATTGATGGTGGTAGCACAGATAAAATGGTATCAGAAGAGATGGTCTCTAAGCTAAAGCTCAAGAGGGAGAAACATCCCCTGACCTTTCAGATTGCTTGGGTAAAAGATGATCATAAGGTCCTGGTAAGTGAATAATGTTTAGTAAAATTCAAAATTGGGATTTACCATGATGAAGTTCTCTATGATGTTATTTCGATGGATGTTTACCATCTATTGTTGGGTAGACCATGACAATTTGATAGACATGCAGTACATGATGGACATGCAAACACATACTCTCTAACAAAGGATGGAGTTTGCCACAAATTGAAGCCCATGAAAAAGGAAGGTGAAAAGGTATGTAGCAGTGCTAGGATTTGTCTTGTTGATGGAAGGAAGTTTTTAGATGGCATGAAACATCAGCATATGTGCTATGCTTTGATTCCTAGGAAAGATAAAGAAGGTAGTAGTGAAATACCACTTGAAGTTTTAGATTTACTAGGGGAGTTTGGAGATATTATCTCTGATAATGTTCCAAATGGATTGCCACCAGTAAGGAAAATCAGTCATTAGATAGATCTGATTCCAGGAGCTAGTTTTCCTAACAAGGCTGCTCACAGGATGACTCCTACTGAAACAAACGAGCTAAATAGACAGGTTCAGGAGCTATTGAGGAAGGGCTTGATTTGAGAGAGCCTGAGCCCATGTGCAGTACCTGTAGTACTCGCACCAAAGAAGGATGGAGAATGGAGGATGTGTACAGATTCTCGAGCTAGGATAAACATCAAGTACTAGTTTCCTTTGCCAAGGATGGATGATCTTATGGACTGCTTGAGTGGAGCTCAGTACTTCACAAAGATAGATCTCAAGAGTGGATATCATTAGATATGGATTCGAGAAGGAGATGAGTGGAAAATAGCCTTCAAGACCAAGGAGGGTCTTTATGATTGGTTAGTCATGCCCTTTGAATTGACGAACGCCCCAAGCACCTTCATGCGGCTCATGAATGGGGTACTTAAGAAGTTCTTGGAAAAATTTGTTATTGTTTATTTGGATGATATTTTAATTTTCAGCAAGACTTTGGAAGAATGTTTATTGCATATTCATAGTGTCCTTGAAAGGCTAAGGGAAGAGAAACTGTTAATTAATCTGAAGAAGTGTATCTTTGCAAAAAGGGAGTTTGTCTATTTGGGGTTTTTTATATCACTTGAAGGTCTCAAAATGGATCCAGAGAAGGTAAAAGCCATCTTGGAATGGCCTACTCCAAGGTCTGCTACTGAGGTAAGATCATTTCATGGTCTAGTTAGTTTTTAGAGGAAGTTTATTAAGAATTTCAGTGGCATATGTGCACCCCTAACTGATAAAATAAGAGGGGATAGAAAAGAGTTCGAATGGACTGCAGCATCTGTGAGAAGTTTTGAATTGCTGAAGAAGAAGGTGACAGAACAACCTGTGTTGGCACTTCTAGAGTTTAGAAAAGTGTTCCAAGTGGATTGTGATGCTAGTGGCAGTGCTATTGGGGCTATATTAAGCCAAGAAGGTAAGCCTATTGCATATTTTAGTGAAAAATTGAATGATGCAAAGAAGAAGTATTCTATTTATGGTCAAGAGTTCTATGCAATAGTGTAGGCTTTAAAGAAATGGAGGCATTATTTATTGCCAAAAGAATTTGTTTTGTGTACTGATCATCAGGCATGACAGTACCTAAATAGCAAAGGTAAATTGAATTAGAGGCATATGAAGTGGGTAGAGTTCTTGTAGAGCTATACATTTGTGATGAAGCATAGAAGTGGAAAATCTAATAGGGTTGTAGATGCACGAAGTAGGAGACAGTTGTTGCTTACAGTAATGGAGGTTGAAGTAGTTGGGTTTGGTGAACTCAAGAATTTGTACCCTGAGGATCTTGATTTTGCTGAAGCATGGAAAGCTTGTAAAGAGCCTATTGTTGTAGATAGAACCAAGTGGTTAGACTATTTGATTCAGGATGGCATGTTGTTCAAGGGTAGTCAATTGTGCATTCCAAGGAGTTCCATGAGGGAAAATTTGATTAAGGAGAAACACAGTGGAGGGATGGCAGGACATTTTGGTTGAGATAAGACCATTGCCATTCTGAGAGAACATTATTTTTTGCCTCAAATGTCATAGGATGTGAAAAGGTTTGTACAGAGTTGTCAAGTTTGTCAAGTTGCTAAGGGATTCAACCACAATACTGGACTATATCAGCCATTGCCTGTTCCATCAAAGCCATGTGAGGAAATAAGTATGGATTTTGTTCTTTGTTTGCGGAGGACAAAAAGGGGTAATGACTCATTATTTGTGGTGGTTGATAGGTTCTCCAAAATGGCACATTTCATTCCATGCCACAAAAATCATGATGCTGTCCATATTACAAACTTGTTCTTCAGAGAGGTGGTGAGACTACATGGTCTCCCAAGGAGTATAGTTTTTGACAGAGATACTAAATTTGTGGGGTATTTCTAGAGGACATTATGGAAAAAGTTGAGAAAAAACATGAAATTCAGTTCCACGCATCACCCATAAACTGACGGCCAAACAGAAGTCTGGGCAATTTGCTGAGATGTTTAGTTGGGGATAAGCCCAAGGGATGGGATTTAATTCTACCATAGGCAGAGTTTGTTTATAATAACTCTGTAAATAGGAGTACTAGAAAATCACCATTCCAAATAGTATATGGGAGTAGCCCAAGGACTGCACCAGAGCTGAGGAAGATAGAGCAAGGGGAGAGGACAAGTGCTAAAGTGGGAGAATTTGTTGAACATATCAAGCATCTACATGAGGAGGTTCAGGCACACATTACCAAGATGAATCAAGAGTATAAAGCTAGGGCTGATCAAAGGAGAAGACATAAAGAATTCCAAGTAGGGGATCTAGTCATGGTGCACTTATGAAAAGAAATATTTCTAGCCAGTACTTACAACAAGCTGAAAATGAAGAAATTTGGCCCTTGCAAAATTTTGAAGAAACATGACTCAGGAAATGCATATGAGGTGGAGCTGCCAGATGGTATTCACATTTCTCCCATTTTCAACATTGTAGATTTAACAGAGTATCATGATGATGGTGCAGATGAGGAGTTGGTGTTAGAGCCATGTCTGATTCCTGCTTCTAAGAAGGAGGAGATAGAAGACATTCTAGATCATTATGTGGGTAGGAGTACTAGAAATAGGTAGTATGAAGAGTATTTGGTCAAATGGAAAGGACGATGGAGCGAGGAATCAACTTGGATTTCAGTAGCTAAGGTTTCCTATTTGGGATTTCCTCTACCATTCATAAAGTGACAGGGTCACTTTTCAATCTACCCTGGGTGTCTGATGCAGGAGCATTGAGAGGTATAAGGGCAATCCTGTGTCACCCAAAAAAAAAAAGTACTTAGAATTGGTTTCTATTTCATGTTTTTTCATTTTTGGATACCCATTTGGGTCAAATAAAGGTTTCAACTCTCACAGTTCCACTATCAGTGTTCGTGTAAATCCTAAAAAAATAAGAGTATGTAATTGAGCCATCATTTTGGTGAACTAGGAGATGTAAATTGGCTAGATGAATGTAATTGTAATTTAGAGAATTCCAGAAAAAGAATCAGGTCAAAAGGCCCCACGGTTTGAAAGTTAAT
The DNA here is from genome assembly GCA_028749045.1 of Cupressus sempervirens. Taxonomy (NCBI): domain Eukaryota; kingdom Viridiplantae; phylum Streptophyta; class Pinopsida; order Cupressales; family Cupressaceae; genus Cupressus; species Cupressus sempervirens. The sequence goes on from CM053785.1 coordinate 690,132,720, forward strand.
GCAGTTTTTTGGGTTTTTTGAGACCTCCTAAGAATGCTTCAAAGTTAGGTTAGGGGCATTAAATTACCTTGAAAAAGGCTGAAAAATGGAGGACGAGTGAAGCTGGTCCATAGGGCTATAGAGTGCTTTGAGAGCTTTCTGGAAATGTAAACGGTTCGTCAATCAGAGCTACAATTCAAAAGTTATGCCTGCTGGAAGTTCAGTTACCATTTTTGGATTCTTCTAGATTTGCATCGACTTCTAACGTAGCTTCTGGAACCTTCTATTTGGTCGGTGGATGCCTACTAGCACTTTCTAGAATGTACTCCTAGTCCTTAACCCTCCAGGGTCTATTTAAGGAGATTTCTAGCATTGTAAAAGACAGTTCAGAGTGGAGTCTAAGAGGAGGTACTGAAAGGAGAAATTATCTCCAAATTTATGCTATTGTAAGCCCTTAGGGCATGTTTTGAATTTTATTTTCTCTGTACTATTTGTACTAGCTTATTTTCTCAGTTAATATAATTTCCCCTTTTTTGTTGTGTCCATTCTGTGTGGGTTGTCTTCCCATCAAGGCCTCACAGAAAGCCCCATAGTTCTGAAATGGTATGATGGAAGGGACAATTTAATATTATCTATGAATCAAAAATTTTACATTATGACCATTAATTTTTTCCTAAAAGACAACTCTATCTTTTTCAAGGATATTTCAAAACATTATTACCATGCCCATTACAAATATTCCTAACACAACCTTATTTGATGGTTAGAATATTTTAAATTAAATTACTCCAAATATTTGACCACAAGGAAACAATTACTTTCAGGAATATTAAACATCCAATATTATGATGATATTTATAGCCAAGGTGCTAGGTCAATCCATAACACCCACTAGTATATTTTGACTCATTTTACGATGAAAATTGGTCAAATTTTTGACTCATGTTGGTCAAGTTTTTGATAAATTGTTTTTCCACTATTTTCCTCATTGAAACTTCAACCAAGTCATCTAAGTGTCAGAATTTTGACACACAATTTGGTTGAAAATGGCCTCCTTTGTAAATGAGAATATTGGTCTAAATTTTGAACAAACTTGGTCAAACTTTCAACAAAAGCATCAAACAAGATGCCAATCTATGATGGCATCCTAGTTGATTCATTGGTGAAAAATTTAACCAAGTTTTGTCAAATTTTAAACAATGCTAACCCTCGATCGACTAGGATGCCAATCCTAGATGGCATCCTAGTCGATGCATTGGTCAAAATTTTGACCAAACTTTGTCTAAAGTTTGAACAATGTACCAGCATTGATAGAACTTTCGAACAACATGGTTTGTTAAAAAAAATTTACCCAAAGATAAATATCCAAATTAATCACCAATGTCAGCCTGGTCAATGATTAGTTTAGATATTTATCTTCAAGTCTTTCGTGGGTCTACCACCACCTTGAGATGATATTTCATAGGCCTATATTTATAACACTTATAGAGAGATGAGATTCTAGTATGATGTTATTCCATCTCCTAATTTGGAGATGTCGAGAGCTAGCCATTAAATTAGTAAACATCTATAAGATCTTATACATTCTCATACATAGGGAACAAGTTATGATAGATAAACCCTTGATAGATGACATCTATGAGTCACACATCTATAAGTTTTTGGTAGATTAGTGGATGATAAAGGAAATCTCTACTTGTGGTTGCTTGAGTAAGGATGGCACCAGATTCTATTGATAGGGTAAAATTTGATGACCATAATGGCACTACAAGTGGCTATATATGGATGAGGTTTCCATCTATTGGGGTGCCTCATTCCCTACATATAGACCATGGAGAGGAAGAAACTATATGTTGGGGTCATAGCATGATGGAAAACCTATAACATGAGTAAGCATGTGAGTTAACCTTATCCTATTAATGCTTAGCTCCCTCACACCCACATATGTTCATAAAAATCAAGACAAACGGAACAAGGAACTAGTTTTCCTTTAGGTCCTCATCCCAAGAACTTAGTAGTTTATGCCATGTGTATATTAATATTTCATATCACCTTTTGATTCATCATCAAGAAGATAACATAGTTGGAACTAAAACATTAAAGCAAAGAAACCTATATAATTTTATCTACACTTTCTATGAATACCTTTGATACATACTTATAATTAATATTGGACATTGATTGAGTAGAATATGTCAAAGGTAAAAAAGAACAAACATGATTGAATCCACACACAAAATGGAGGTTACCTACCATGCTTGATATCATATTCATAAAATGATTGAAGCTCCTATGACACAAGGACTTGACTAAATGATTAAAGCGCCAAGATCAAGTTGGGTCATTGCATTTGTATAATTACATATAGCTTCTAGGAAAAAAAATTTTTAGTGTTAGCAAAAGTTATAATTGATTCATTTTTTTACATCACATGTTTTAGATGATGAGTCTCCATTTTATACTAGACAATATTTTATGAGCTTGCATTGAATAAAACCTATTAAGCCTTTCATAGTGCAAATATTAAAAATGGAATTTTATTAAATAATATTCCTCAATACTCTAAGAAACTAACACCTCCAATGACAAAAATAATTGAATCCACAGACAAAATAGAGGGTACCCACCATGCTTAATGTCATATTCATAAAATGGTTGAAGCTCCTAGGAACACAAGGCCTCTACTAAATGATTAATTATGAAGGCACCAAGATTAGGCTAACCCATGCATTCATCTAATTACAAATGGCTTCCAATAAAGGTTGTTTTGAGTGTACTATTATTTCTAATCAATTTATTTTCAACATTATAAGTTTTAGATCATTCTATTCTAGACAACTTACCACCAAGCTCACACTAAGTAAAACCCAATATGGTTTTCATAGTGAAAAGACCCCGCATAGAATTTCATTAATAAAATTTCTTACTACTATAAGAATTCAATCTATTATTTATGCTCACATGCAAAAAAAATGCAATCCATAAGCTGAAACTTTGAAGTTAATGCTTCTCTTGAGTTCACAATTTCCATTTGAAAAAACAAGTTCAATGAAAATAATTTGAAATGTTCATAATCAGGAAAATTTAAACCAGTTCAAGAAGACAACATAGACACCATAGGTTAGACATTGAACATCTAATATTACATTCATACAACCCATTGCACTTTCCTCAATCTCAAATATGGGATATTGCAAATTTGGAATAATGAAGACACCAAGACTGTAAATTTCAAAAGAAACTACCCATTTTATCCCCATTTTGAAAGGGGGTGATTAATTTTTTTTATAGGAACATGAATTGGAGAAATAGAAAAATTTAAAATTTAAATACAAAATAAAGATGACATGGTACATACTTTGAACCAATAATGAAGTTAAATGTTAAGAACGTGTAAACATTGAAAAATCTTCAATATCATAAATATCTCAATAATATTTTAGTTTGTAATGACACCTACAAAAGTAGAGAAATCATACCATACAAGAGTACATCCTACCTATGGATACACTATACAATTCCTAAAGATATTGCAAAATTTTAAGAATTTTAATAGTCTTGTTGCATTGACATCAGCTTGGGTAATGTGCAAATTAGTCTAAATTAGCACCCAAGCCATTTTAATTGCATTCAACATCCATAACCTTTTCAATGTTCTAGATTCCCTACAAATAGAAGCATAAATAGTCAATGTACTTGCTTCTCCATCTAATATTGATAGCTACTATAGTGAGAACCATAACCCCTAGTAGAATGTCTAGAACTTAGGCCATATTCTCCATTTGGGGCAAAGGGACTAGCGCTTGGACCATAACCTCCAACGGTGCCAGAATGACTACTTTTTGGATCATAACATCCAATTGAGCTAGAATGTATAACACTTATACCATAACCTCTGGCAATTTCTACACTTGGACCATAATCTCTAGTGGAATGACCACCATGCCTAGTATTTTACTATGGTAAATTGTACATAGAGTATGTTTCAATTCTTCCATCTCATCATACATCTTCGACTTCCTCTCATGAATCATCATTTTCATGGTCCTACTAATATACAATTCCATTAAGAACATTTCAAACTGCATATCAAGCACTACAATTATTTCAAGCTTACATGGAAAAAATAAAAATCAATCATTACCTCATGTTGATGTCTAGAAAATAAGTAGATAGTTATTATTTACTAGTTTATCTAAAACAAAACTTATAAAATTTGAACTAGACTTACATTAAGTGACATATCATTGTAAGACAAGTTGTTGAGGTTAGCCAGAAATGAATCTACAAGAATGTCCTGTGAGATGGAGAATCTAAACTTAGATAAAATTCTAGTAATTACCATATAGGATAATGTGGATTATCTTTTAAGGAAAAAATTGTGATATACCATGAAAGTGATATTTGGTAAAGTAAAACTAAAGCTTGGGATGCTAGAACTATTATTTTTGGTCCCAAATGCTTGTACTACTAAACATGGTAAAGGCGGAAATCTATACTTCTAAAGTTGAAATTATTAAGAGGGCGCACATAATGAATTGATTATATAGCTACTTTTGGTTACAAAAAAAACTTTTTAAAAATTTTAAGGTATGAATAAAATGGTTATTAATCACCTTGACAAGGTTTTTATGACAAAGGATGTGCCTACCATAGTTAAAGAACTTGAGGTACATCATCCTGCAGAAAAGCTCCTAGTGCTAACAGCTACAACTCAAAAGGAATAGAATAGAGAAGGTGCCAATTTGATAATATCATTTTTAGGAGAGCTTCCTCAAGGAGCTAAAGAGCTCATTAGAATGGGATTGCATCCCAATGAGATAATTAGTGGCTACACAAAAGCCATAAGCAAGGTAGATATTTTTCTTGCATGCAATCATATAACAAATAAAATCCCAAGATATTTTATTTATTTACATTTTCTTTTTGTCAAAAATTAATAATACCTATTTACTTTGTTTCTAGTATTTTTTGTTGGTAATAATTTTTCTTGTTTGTTTAGGAAATTGAGATTTTAGATGAATTGGTAGAACCAAGTTCAAAAATGATGGATGTTGAGAATAAAGAGAAAGTGACCCTCAAGATGAAAGCTCTTGGGGCTAGTAAATAATTTGGACTAGAAAAGTGTTTTGTGCTCCCTTGTTGTAGATTTATGAGATCTATTTCAGCATTTCTAATTTTTTTATGGTGATAGTGCCATCATTCTAATGAGATCTTTTTTGTAGGCTTGTATTCAATTTTTCCCCAAGAGTCTAGTGAATTTCAATGTGGATAATGTGTTTGTTTCTAAACTACTAGGGGGAGGAATGCATGACTAGACTATGGTTTAGGGGATGGTACTAAAAAATGATGATGCTAGAACCATAAAGCATGTGGAGAAAGTCAAGGTGTGGTTCTAAGTGGATGTAATTTCCATAATTCAAATACAACTTTAGATCTTAATATTTTCTCTAATTGAAAATGGTCACATATCATTCTACAAAGTTCTCTTTCATTTATGTGTAATCACTAATGTTTATAACCTTCAAAAGAGCATGTTGTCTTTCTTTTTCAATCAATTTAGTTTTTCATTTTTTTCTAACTTTGTCCCATTTGATTAAACCTTAGATTCAACTTCTCCAACATAAACAAAGTACATAGTAATAGGCTCGGTGGTACAAGAATATAAACAAAGTACACAATAATAGGTATCCATCATGTCCTTGATAACATCGATAAATCATTTCAATCACATTAAACTTCAAATCCCCATTCAACTAGTCTCAATAAGACACCTACTAATTAACCTTTAACTTAAGTCACATTATACTAAGGAAATGGAGAGAGTTTCCAAAATAGATAAAAGTTTTAGAAATACCATTTTAAAAAACACAATTACAACATGACTAAGAGTGCCATATTTTCATCTATGTACTAATAACAAAAAGGAAGAGAAAAACAATTAGCAAGTTTCAATAATCATAGCTATAAGTTAAAACTAATCAAACAAATGAAATCAAATAATACAAAATGTCAAAATATAAGTGTGAAGAAAATTTTTCCACTGTAGAATATTTTATATTTTAAATTCAAATTTGATCATTTCTTATCATGCTATAAAAAATTATCTTTATGAAATTTACCTAAATGTTAAAAGAAATATTTGTGTGTTATATCCTAAAAACCTATATTATATCCCTAAAAAGTTGAGAAGAGTAAAATAAAACTACATCTATATCCAAAAATGATCTAAGTATGATTATAGAAAAGATATAGGGTTAAGAGGACTCATATTTGGAAAACTTAAAAAGTAACTAAACACTGATCACTAAAGAAATTTAAAAATTCAAGAGGAGAATTAATAAACAATTATCACAAATTTCTATTTAAAAATCAATTCAATAAAATCTTATTATCCGAAAGAGAAAGGATCCCACAATGAAACATCGATTTGATGAAAATCAAAGCAATAGCTCAAGAAAGAAAATATCAATCTCCAACATCAAGGAAAGGTAAAAATGAGAATAAATAACAATGTCATATACTATGGTGAATGGGGAAACACATACTAATTAGAAAGTTATTATGGGGAATATCTATAGGTAAGAGAGATAGGCTGAAGAGTTTTAAGAGGAAGGGGAGATGCAAAGAAATGAACACTTCAAATGTCTCATATCACCAAAAGCCAATTGGCCTCTTAAGGCATAGAAAAATGTTAAAATTCTTGAACTACTAGGCAAGGTAGGTTAGAAGGAACTCAATGTTAGGAGGACATAAATCCACAAAACCTAGTATTAGAGTGAGCAAGTTAGGATGTCCTATTAGTTGCATAGATAGTCTTACTGACCTCTCCCCATTTATGTCAATTGATAGTGTGTCAAGGGTGCTTAATGTGTTCAAAATTCAATATTAGTTACAACCTTCAAGAAGAGAGTAGTCAACTAGGTAGCTCTAGAGATCCTATGTAATATCACCTGAAAGTGACAACTTCTTGGACAAAACATATCAAACACATTTGAACAGGTGTTAAAAATGGAAAGTGCAAAGGGAAATGCCATAGTGTTTGAACAAAACAATTCCTCCCATCTAGAGATCCTATGTAATATCACCTAAAAGTGACAACTTCTTGGACAAACATACCAAACACATTTGAACAGGGGTTAAAAATGGAAAGTGCAAAGGGAAATGCCATAGTGTTTGAACAAAACAATTCCTCCCATAAATCTCATAGAAGTCTAGGACACATTAGATAAAATATTACAATGTTATTTCATATCAATCTCTTAGAAGGAAATAAGATGATAAACCCACTAAGTAAACAAAATATAGTGATCCATCTCAACTTGAAATAATAGAACAACTAACAACCCAAAGAAGATGCTCACAAGAGATGGGATCATCCATAGTGTGCATGAAATGTGTAGTATATGAAACTAGCATGGGGATGAGAGGCTCCATGGAAGATATTTATGTCACTAGAATGTGTGGGGAGTACATGTCCTCTCATAAGCTTAAATGACCACATTTTTGAAAATAAGGAAAATAAAGGCATCAAAGAAGAATGTGAATGGTAAAATAATGTTAGATTGCGGTGACTGATCAGGAAAGTATTGTACATACTTCATAAATTCTTTGGGGCCCTATTTTATCAAGATTTTGGGCTGACATGTAATTATTAATTATAACCCTAAAGCAATAAAAATACTTGTATAAAAAGAGCTTAGGGTTTCAGATTGTTATATAGTTGTGATGCAAAATTGGTTCTTGTGGCACTATTGAGCTATAAGGGATTATGCATTGTAATTAGGTTGTAATTAATAGATCATAATAATATCATACTTGTTGTTTGGTGAATATAGCCCAAGGATTGGGTGAACCATGCTAAATCTTGGTGTCTTGTGTTCTTTTCTATGTGATCTATTATTTTCTGATATTGGTTATATTTGCATGTAATTGTTATTTCTATCCATGGTTTAATCCTAGCAAGTGGTATCAAAGAGATGATTTTTTTAAGTTATCCTCTGTAGGAAAGTTTAACAATTTGAGGGCCAAATCTAACCTCCTAATACCAACATTACTGATTCCCACTGACTAAGTGAGACATAAAGAGACAACTCGCTTGAAAAAAGGTCCCAAATATGGAGATGCTTAATGACTAAAAAATGAATCCCAATTTTCTAATCCTGAGAATATATATAAGTGTTCCAAAAAAAATCAAGAGAGCTAGCCAAAAAAATCTTCTTGGAATGCATAAAGTAATGAACTCCATGTGATGGATCAAATACTAAAGAATAATAGTCTAAACCCTCTTGAAATAATAATTTTCAATTGAACTCTTATTGTATCCCAGTCAAAGAAAGAAGGAAAATTTTAGATGATGTATAACTTTCCATTTTCTATGTATATAGTGAATATGAATTTGAATTTATCAAAAGAAAATTAAATTAAGGAAGAAGATATAAATGGATAGTATACCACAATTTTGTCTTAGCATGTTAACATTTTGTTGTGCTAAAAGAAACTTTACTTTTTCTCATGAAGTTTTCTTTTGTCCACTGTGTCATATTTTTGGAGTCTACATCCTTTCACATTAATCAATACTATTTTCTTTTTAAAAAAAAGTGTTTTCTTGTTCTTTCTCTCTTAGATGTGCATTTCCCTATCCCACAAAAAAATTCAAAGCATTTTCCATTCAAAGAAACACTTTAGCATATGGGAAACTGCTAGAAAAGTTTAAAACGTCTATAAAATCTCTTAATATTAGAAAGTACTCTCTAGGTACCTCTTCAAGTCTCATAAAGACAAAGACAATAAAACCAAACATAATGATATCATTAACACCAAATGTTGATTTGGTTTTACTATAGTGATAATAATGTCTACAAGCAATAAAAATTAAGGCACAAGTGAACTAACCTAAAATTCTCTAGTGAAAGACCACCTTAGCAAATTAGTCATAAGCCATGGAATGACAAAAATTAACATATGCATAGATGGCTTGTATTTCAAAATGAGCCTAGAAAAAAATATTGAAAGTTAACATTTTTTTTGATATACAAAGAAAAGGAGATATAATATTGAAATTAAGCCCAATTTCTAATAAAAACTTATAGCAATCATTCAAAAAGTAGAAAATTATGGGTACCTTGTAGCCCATCTTTATGATGTGAAAAGTACAATAATATATACCTTGACTTTAATCGTTGCACGTATCTACAAATCATATATTCCACCATTCATATCCTTGGATTAGTGATTAAGATCTTGAAGATAATAAGAAATAAAATACTCAGAACAAATAGCCTACAACACCATAATTTCAATATTAAAAAAAATCATTTCACTTTAATGGACAACTTGATGATGGAAAATTCAATAATAATGGAATAAAATCATACCATTGATCGTGCTATAGATTCCAATAACTCATCAGTTCACCAATATATTTGATAGTGTTTTAAAAAAATAACTTGGTTGTAAAATTTCTCTACTTGTATTAATTTGAAAAGTCAAATAAGTCTATAGTTCATTAGAAAACATTTAATGGACTTTATTTGTAATAGAAAAGAATACAAGTTCAAATTTTCATTATGACAAACCACAAAGCTATTCTCTTTCATTCTAATTTTGTGTGTGGGTTTCTCTTTGATTCCACACTCTCTTAGATAACATCTTGGTTTTTTATTCATTCTCAACAAAATCAATGAAGTTATTTCCATCCAAAAGAATCCATTATAGCTAATAATTGATAAGTATGATAACTTACTTCTACAAAAATTCTACTCACCTTTTCTATAGTCTCAATAGGGTACAAACCCTCAAGAGTTTCTCCTCCTAACAAGATTCCATATATGCCTATGATAATTAGGGACTTTGTCTAGTTAATCAAATATAAAAAGAGAAAGAATTTGATTACCTTAAAAACATAATGTCAAAAACTTCTATAAAAAAAATAAACAATGTTACTACACTCCCCATTAAATAAAGTGAAAAGATAGAATTTGAATATTTGAAAGCCAAAACTCACCCATACATACCATCAAGGACAACATTTTTTACATTAGTTGCTTTAGCACAAGTTGGTCTTAGATCATCAGTCATACTATCAACCATGCTAGTTATAAATGAAGGCTTCCCAACCATGTTACACTTGAAAACAACAACTTTATGAAACAAAATGACCTGGCATGCACACAAAAATGTTTAGAAATTAAATTCAAGTCAATTATTAACTTACTTAAAACAATTTAGAGAAATATTTTTATTTTCCAATGTAACTTTTAGTTTTATTCATTTTCTCCTCAGCCTCAGGAGTGTAACCATATTTAACTTAAAATGGCATCAAAATAATGTTAATCTACAACTTCTGATTACATTAAGTCTTTTCTAGTTTTTGTATTCTCAGAGATAATTTCAATAAAAATCAAAGATGGTTTGGTCACAACTTTAGATCTTGATTCCAAAGAAAAGAAGATATTTTCCTAGTTGATTAAGCCTGATATTGATCTTGGTGATCTCAAAAAGCTTGGATTCAATGAATTATGACAAGAAGACTTTTCTTTCTCTAGAGAAAGTCACTTGGAATTATATTGTGAGAGCACTTGCTTACAAGGATAAGTGTCATTTTTCTGTGGAAATTAGCTTGTGTAGTGTATGTTGTGGAGGATAAGTGTTATAGTTTCAAGGGGCTGAAGAAAAGATTGCAACTCACCAATGTGAAGGATAGTAGTACCTTGCTACTTATGTTCATGGGCTTACCAAGTCTAAGCTTGCAAATTTTACTATTTAGACTATTTACCATTCTGAGCTTAGCAACAAGAATAGAAATAAAAAATTCTAGTTCCTGGCAAAGTGTCAGGTTCCAATTGCATCAAACTCATCTATAAAATGACACAAGGGGCTTTATCTTTTCTAAGCTGAAATACATCTCGAACAAATTTTGCACCATCTTCGATAAACACCTAAATTTCAAATGTGTAGGCAAGAATTAGCATTAGCCACTCTTAAAAAGAAAACGTAGATTGAGGAAGTTTTATGTAACTAAAATCCAATGATGATCTATAAAGAAATTTTTTAAACAACTCAAATCAATTCATTTGATGAGCTTGAAAAAATTATAAAACTAAAAAACATCATTACTTTTGGTTACAATGAGAAACATTAGTACAAATCGTACCTCATTGTGACAAATAAAGCCAAATGAATTATGCTTGAGTTCAATAAACTATGTCATAAAAAGTAAAAAATTAAACCCATTCTGTCATGTTTACTTTAAATTCAAACCTTAAAACTATCTAGTATATTGTATTAGATGTGGCCAAAAAAAATTCAGTAGAGGACATAGAATGCCATCAAATAAAGCTATGCATAGAGGTGCAATATGTGGAGAATAGTCACAACCATCAACAATAAAAAACCTAAAGAACATAGAATCTCACCACAAAAATAGAAGTATAGTGTTCAAGTGTTTGGAACTCATGAAATGTAATGTTGGTTGATTAGGATTCCAAATGAAAAAAAAATTGCTATGTTGTCAAGAAGTTTCTCAAATGGGTCTAGGGGACAAAAAGAGGAATATTGGTTACCAAGGGGCCAAATTATTCCTAAATATCTCTGTTAAACATAGTTGGTTCCATTCAAAAAGGTTTTAGGGGTCTAGAAGAAAAAAATGCAAAAAATACAATGTGATTAGCAACTTTGAAAAGTTGCTCCACAACATTTTTTTGCAACTTTTTAGTTATGGTGTTAAGGGAAGGAAATATGGTTGGTTTAAGTGCGTGCACACCTTGCAAGGTCCTATAAGACCTAGAAGGAGACAAATCTATTGGTTGGATTTCGGATACTTGGCAAGGGAAACATAGTGTTGATATGAAGAGTTTGGGTGTTTGAATGTAGATGAGAGTTCAACTTAAATTTGGAGAAGGAAAGTTAGGGTTACATAAAGAACTCTCAGAGGATGAGCATAGGCCTAAGAAAGTCCTAAGAACCTAGCCCTTCAAATTTCTAAATTTAAATATTGCATTCAGTGGTTCTTAGTTATACATGATTGAGTATATTTCATATATATTAAGAGTCGAACATACATCTTGAAGACAATGGATATAGTCATATTCCATTAAAAATGGTCCACCCTATCTATTTTATTGTTTCCATTACAATGTGAATTTTCACATAGTAATTAGGTTCTTATCTCTTTTATGTTACTCAACACTTCATTGTTCATACCTATACCATAGAGTATTATCCCATCATTCTAGACCTAAAATGAATGAAATTGATTAATAAATGAAGGTATGTTAGTTAGAGCTTCACTTGATTTTGACAATACTTTAATATTCTCTACTTAACAATGTCAACCACATGAACGAGGAAGCTTATCTATCAATCTAAATTCCCCATTAACATCTAATTACATAGGCATCATTCATCCATTCATCCATTTATGAACTATAACATTCAATCAATACAATCACATCATATTCATTAATATGATATAAAATTCATTAATACACAATACTAATCAAGACTTCATTAATAGATAATAATATTAATTAATAGGACATAAAAATCAATAATAATATACAACATTCATAGTTAATTACTTAAAACAACATTCTTTCATAATCCAACAAAATTTATCATACAAGGTTTATCAAAGAGGATTTTTTAAAACTCATTTCTTCTTTTTTCTTTTCTTAACTTTCTTAATGAAAAAGCTAATAGGAGCATCAATATATTCCACATCCTCCTCCTCTTGTTGCACATGTAATGTTAGATTTTGATGTTTCCTCCTATTTTGAGGAGCACAAGGCTACTACTCTAGAGGGGGCTCTGTTGCAATAAGAAGTAAATGGGTTAAATTAGCATACTCTTTTTTTTTACTATTACAATTATTTCATTAACCAATAGAACATAAGATGTATTTTTCTTACTTGACAATGCCACATCATGTGCAATAACATTTTGATCCACTACCACCTCAATATGTTGAACACTTTAAACATGCTCCAATTTTTCACCATGATGTTTGACATGCTCTAAAATACTCAAAAGAAGGTTACACATCAAATTGAAGTTGAATATGTTAAATTATATTCATAATTGTGTAATTAATTTACAATAGAAAATTAATACCTCCACCACTATGATGCACATCATGACCTTCATCATGAGCAGGTTGTGCGATAGGATTTGAAACCTACAGTGAAATTTAATGTGCATTGTTATCATTGTTTGATAGATTAAAAAGAAATAGTCAATTTATGTTGGAAACTAACACCAAAAGTGAAATTTCTAAACTATTCAATTTGATTTAGTTTTCATTTGACCAATGGGTGATCCCACAATAGTTGGTGCCACTTTTTGACTAATTCTAACACTAAAATCAATATTTTTGAAACAAACCTCACATTCAAGTGACTATATCTCTAAAACTATGAATAATTTAAAGATGACATAAACTAGTGATTTCTATTGCTCTATTCCTACTTTCTAACCATATATTTTAATTCTATATATATATATATAAGTCAAATTTATTTTTTCCTTTGAAAACTGGTACATATGAAAAATTACAAATTTTAAAAAGTGATAATCCACTTGACAAGCATAACTTTTTTTCTAGAAATGATAATGAGGCAATTATTTTGATGTTGGATTTGTACCATCCATAACTAGAGGATTCATTTGGTTTGATTAAATTTTGTTAACTATTGTATAATTTATGAATTTTTGAAGTGACATCAATCATAATTTAGACTTAAGTTCATTTTGACAAGCATAACATGAACACAATTTATCATAAATCAAAATTTTTTTTTTTCAATAGAAAGCTATCTTAGTAACCTATTTCCTAGTTACTTTTCAAAAAAAAATGATTGAGCTAATTTACAATTTTTCCTAAAGTGTTGAAGTCAGTTGATGTTCAATCATTAATCAACCTATAATAAGTTAAACTCAAATTTGAAAGTCTTAATGAATATGATATGTATTACAATTATAGTTGTTGGAAAGCTTGCTTCAAGTAGCATAAATTGGTATTTTCTATTTTATAGTAGCAGATCATTTGATCTCAATTTTGGGGGGTCAAAACAACTAATTTTAATTATTTTTTAAGAAAGTAGCCATAAAATTTTGAAAATCATGTGTTCACACGAACACACAAGCCAAAACATTCAGATTGCTAGAAAATTAATTTAATAGGTTCGTGGGAACATATAAAAAAACTTATGTTCACATGAACATGTTTAAAAAATAAATGCTAATGTCACTTGTGTAGTGAGGACAACAGCTTGAAAGTGAAGCCAAATTTTATAAAGTTATTGGAAAAAATTTATAAAGTTACTATAAATTTTTGAAGGCAATGATTTTTTTTTTATTTTTATGATTTATTGATGGGAAGCAAGAAAGGAAGACAAAGAAAAAATGCAAGGAAGAGATCTCATGAAGCAAAACAAAGAAATCTTTAGAAAACCTTCACTTATCATCAAATTAAACAAGTTTTGTAATTATATTTACATACATACATACATATATAATTTATTTATTTTCATGGTCTTGTATTTAATTATGTATCAATCTTATTTTTTATCTAATTTGATTGATTTATAAACTTTTTGGAGACAATCAACAAGGTGAAGGTGAAGAGAATGTTGAATGAGGCTCAACAGAAGTAGAAGAAGTGCATATGGGAGAAGGGTCAAGATCACTTCCTACAAAATTTCAAACAATGAATGTTCAAGAAGGTTCAAGATCACTCTCTATAGAATTTCAAGTAACAAAAGTCGGAGAAGGATCAGAATCTTTCCCTACAAAATCTCAAACAATGAATATTGGAGAAGGCTCGAGATCACTCCCTCTAGAAATTCTAGTAACTGAAGTCAAAGAAGCATCAGGATTAGTTGTAGGAATTGGTATGGTTGAACTCAAAAATATTTCTTAATTTTTAAAGAATGGAATTTTTGATAAAAATTAAGATCATTTACTTAAAATGCATGTGAATAAATTGAGAACACTTTTAGCTACTGTTCAACCCCTAAGTCTATCTAAGAAAAGGTAAATGAATAAGAAGATAAGAGAAATAATGACTAAATTTGATAACATTGAAATGCTTAAACAAGCTCAGTTGCTTTCACTTTTTCTTACACAAAAGAAGTTGCAAGAGGCATTGAAATTGGTATTTGTAGATATAACATCAAAGAAGATAAGATTTCCTAACATACAAACTAATGTGATTGAAAATGTTAAACAAGGTTTGAGAAACATAGGGAAGTAGTCTAGAACTAAAGATAAGTCCATGGCAAGAAAAATGATGTTCGTGTCTGTTATAAATAAGAATATGATCCAAAATAGACAAATATCTTCAAGTTTGTCTGAAATGGGTTTTAGTAGGAAAACAATTAGAGAACATATTACGAGAAGATTAATTCTAGATGATATTACTATGGAAGGAAATTGGACAATCATTTGTACAGCACCTCATTTTGATAGGATTGGTGTGGGATTAAAAAATTTAGTCATATCATTTTCGATTGATAACACTCATCTTTCATCAAATATTAGAGATGTTATCAGGCATAGGATTTCATCTTGTCAATATGAACATCATACAGAAAATTGGTTGCACACAACACAACATAAATTATGTGTCATTTTGTAGTGAATACCCTAATATAAAAATTGGGCAAATGTTGTTTGAAAAATTGAAGCCATGCTTTGTGAGGTAATACAAAGTGTTTGAAACATGTTGCCATGATCATATTGAGTTTGGTCTCCACTATCAGGTATTTCAAAATTTTATAGAAGACACATATGGTTTTCATGATGCTCCTCCCAGTAGGAGAAGTGAGTTTATATCATCTATTCTATGTGACAAATAGATGATCCAGATGGTCAAATAGATTTTATCAAAGGATTATGTGAAACATGTGGTGAATTGGCTTTATTTCCTTTGAAAATTATGAATATTGATTTAACAAAAAAGTTAAATTACAAAAGTTACAATTATGTGAA
Source organism: Cupressus sempervirens (assembly GCA_028749045.1). NCBI lineage: Eukaryota > Viridiplantae > Streptophyta > Pinopsida > Cupressales > Cupressaceae > Cupressus > Cupressus sempervirens. The sequence continues at coordinate 690,148,689 of CM053785.1, forward strand.
GAATGAAACAAAGTTGGGGAAAGAGACAAAAAGGTTGGAATATGTTGCAGAGGAGTTACATATTGTAACATTTATGGATAGATTTAAGAATTTGATTCAACCTTATATTCATCACATAATTTTTGCATAGTGGCAAGCACAATAGTTTCAAACTTTGAGGGATAATTTTCCACTTGGAACAATTGTATTAGTCATTGATTTTGCAGAGAACTATTCCTTTGTTCATCAAAAAAAAATTCAATCAGATTATTCCTTTTCTAAGTAGGTCACTATTAGGGTACATGTTTTTTATATATATGCACATTAGATTTGGATGTTGTTCAAAGTAAACTTGAAGCACAGGTCATTAAAAAAATATGAATTTTATATAAGTGATGATAAAGAACATGAGATTTAGTATGTAGAAAATTGCTTCAATTTGTTCTTATATCTTATTTGAAAGAAAGAGACATAAATGTTGATAAAAATTATATTTTTTCTGATGGATGTGCCACATAGTTCAAATCATCTAGACCATTTTAGGCATTATGTAGATATCATCATAATGAGAATATCAAAAACATATGTAATTTCTTTGAGAATGAGCATGGAAAAGGTGAACATGATGGTGCTAGAGCTTGCATCAAACATGCTCTGTGAAAGTATCAAATGAATTATTAGGGAGTTTGTAATTATGATGCACATGATGTTGTTAAATGGTGTAACGAACAATTTGCATCAGACAAGGTCAGGACATCATCAAAAATGAGTCATTAGGTACCATATAGAGAGTCTTTTGGGAGATAGCAGTTATGGATGCATACATTTGTTTAAATTTTATGCCATTAAGTTATAAAATTTCATTTTTAAGTTTAATCTTGATTCATTGAAGTTTAAATTTAATTTATCCATATTTTCAATGTAATTAAATTTTAGGTGTTAATGGAAAAACATGCATGGTTGCAAGAGGATAGAAAAGACATGTTCCTTACATTCTGTCATGAGTATAGATAATCATAATTAGACATTGAAGACAAGAGAATACTCATGTTTTTGTGACAGTTACATTGATGAAGACTATCAAGAATGTATCAATCAAACATGTGGATATACAGGGGCATGGATTTTGTTACCACTTGATATTACTGATACATTTGATAAAGATGATGAAATCTTTTATGATATTCCATTGATTTTTTATGATTATAACCATATGTCTGGATTGGTAAAATTAGGTAAGTATCATAAAAATTAATCTTAACTTGCCAATTAATCTCAACTTGTTCTTTATTTATCAATGAAATATCTTATATATTGTACATGTATCTATAATTATTCCATAGGTGATGTCTTTGCATGATTGCTGAGCCTAGAAATCATGAAGGTGTCAATTATTGTTTATTGCGATGTGTATTATACATACATGTGCACATTGTATACATGAATTTATATATATTTAGGTAACTTTATATCTATCAAAATTTGAAATATTTAAATTTATGGTGTAGGTTCTATTACGATATAGAAAACATATATCAAGCAAGAAAAAATAGTCCAACATGGAATACACTTTTTTTATTATCAACTTGACAATAAGGTTTTACAATACAACCACCTAGTTGTTGCTACTAGGCTATGTCTACATCTAGTCAAATGTAAGCATGAATGTTGTAAGTGGAGACTTGACAGTGAAGATAATGAGAAGATATTACATGTTATAAGTGTACATCATGGTTGAACTATCCTTTGAGATGATCTAATTTAATTTAAATCACATTTTAAGACCTTTAAATGTAGACAATTAAAAGGGATGAATGTTATATTAATTTAATAATATTATCTTAAATAAATATTAGTTCTTCTTAAGATTTATTTTATAATAATTTGAATTAGTTTAAAGTTGTTTGCCTTGATATATCAAATTTTAGGACCTTTAAATGTATACATTATAATAATAATAATTACCAAGGATGAGGGTTTTTAAGAACACTATATTTTGTAAAACATTTTGAAAATAATGTATTGGCTTACATACTAGCATATTTGTATCCACATTAAAAAAATATGAATCTTTAGTCCTATTAATTAATTTAAGAATTAGAAGGGATAAATGTTAGATTAACTTAATAATATTATCTAAAATAAATATTAATTCTTTATAAGATTTATTTTCTAATAATTTGAATTAATTTAAAGTTGTTTACCTTGATATATCAAATTTTAGGACCTTTAAATGTATATATTTTAATAATATTAATTACCATGGATGAAGATTTTTAAGAATATTATATTTTGTAAAAGTTTTTTAAAATAATGTATTGGCTTACCTACTAGCATATTTTTATCCACATATAACAAATATGTATCCTTGGTCCTACTAATTGATTATTTTATAATTGTTACAAATTAATATACTATTTTGAATATATAATTTAATTCATTTGGGTTAATTTAGTAGTTTTAAGAAGCTATATTAATATAATTGGCATGAAAAATAATTCAATCACATAGATAAAATGGGTACATAGTTTGAACATAAGCTAGTGATGATAACAATACAACATTAATTAGATGTAATTAAAAAAACAAGTAATGAATTCAATTCAATCACCCTATATTATTATTATTTTTCTAAATTATAAATTAAATTCATAGATCAAATTGGAACCTCTTCATATTGAACTATTGAAGTAGGTAAAGATAAGTTAATTTGATTATTTTATAATGATCATAAACAAATCTAAAATTTTAAATCTCTAATCTAATTCATGACTTGAGTGTTCTACTAAAATACCAAAATATAAAAATACATATGTCTCAAGAATGAACATCTAGATCTAATATCTATACTAACATGCATGTATGCAAACTGTAAGTCTCGAATAAACATGTATACAAAAAATATAAATAGTCAAATACATGTAATCGAGGTACTAAAATATGCATGTATGTAAGTCTGTATAATAGGTAAACATGAATACAAAGTCTCGAATATATAAATTTATGAAAATATATATAAATCTACTACTACAGGAGGGACCCCTCAAGATGCATATGAACAGAATGATCCTCTAATCAAGTCTCCTACACATCCTTTAGCTGAGGTGCAACAACCAAGCCTTGCAAATATATATACATTAGAACTATCTAAACATATATATACAGATGTACATGAATACAAGTTCATATAGTTTGAAAGATAAATAAATTTACAAACTATTTAAAACTTGTACTTGAGAACTATTGGGTGTCTCAGTAGAATCCTCTCTTTGGCATACATGTGTTGACTAAACACTAGATGTAATAATGTGCTTAGTGACCTATGCTTTCCCAATTTATTATAACTTTTTAATACCTATCTAAACTATTTTTAAATTTCATATAATTAAATTTAAAAATATTATATATATGTACCTAGGTCTTAGGAGTTGGAGGATGATCATCAAACTCCATCGTATCATCTATCGATAAACCTCTAGCATCAACATCTCGTCCTAATATACTAGCATCATCCCCTAAAATTCCTACACCTACTGAACCACCCTTAGTGCCACAATCTTTGAAAGTACCCTCAACACCACAATCTCCAACTACTAGTAATGATGAGTGAAGTGGCATGTGTAACTAGCTAGGTAATGGTTTAGAATCAGTGTTAGGTTAGAATAACATGTCGATGTACGATAAAAATCTTATGCTCTAACTAGTATCAAAATTAGATAGCTCTCATAACTACTCACCAAAATCATCAAGGTCCTCAGCTATCATCCTAACATCTCTAAATTGTATGCCTGAGGCATCTATAGAGTGTTGCAAGCATGGTACAAAATGTTGTGAGCTATGTTATGTGGTGACTATCACTAGTGTGGCCTTTTCCTATAGAACTATGGGGCTTTGATGCATTCTAATGGTTTCCATCAATGAGTGAATTGGTATCCCCTATGTACAGAAATATAACTAATACCTTGCAATAGGTCCTCCAAAAAATAGAGCAATAGATCCATATGTGTGTGTTGTCCATAAAGAGAATGAACATCACCTAGTACTAGTAGTCCAATAGCTCTATATTCCTCATCAGGAGAGGTTCCTAAAGTTCTACTTGATGCCTTTGAGGATGGTCAACCTGGACAACTCTATCAAGTCTAAATATAGGGACTAAGTAGATTCAGATGTAATGACACCTCTATCGGCAATAAGAGATAGTGCTAGAGTCATTGGAGGAAGTCTCTATCCAACAAACTTTTTGACATTTGGAGGTGGCAGACACTATGTACTACAATTTTGGTCATGATATACAATCTGATCATGCCCCTATCCATAATAATCTAGAATATCTAAGTAGTTTGCATTGAGGCCCATGTGGAACTCAGTGCATAATTGTTCTACAAAATAAAGAGGTATCTAATCATTATTAGGATAATGTCTATGCATGACTAAGAAACAGGGATAGTTCATATTATAGAGAATAGGATCATTGCAGCATGTCACTTGATAATCTCTCACCCTACCTTGGGTACCATCATATGATGGAAAAAAATCTTGTTTGATGAAATCATTGGGGGTCACCCTCTTGATGTCATTAAAACATGCATTAGCTGAAATCTCATCTCTAAGCTTCCTAGATAACAACTAATACATTAGAAGTAAATGAAGGATGTTCTCTAAATCTAGCAATGAGATCATGTAAACTCCTACATATGGTCATACATAAGTCTCTATATAAACCATCCTTGAAGGAAAATATAGACTACTATAGTCTAATAACTTCCTGCTCTACAAATACAAATAATACATCAATATCAATGGAGGTGTCACACTAGGAGCCACACCAAGACCTCTAGTAGGAGCTACACTAGGACCTCTAGAAAGAGCCACACTAGGAGTCACACTAGGACTTGTAGTAGGAGCCACACCGAGAGCTACAATAGGAGCTACTCTAGGAGGCACAACACCAACCCCACCATGACTCGCATGATGAGCCTCTACATGAGCCCCACCATGAGTTGCACCATGAGACCCACTATGAGTGCCACAATGAGGAACACCACAAACTGCACCACAAGCTACAGCAGGAAACATGGTAGGAGCCACAATAGGAGCCATAGTTATTGGAATTATAAATGGGAAAAATATACTTTTGAGAGGGGGTGGAGAGTGAATCAGAACTTCAAACTTCAGCTATTAAAACTTTCAGCATTCATTAGATGGATGTAATATATGAACTAAAATAAAACATGAAAAAGTAATGCATCTATAACATGTAAGCAATTTGAACATACACACTTAACACTAGATATGATTACCTAGAAACCCTCCAAAGAGAAGGTAAAATTGGGGTAGGGATAACACCCACAAATCTTCACTACTGCAGCAATAAAGTGTAGCCAATTAAGTTTACAATGGTTTGAGCATGAAACATGATCTGTCCTATGAAAGGCCTACCTTGTTAAAGGCTTACAAGGACTATTAAATCCCACCTCGTTAGAGGATTTCAACACCCTATTAGAAGTGTGCCTAGCTAAAAGACTTTAGAACATTCACTTGGAATGTCACCCTATTAAAGGATTTACAATAGTCTATTAGGACTACTCTACCTAGGAGATTTAACTAGAATCACATGTTAGGATGTTTTAACATAGACCTTGTGATTGGCTCTAGTTTCTTGATTAAAGATCAAATCTGTATAGTATCCTTCTTGATCCTCTTTGATTTGATATAACAATTGTTGTATCCTTATGTTCCTTGTTCTTCTTTAATTAACTTTTGCAATTCAATCTCTATATCTTTTATGTCTTCATGAATACTTCTATTTGTGCATGCAAAATTCTCTATTCTCTTCCTTCAATCCCTTCTACACTCATTTTAAGTTTTGGGTTTTGTCCTTCTTAAGAAGACTAGAAGACTTAGGGTTAGGTATGAATCTATGACTAAGATTCATCTCTTTTTCCACTTAATCCTTTGTATTTTCTAATTAGTTGCATGTAAACACATAGGGATTATGCAAATAAATTCATCCTTATCTTCAAAGAATCAAAATCTAACATTATGTCAGCTTGAAAATGCTTTACATAGTTGTTTGTGAAATTACTAACAAACATGTCCAATCTGTGTTACTCGGCACTTGAAGTTACTGATGCTTGGCACATACTATAATTTTTTTTCTTGACTCAACACCTGAACTTCTTGGCATGTACTATTTACTCGGCACTTGAATCACTCAACATGGTCTATCTACTCGACATTTGAGTGACTCAGTACATGAGTGACTCGATACTCATTGCAACTCGACACATACTTGTGTTTACATATTATACTCGATACACATTACTAGTTTGACATAAACTAAGTAAATGTCTTAAGTTTTTTGACACTCAATTTTTAAAACCAATGTAAGATCAACAATAGTAGGAGGAGTCACAATAGGAGCCTCATCACCCTCAGGCTGATGAGCAAGTTGATTGTGTGAAGTCATATCTACAATGATGGAGCTAATATGTATTGTAAATTCACATATACATACATGTTATCTAGTATGTAATTTTTAATTTAAAAGATATGTAATTATACATCATCTAATCTACACATCAATATTGTATACATGAGAGTTAGAGTTAGAGTTAAAATTTGGGTTACCAAATTAAGGTTATTGTTATGTAATTATAACTTTATAATCGGGGAACTATAGAACTCCCTGGGTTATATATTAGGGTAATAGTTCTAGTGTTAGATTAGGTTTTCAGTTAAGGTTAGTGTTAGATTAGGGTTTGATTTTGAGTTAGGCATAGATTAGGGTTAGAGTTAGAGTTAGAGTTAGATTAGGCTTTGAGTTTTCAGTTAGGATTAGGTTAGGGTTTGAGTTAGGGTTATAGTTAGATTAGGGTTATGGTTCTAGAGTTAGATTAGGGTCTAAGTTAGGGTTAGGGTTAGATTATGGTTTAATTTCTAGGGTTATAGTTAGATTAGAGTTATGGTTCTATGGTTAGATTAGGGTTTCAATTAGGGTTAGGGTTGGATTACGGTTTGTGTTCTAGGGTTATGATTAGATAAGAGTTGCGGTTCTAAGGTTAGATTAGAGTTTTAGTTATGTTTACAGTTAGATTAGGGTGATGATTATAGGGTTAGATTAAGGTTTAAGTTACGTTTAGGGTTAGATTAGGCTTTGAGTTTGAGTTAGGGTTAGATTAAGGTTAGAGTTTGAGTTAGGGTTAGATTAGGGTTTGAGTTTGAGTTCTAGGGTTAGATTAGGATTAGAGTTTTCAAGATAGGGTTAGATTAGGGTTAGAGTTTTCAAGTTAGGGTTAGATTAGGGTTAGAGTTTGAGTTACGGTTAGATTAGGGTTTAAATTTTTAGTTACAATTAAAATAGGGTTTGAGTAAAGGTTAGAGTTAGATTAGGGTTATGGTTATAGGGTTAGATTAGGATTTGATTTAGGATTTCAGTTTGAGTTATAGCTAGATAGAGTTAGTGTTTGGCTTAGGGTTAGGGTTAAGAATTAGAATTAGAGTTCTAGGGTGAACAATAGGGGTACATATAGTTAAAATTTGGGTTAACAAATTAGGGTTATTGTTACATAATTACAACTTCATAATTAGGTTTTAAGTTTGAGTTAGAATTGGATTAGGGTTTTCGTTAAGGTTAGATTAGGGTTAGAGTAAGGTTTTGAGTTTGATTTTGAGTTAGTTATAGTTAGGTTTTGGCTTAGGGTGAGGGTTAAAAAATAGAATTAGAGTTCTAATAAGGCTAATATTTTTCTAAATTTGCTTCATAATGTTACACTAATATTTTTCTAATATTATAGAATAAAACATTTTTTTTAATATTTTCTAATCTTTTTCTAATATTCTAGACTATTATTTTCTTCATATTTTATAATTTTTTTTCTAATATTTTATAATATTCTTTAATAATATTTTAAAAATATTTTGTAATTTTTTAAACCAATTTTTTTAATAAATATTTTAATATTTTTCTTCTATTTCATAATGTTTTTTTCCTAATTTTTTTCTAATAAGACTAATATTTTTCTAAATTTGTTTCGTATTGCTATAGTAATATTTTTCTAATATTTATCTAATTTAACACTAATTTTTTTCTAAAATTATTTCCTAATGTTGAACTAATATTTTTCTAATATTCTAGACTAGTATTTTTAAATATTTTTTAATGCTTTTCTAATATTTTTTAATAACACTAAAAAAAAATTAACAAATACAAAAAAAATAATAAATGAAAAATTTATATAATTAACTAAAATTAATAAGAATTTTTTTTTAAAAAAATAACCATGAAAATATTCTTTGAAAATATTAAAAACATTTAAATGACATATGAACATACCTAAAATAGTGCAAAGACAAGAATTTGGAGGAAAACAACAAAAAGTGACGTAACTCGATGACTATTCTGATATGTTCACTCGAATGTCCAAAATAAAATTTACACATTCTAAAAATTAGGAGTGAAAATGGAAAATGGGCTTTTTAAGCCATAAAAAATCAATTACGTATGTTCTTATGAACATATAATGCTCTTATGTTCACACGAACATATCTTATTTTACACAACTATGTTCACATGAGCATAAGAGTATTATGTGTTTGCATGAATAAAATAAATATGTTCACACAAACATATGGAAAATCAAACTTGCATTTTTTCAAACATTTGACAAATTTCTTTGTGCCACTAAAGTGGCACCCACTATTGTGGGATCACCCCAATTTACTAGTGTCTCATCTAGTGCGCCAGATTATTTGCTTTGGTTTTCATACTCTTTGCATAGGTGTGCAGCCATGACTATATAGTCTTCCTTCAAGGCAATTTTTTGATCTTCATCTATGGTCTTTACATTGAATTTTGTGCCCTATACTTTTTTCTTAATATCGTCAGTTTTACATGTATGATTTGATTAAACAATTTTTTTTGCAACATTATATAATTCTTTTTAATATGAAATTCCATTGCTGTTATTTACAAGTTGAGAGTGATGATTCATATAGCAATTAGGACCAAGTTTGTGCTAGCCAACCTTTTGTAGTCTCACTTCTATAGCTTTTGATGTGTCATGTAGTCTATGAAAATTTTGAAACATGCTAGATTATATAAATAAAATGATAAATAATTAGTAGATGATTACATTCTACTTAATACTATGATGACATGCATTCTTTTTTTGTCTTTTGGTTGAATTCCCCTACCCTGTAACCTTTTCTCTTTTGCATCTTCCATTATTTTATTCCACTCCATTGATGGAATTGTAGGAAGATTCTCCTACTTTTGGTTAACCTCTATAGCCCTTCTATATTGGTCCCTCACAATCTTTATATGTTTGGATGCTCTTTCGAGAAGTAGGGCATAGTCAAAAATATTTTTTTCTAAAGAGGTCCTCAAAAGATGTAAGGGGTTGATTTTTTAGTTTAGGACCTTGTTCATTCCACCTTTTTTGAAATAATAAAATTGTTAGATCAATAACTTTAATATAGTACAATAAATGGAAGAAAAGAAAAAAATTCTAGAGTAATATTAAATTACATACCTTTTACATATGATTGGTCCAAATAGCTTCAACATCATTTCCTACAAAACCATCATGGGATTATCAGTCCAAAGTGACTTATGTATAAGTAACCTACAATTATACTATGAATAATAAAATTTTTAAAGCACTTGGAAGCTTTTGTAATTTTAACCAAAACATAGGTTTCTTGTTTGGAAACAATGTCCCCACAAAGGAACTAGTACAAGTCACATGAACTACTCTAGGAAATGGTTGAGTTTCACTAGTAGGGGCCTCTATTGTTCTATCAAATATAGGTGTATCTATTAGTGCACAAAATAGGTCCATGAGTATAAAATCCACCCCCCAAAGAAAAACCAATGCATGATTAGCACATAACAAAATATTGCAAAACAAGTTTTAACCAATTTCACTTGGTGTAGCTAAAGATGTATGCAAGTTCCTTGTTGCCAAAAATATAGTAGATAATATTAGAGCGGTGACTAAAAGTCATGTCCGCACTTCATCATGAGTTGAAGAATACATTGTTTGCAAAGACATTTGCATTGGGTCAAGATCAAATGAGATAATAGCTAGAATCATTTGAAAGGTTAAAATAATGGTTAAAGGTTTAAGGATTATTTATATGAAGATTATGCACTGCAACCCTCACCATATTGACCACATAGTCTCACAGGTATCAAAAAATCATGTAAGAAGAATAAATAATATTTTAGATCATGATCAATAAGATACTATAAAATATAATTTTTTTTGAACTTTTCTTATTGAATTAATTATTTCTTACCTTCAAAAAATTGACTTGAAGCATTAATTCATCTTTCTGATGTGAGTGTTCCAAGGGTTGTCTGCATTGCTCCTTTAGAGACCTAGATTTCCTCTTCTAGGAACCTAGTCAACCTAGGTCCTTGATTGGCTTAGGTGATTAACTAACACAAATCCAAACTCTTCCCCAAGAGTTTGATCCTTTGTGCTCACCCTTAGAAGACTAACATACTAATTTAGTACTCTTCTCCCCACACACACTTAGAGAGCTCTAAGTGAAACTTGCTCACAAAATTTATCCTCCATTATAGGGTCATCCATGGAAATGAGGTCACTCCATTTACCTCCATTTGTGTCCATTTGGAAAGGTATTTGGACCTCTTCCTTAACAATTTCAATTTTTTGTCTCTAAGAAGCCTAGTTAGGCCTAGTTCCAATCAACCTTAGTTCCAATTAGCCCTCGAAATTGACTAATTCCTCCTTGAAAAAAGTCTTTGAACAACCTAGTTATCCAAATATAGATTTGAATACCATTTTGTATTTCCTAAAGGATTATATACATCTTGAAACCCTAATTTTTTTGTACAGGTGATTCCTATTATGTAGATCAAATAGGACTAAAAGGGCTATTTCCTAGGACTATACTACAAAAATGTTAGTAAACTTACCTAAATAGATTGGTAAGACCTCAATCTCCAAGATATATTAGGATATAGCTATCCCCTTCCTAGAACTATACTTTTTCTATACATCTTGTTCATTCTGTGCAATTAATCACTTGTTTTAGCACTGTCAAACCTCTAATTGGCCATTCCTAGCTCACCTAAGGCTTGAGATTAAAAATAGTTCCCCAAACATGAAAAACTCCTAATCCTATAACTATGTACACTAATGACTTCCCTAACATTTCCATCTACCCTTAGGTGGTTCCCATGGCTAGATTTCATGGGGGATTCATTTATTTACAAACTAGTCAGCCAGACCCAGTGAATAAGCTAAATGCAAAACAATTCACAAGGAAAACTAAACTCTCTATACACTCAAAATAAAAATAATGAAAACTCTTTAATCTAATATTAATACATGAATCTAATGAATTTTTTACTTCGTTAATCTATATACCATCAAACAAGATGAAAATGCTCGATCTGCACACTAATCACAATCACAGTCGCTATTGTCTTTACAAAAACTTCTTACGATCAATAGCTTCAATTCGTGTTTGAACCTTCAATAAGTAGTATATTCCTTTTCCCTAGTTTTTAGACCATCTTAGTGGATTAGCCACTCCTCACATGTAGGGGATCCAAGGTAACCGAGTTGCATGATACACTTGTTATAAATTGCAAATGTTGCATGACAACTTTTTGACAACATTTGGCATCTTTGCATTTATTTAATTAGCCTTGTTTATTAGGAAATCTAACCCCTCTAAGTAGATGAATAAACCACATAAATGACTTTAAGGAATCTTTTCCACCTATTATATGTGTTAGGAAAAATTTTAAGACTCCAACTCACTATTTCCTGTACACACTAAGGAATTGAAATAACAACTAGCAAAGGCTCTTTTTGTGACCTTATTCCAAATGAATAACTCACCTATCCATCAATGTAAATGACCTTATAAGGTCTGAAATCAACTAATTTAAGATCTTGACTTGGCTAGATTCAAGTACATGCTAAAATATTTCAAACAATGGAGGTAGTCTAGGTGTGCTCCTACACCATCCCCCCTAAAATGAAAATATCAATCCACCCTTGGATTGAGGATATTTGGATCAATCACCAACTTATTGAACTCTAATTCCTTTAGCCATATTGTATCAACATCCATCTATCCATGTTTCATAATCAAGTGCTCTTTGTACTCTTTAGTTCTAGTCTTTTTATAGACTCTTATATCCAATATGATGTTTGATTCTATAGTTGTAGCAACAGGTAATTTTCAATCTTCCACATCTTTGACCAATTCATAAAGATTCTAATACACTTCTTTCCATGGTACTTTATAATGAACTAAGTCTATAATTTTGAACTAAGATTCTAATCCCCTTCCTAGAACTATACTTGTTTTAGCACTGTCAAACCTTTAATTGGGCATTCCTAGCTCACCTAGGGCTTGAGATTAAAAATAGTTCCCCAAACATGAAAAACTCCTAATCTTAAAAATATTTACACTAATGACTTCCCTAACATTACCATCTACCCTTAGGTGGTTCCCATGGCTAGATTTCATGGGGGATCCATTTATTTACAAACTAGTCAGCACAGACCCAGTGAATAGGGTAAATGCAAAACAATTCACAAGGAAAACTAAACTCTCTCTACACTCAAACTAAAAATAATGAAAATTCTTGAATCTATTATTAATATAGTAATCTAATGCAAATTTTACTTGGTTAATCTATATACCATCAAACAAGATGAAAATGCTCGATCTACACACTAATCACAATCGCAGTCACTATTGTCTTTACAAAAACTTCTTACAATCAACACCTTCAATTCATGTTTGAGCATTCAATAAGTAGTATATTCATTTTCCATAGTTTTTAGGCCATCTTATTGAATTATCCACTCCTCACATGTAGCGGATCCAAGGTAACCGAGTTGCATGAAACGTTTGTTATAAATTGCAAATGTTGCATGACAACTTTTTGAAACCATTTGGCATCTCTGCATTTATTCCATTACCCTTGTTTCTTAGGACCTCTAACCCCTCTAAGTAGATGCATAAACCACATAAATTACTTTAAGGAATCTTTTCCACCTATTCTATTTGTTAGGAAAAATTTAAAGACTCCAACTCACTATTTCCTATACACACTAAGGAATTGAAATAACAACTAACAAAGGCTCTTTTTGTGACCTTAGTCCTAATGACTAACTCACCTAGACATCAATGGAAATGAACTTATAAGGTCTAAAACCAACTAATTTAAGATCTTGACTTGACTAGATTCAAGTACATGCCAAAATATTTCAAAAAATGGAGGTAGTCCAGGAGTGCTCCTGCACCATCACCCCTAAAATGAAAATATCAGTCCACCCTTGGATTGAGGATATTTGGATCAATCACCAACTTGTTGATCTCTAATTACTTTATACATATTGCATCAACATCCATCTATCCATGTTTTTTAATCAAGTGCTCTTTGTACTCTTTAGTTCTAGTCTTTTTATAGACTCTGATATCCAGTATAATGTCTGGTCCTATAGTTGTAGAAATAGGCAATTTTAAATCTTCCACATATTTGACCACTTCATGAAGATTCTAATCCACTTATTACCATGGGACTTTATAATGAACTAATTCTAGAATATTGAACTAAGATTCTAATCCCCTTCCTAGAACTATACTTGTTCTGTACATCTCTTTCATTCCTTGCAACTAATCACTTGTTTTCGCACTGTCAACCTCTAATTGGGCATTTCTAGCTCATCTAGGGCTTGAGATTAAAAATAGTTCCCCAAAAATGTACAAATCATAATCCTAGAACTATATACACTAATGAGTTCCCTAACATTTCCATCTACCCTTAATTGGTTCCCATGGCTAGATTTCATGGGGTATCCATTTATTTACAAACTGGTCAGCACAGACCTAGTGAATAGGCTAAATGCAAAACAATTCACAAGGAAAATTAAACTCTCTCTACACTCAAACTAAAAATAATTAAAACTCTTGAATCTAATATTAATACAGGAATCTAATGCAATTTTTATTTGGTTAATCTATATACCATCAAACAAGGATGAAAATGCTCAATCTACACACTAATCACAATCACAGTCACTATTGTCTTTACAAAAACTTCGTAAAATTAACACCTTCAATTTGTGTTTGAGCCTTCAATAAGTAGTATATTCCTTTTCCCTATTTTTTAGGCCATCTGAGTGGATTAGCCACTCCTCACATGTAGGGGATCTAAGGTAACCGAGTTGCATGAAACATTTGTTATAAATTGCAAATGTTGAATGACAGCTTTTTGACAACATTTGGCATCTTTGCATTTATTCCATTACCCTTGTTTCTTAGGACCTCTAACCCCTCTAAGTAGATACATAAACCACATAAATTAATTTAAGGAATCTTTTCAACCTATTCTATGTGTTATGAAAAATTTAATGACTCTAACTCAGTATTTCCTATACACACTAAGGAATTGAAATAACAACTAACAAAGGCTCTTTTTGTGACCTTAGTGCTAATGAATAACTCACCTATCCATCAATGGAAATGACCTTATAAGGTCTAAAACCAACTAATTTAAGATCTTGACTTGGCTAGACTCAAGTACATGTCTAGGTGTGCTCCTGCACCATGCCCCCTAAAAGGAAAATATCAATCCACCCTTGGATTGAAGATATTTGGATCAATCACCAACTTCTTGAACTCTAATTCCTTTACTCATATTACATAAACATCCATCTATCCATGTTTTGTAATCAAGTTCTCTTTGTACTCTTTAGTTCTAGTCTTTTTATAGACTGTTATATCCAGTATGATGTATGGTCCTATAGTTGTAGCAACAGGTAATTTTAAATCTTCCACATCTTTGACCACTTCATGAAGATTCTAATCCACTTCTTTCCATGGTATTTTATAATTAACTAATTCTAGAATGTTGAAGATTGATGACAATCCACTATCTTCTGGTAGTTCAACATCGAATGCATTGTCACCATACTTAGCTAATATAGGATAGGGTCATATTCTCCTCATTCGTAGCTTGTGAGGGACTCCCTTCTTTAGTCATGACTTGTTTAGATGCACCATGACTAAGTCACTAATATTGAACTCAACTAACCTTCTACTCTCATCCACCTTTTCTTTCTAATTTATGGTGTTCTCTGTCAAAGTTTTACTCATTGTTTAATGAACCTCTTTCATGGCATATGCAAAATCATCAGCATATCCACTTTCCTTCACTCCATATTTCAAATATCTCAACTCATGGACACCCCTAGGATGTAGTACATTAAATATTTCAAATGGAATCTTCCCTATAAATCTATTTATGGTATCATTATAGGCATATTCAACTTGTCCAATTAGAGTATCGCATTGTTGTCTATACTCCCTAGTCAAAAATCTCAGAAGATTTGCAAGGCACCTATTGACAACCTTAGTTTGACAATTAGTTTAGGTGTGGTAGGCTGATCCAAAGGACAAGTTGGTGCCCAATAATTACCAAAGAGTCTTCCAAAAATGACTCATAAACTTAGTGTCCCTATTTGACACAATTCTGATAGGTAACTCATGTATTCTCACAATTTCTTTAAAGAATAGAGATCCTATTTGAGTGGCATCATTAGTGGTCTTCCATGGCACAAAGTGAGCCATTTTGGTAAACCTATCTAATCACATACACACTATCCATGCCTCCTCTTTTCCTAGGTAACCCATCTACAAAATCCATGCTTAAACATTTCTATGGCCTAGTAGGTATTTGTAGTGGTTCTTAAAGACTAGCATTTGTAGAAGTGCCCTTAGCTTTTTGAGATATGACACAAATTTCCACATTCCTCCTAACATCAAGATTCCTTCTAAGCCAATAATAAAACCTTTAAATAAGGTCTTGAGTCTTAGTAGTCCAAAAAAGAGAACCCAAAGCTCCATTATACTTTTCTTGTATTAATTTATCTCTAATAGAACCTATAGGGACACACAATTGATTCCCTTTAAACAATAGATCACTCTAAAAAGTATATTCAGCACATATCTTGTATATTTTAGCAAAGTCCTCATCATAGGATATAGATCCTTGAAATGATCTCTTCCAATGCTTTTCAACTATATTTCTTGGAGTGTGAGTGTCCTTCTAGACAATGCATTTTCCACCTTGTTTAAAACATGCTTCTTGTGTTTGATATTGAAGGTATATGCTTCTACATATTCAATGCACTTCATGTTCTTGTGACTTAATTTTTCTTTTGAGTTCAAAAACTTAAGTGCTTGCTTGTCTAAATACACAATGAATACCTTAGGAAGCAAATAATGCCTCCACTTTCTTAGAGCTTGGACCAATGCATACACTTCTAGGTCATATGAGGAGTATTTTCTCTTAGCCTCAACTTTTCAGAATGAATGGCTACTAGTTTTCCCTCTTAGCTTAGAACAACCCTAATTGCCACATTACTAGCATCACACTCAATAGTAAAAATATTTTCAAGGCCTGGCAACACTAAAATAGGTTGATTATCTATCTTCTTCATCAACAACTCAAATCTCTTGTTAGCATGCTCATTCCATAAAAACTCAAATTTCATCCCTCCCTTGCTAGTATCCAACATGGGAGAACAAATTGCACTAAATTTTTTTATGAATTTCCTATAGTATTGTGCAAGACCACAAAAAATTCTTACCTCTATTTCTAACCTTGAAGTAAGCCAATTCATGATAGCTTCCACTTTGCTTGTATCTATTTTTATTTGACGATGTGCTAGAAAAAATCCAAGGTAAACTAGCTCTATTTTGATGAACTCACACTTCTCCAAGTTGATCATCAACTTCTCCTCATGTAGCTTCTTAAAAATAATGTTAAGTTGTTCTAGATGTTTACTTCTTTGTTTCTATAGATCAGAATATCATCTAGATATACACCTACAAAATATCCTATGTAGTACTTGAGAACTTCATTCAAAAGTTTCATGAATGTGGAGGGGGCATTAGACAATCCAAATGGCATGAAAAGCCATTCATACAGTCCTTCATTGGCCTTGAAGGTTGTTTTTCACTGATCTCCTTCATGTATCCCTATTTGGTCATAACCACTCTTTAAGTCTATCTTGCTATAGTACTTGGCTTCACTTAGATAGTCCATTAGGTCTTCAATCCTAGGATAAGAAACCTATACCTAATGGTTATCCTATTTATGGTTCTTGAATGCATACAAAGCCCCGAAGTCCCTCCTTTCTTTGGTACAAGTATAGTAGGTATAACACATGGACTAATACTTTTCCTAATTAGGCCTTCATTTAGGAGTTCTTATTTGTCTTGCTATTTCCTCATTTTGTTGAGGGATCATCTTATAGGCTACTTTTTTGGGTAGGGTATCTCCTAGGATAAGGTCTATCCTATGGCATATGGCTCTTTGAGAAAGTAATGTTGATAATTGTCAATCACTTACAATACATTGATAAACTTGCAACATCCCTTGAATCCCCTAAGGTGACTTTGCCCTCTTAGTCTCCTTACCTTCATTTCCCTCTTTTGGTCTCAACACCAATGCAAAGCCTACACCTTCACTTTCTTCTATGGTTATTAGGAACTCCTTTTCACTCACCATAGGTACTTTTGGACTAATTGTCCCTATTTCAACTTCTTCCATCAATGATTGTATTTTGAAAGTCACAATGTCCTTCTTAAAAGTATAGAAGTTCTTTCCTCCATCATGAATAGCTTGGTGATCAAATTTCCATGGTCTACCTAGGAGAATATGACATGCATCCATAGGTAACACATCACATCAAACTTTATCCTTGTACCTTCAAATTGAGAACATCACCCTTGCTTGATCATTTACTAACACATGTTGACCTTTATTTAGCCATGTGACCTTATAAGGATTAGTGGGGGGTATCCTTGTCAGTTTTAACTTGTTGATTGCTTCCTTTGACACAATTTTGTTAGTAGACCTTGATTCAATGATGACTCTACACACTTTACCCATCATTGTGCATTTTATTCTAAATAAAGATTTTATTTGGCTTGGCTCGTCCTTTACTGGCTCTTTGATCAAAGTTCTCCTCATCATAATGATCTCCCCTTTTTCTAAATTTAATGGTACTTCAGCATGCTTGTCTATTGTATTGGACTCATCTTGAACTAAATTTTTCCTCTTGTCACCTCCTTGTGATGAATCACGTTTTTCTAGATACCTATAAGTAGGGTGCCCCATTTGATTACAATGGTAGCACTTCATATTTGCAAAGCAGTTGCCTCTTCCTCCTTGTCCACCACTCCTTCCTCTAGAATTAGAGTTTATTCCTCTACCACCTCTACTTGAACTTCATTTTTGTTCTTCATTGAACTTTACCTCACCTTGAGCCCTTGAATCTGAAATTTTCCCACCATAGCCACCTCTTTGACCTCTATTGTCCTTGTTTTTTAGCTTTCCCTTTAGATATTTCTTTCTTTATCTTGCTTTTATCTTCAATCTTCAAGGCCATTTGGTAATATTACTTAATGGTTTTAAAATTTACTAAGCTCATCTCTTCTTGAATAGACCATTTGAGGCCATCCAAGTATCTTGCAAGCTTGATACTTTCCTCTTCAACTACCTTAGAACTCAAACACAATTTTTGAAATTCCTCGGTGTATGCTTGGACATCCAAATATTTTTGTCTAAGATTTTGTCTCCTTCTATGAAGCTGAACTTCATAGTCATTAGGAAGGTACATTTGCTTCCACTTTGTTTAACATACCCTTCCATGTAACTATAGGATCTTTTCCATCTTTTTCTCTCTTACTTTGCACAAACTTCCACCATGTAAGAGCTGAACCTCTTAATCTAGACTTAAAAACCATAACATTTTGTGCTTCAAATATACCATCAAATTCAAAATGGTTATCAATGTTTTCAATCCAATCCACAACTAAATCTAAATCCATTTGACTGCTAAATAGTGGCACTTCTTCTAAAGCTTTTCCACTCAATGCTTTTAATGCCTTTAAGAATGGCTCTTCAGGAAGAATAGGGTTAGGTGTTGGTTCTTCTTCTTCTAGCTATAGTTCCTCTCCTTTTCTTTTATTTCTTTCTTTAGGTCAATTTTCTCTTTGACATTATCGGTTTTGTCTTGGACTTCACCAAAGAGTTACTCCATTTGAGCTATTCTTTCACTTAGTGACTTGTTGTCTTCTTGTTGTTTTTTAAAATTCTTGGATAACTCAATGTTATTCACCATGGTTTTTTCTTCTAATTCTCAATTAGATGTATTCCCTCCCACTGATTTAGTAGACTAAAACATCAACCAAAATCTTCATTAAAAACTAGGCTCTGATACCAATATGACATGAGTGTTCTAAGGGTTGCCTACATTGGTCCTTTAGAGACCTAGCTTGTCTCTTCTAGGAACCTAGTCAACCTAGGTCCTTTATTGGCTTAGTTAATTAACTAACACCAATCCAAACTCTTCCCCAAGAATTTTATCCTTTGTGCTTACCCTCAAAACTCTAACACACTAATTCAATACTCTTCTCCACACACACCCTTAGAGAGCTCTAAGTGCAACTTGCTCACAAAATTTATCCTCCATCGTAGGGTCATCCATGGATATGATACCACTCCATTTTCTTCCATTTATGTCCATTTAGAAGGATCCTCAAAGCTCTTCCTTAATAATTTCATGTTTTTGTCTCTAAGAAGCATAATTAGGCCTAGTTCCAATTAGCCATTGGAATTGACTAATTCCTCTTTCTTGAAAAAAATCTCCAAACAACTTGGTTAAAAAACTCTAGATTCAAAAAACCTTTTGGATTTCCTAAAGGTTTTTTTTGGGTCTTTAAAGCCTAAGTTATATGTACAAGTGATTCCTATTATGTAGGTCAAATAGGACTAAAAGGCATATTTCCTAGGACTAGACTACAAACTTGTTTGGAAACCTACCTAAATGGATTGGTAAGACCTCAATCTCTAGGACATATCAAGATATCACTATCCCCTTCCTAGAACTATACTTTATCTATTAATCCATTTCATTCTGTACAACTATGGTCACTTCTTTCAACACTGTCAAACTTCTAACTAGACATTCCTAGCTCATTTGGAGTTTGAGTGTAAAAATAGTTACCTAAAATTCCACAACTCCTAATCATATACATATCTATACTAATGGCTCCCCTAAAATTTCCATCTACCCTTAGGTGGTTTCCATGTACAGATTTCATGGGGGAGCTATTTCTTTACAAATTGGTTAGCATAGACCTAGTAAAGAGGCTAAATGCAAAATTTTTTACAAGGACAACTAAAATATCTCTACACTCAAAGTATAAATAATGAAAAATAGTTGAATCTAGTCTTATTACATGAATTTACTTTAATTTTTACTTTTTCAATCAATATAGCATCACACAAGATGAAAATGCTCAATTTCACACTAATCACAATCACAACCACTATTGTCTTTAAAAAAACTTGTTACAATCAACCCCTTCAACTTGAGTTTAAGACTTAAATAAGTAGTAGATGCCTTTTCAATAGTTTTTAGGCCATCTTAGTGGATTAGCCACTCCTCACATGTAGGGGATCCAACGTAACCAAGTTACATGCAACATTTGCAATAAATTACAAATCTTGCATGACAACTTTTTGACAACATTTGGCATCTTTGCATTAATGCCATTAACCTTTTTTATAGGACCTCTAACCCCTCTAAGTTGATGAATAAACCACATAAATGACCTTAAATCATCTTTTCCACCTATCCTATCTGTTAGGATACATTTAAAGCCTCCAAGTCACTATTTCCTCTATGCACTAAGGAATTGAAATAACAACTAACAAAGAATATTTTTGTGACCTTACTCCTAATGAATAAATCACCTAGCCAACAATGAAAATGAACTTCTAAGGTCTAAAACCAACTAATTTAAGCTCTTAAATTGGCTAGAGTGGAGTACAAGCCAACATATTTTAAACAATGGAGGTAGTCTAGGTGTGCTCCTACACCACTTTCAGGGCCTCTATCTCCTTGGTTTTTTTTTGGTTGAGGACAAGGTTAAGAATTTCATCACTATATTTTTCTATAAGCTTACGGGCCATGAAGGTAGGGTCAGCACTACATGTGATATCATCTAAAAATGATGCCTAAATTTCATATTACATTTTATCTTCTCGCATTTTGGCTTCCCCCTATCAATAAGTATCAAGATCTGACATCAACATCAGTAAAATTCCACATAAATAACTCCAAATCTATAAATAAAAGAAAATATAATAATATGATATTTTTTTCTATATAATTTATACAATTATAATAATTAAGGTTTACCTTTGCTAAAGAATGTGTGTGTTGTACATCCTCATTTGTGCCTTATGGTGTATCTACCTTGCCCTATGAAAAAGATTCATAATTCTTAGCAATCAATATAGAAATGAAAGTAATAGAGTTACCAAAAAAATTATTACTAAAATATTAGATTGTATATTGGAGTCAATATTAATTGTAGGCAATTAGTTTAAATGTTATAGTTACGAGTCCCATGATAGGGAATTTTTTTCATATCTACACAATTTAAATTGTAATTTATTAGAAGATCTTCCCCTACACTTATTGAATTTATAGCACATACAAAAACATGATTTCCCTCGTGTGCCTCAAATATACAATTCGGCCACTTATTAGTTGACACAAGTCAAGAACTATTTATAAATCCTACAATATTCCCTATTCTTTTTGGCCTTCCATCACTATATATAGTGAGCCTTTTACTTTGATCATTTTCTTTGCATTGTATATAATTTGGTGACAATGCATACCTACACATACTCTTTTTATATTGCACGATCCACATCCAATTTTTGTAAGTGAAAGAAGGTCCTACATACTCCATAAATTCAATAGTTTATTATAACCGACCTTTATGGCATTCATGGAATATAGGCCCAAACCATGTAATGAAGATGGAGCTATACAATACATCCTTTGATTAATAGAAAAATCAGTATTAACTAGAGGTAGTTCCTTGGGTGCCCATTCTTTCTAAAGATGCATGCACCTTAAGGAAAACTTCATATCACCTTCACTCCCATTATTATAAGAACATGGCCCTCCCCTAGTAAGAAAAATATTCATTAATTTATTAAATTTTCTTATCATCTTTCGACCTCTAGTTGATCTCCCTATATTAGACCTACTAGATGTCTCACTTTTGTCTTCTATTCCCACATTTTCCTCACTTGAGGAAGATAGGCCAAGAAAATACCTATTTGGTGATAATTGAAATCCATAAAATAAGAGACATACTTGGACTAAATTTGATGTTGATGGTATAGAGAAGATATGAAAATAAAAAATTGTATCTATATGAGTTGTTGGCTTATACTTGTTGATCCATATCACTATGTATGATCCTAGTCAAAGGTGTTAGATAGCCTGCATATGTAAATCATTTATCTTAAGTTAGCCAAAAATTACATGATATATATGCTAAAAATTATGTAGAAGACAAAATTTACATTATGCATTCATCAAAAACCATCATATATTTTTTAATTCCTTAACTCTAAATTATGTGTGGTAGCTATGCAATATCATTGTATATACTCCATGATAGTAAAGTTCAACACATAATAACTTAATTATAAAAATATACAAGTCAAAAAAATTTCTATAAATAAATCAGCCCATCATACTTAACATTGATCATATGTCGACATACATTTCATTGATCATCATCTTCCTCCATGTCATCATCATTACCACCGCCATCTTCATTGCCATCATCTTCACCATTATTATCATAACCATCATTATCATGAACATCATTTCCTTGATCATCGCGATCTTCATCACCATTATCATTAGCATTACCAGAATCATCATCATCTTCTTCTTCTTCTTCAACATTAATTAACAGTCATTCATGATCATCATTTACATCATTTTATGATTCTTTAGTATCTTCTTGTACGATCACATTATACTTTGCATAACTTTGTCTCAGATCGTGTCTAATAATAAATGACCAATCCAGTTTGTGTGGAATGCTGAAGTAAAATACATGCTCACGTTGTCTTGGAAGAACATAGGGCTCATCTCTAAATGGGTCAAATGACCTTGTACTAATAATTTTAAATCCACTATCATGTTAAATAATATTCCTATCATGATCATTTTGATTTAGCCATAACCTATACTATTTGACAACAAATAGAACTAATTTGAATGAACTAAAGTCGAAGTCAAGTATATCATCTAAAATGCCATAGCATGGATTTTTAGATTGTTGAGGATGTATGCCATTTCTAGATGAAATAACGATGACCTCAAAGACTACACTTATCCTACAATCACAAGTTTTATTTATTTTGTCAAACATTTTTATACAAAATTTACAGCCATGGTAGTACATAGATTTGTGGTGTTTGATCTATAGTCATTCAAACATGTCAAAATTATTTATATCAATCCATGAGTTGATATTAAACTTATGGGGCATGATTATTAATCTTATATTTACCTTTCTATCTGTTAAGCCATATAATAGATCAAGTACCATTGGCATAACATTGGGATCTTCATTACGATCAGCTTCTTTAACCAATTATGTAGCACCATCCCATGGTAATGAATGACCATTTTATTAAGACCATTGAATCCATATTGTCATCTAATAAAATATTATTCACAATATACAAATGTAGTGCATCTCACTGATGACCAACTATAAAGAAAGAAACTAGACTAGTGAGAAACAATTGTATTAATGATGGATAAGAATTAATTAACTATAATAACATCTTATAATTACCTCTCATTTTCCTCAATCCAAATTTCCCCATAAAGTACTCCCCTTTTAATCTTTTAATAGAGCTAGGATCCAAAATGTGATCTACATGGACCTTTGATGCAAACTTGGGAAGATATTCACTAATGTACACTATGGTCCTGGATACTATATATCTCTCTACCATAGAATCCTCGAGATGTGCTTTTTTTGGAACCAATCCCTTCATAAATTTAAAGTACCTCTCATGCATTCACATTAACATAGTTTGTGAAGGTCCACACACTTAAATCTCCTCAACTTGATGTATGAGGTAAAGTTCTTGAGCATTGAAAATGTTTCAAAGGTACATACTTATGCATTTCACAAATAATCTATGGAATTTTTCTCTTCCAATATTTTAAATATTTTTTTAATCAATTTCTTTAAATGATAACCACCTAAAAGATATTCAACATGCAAGAACATATAAACAATATTTTAGATAAGATATATAATAAATTATATAAAAAGTAATGAAAGTCATAAATATAATATATGTATAGAAAATATAAGAAATAACACTTCTAATCTCATGTACTGCAATCATTGAAAAATGATATTTTTAATATATTATGAAATAATGCAATAGGTAGTACATATAATTATAAAAATATATTGTAAACAAAGAACATGAATTACCATGACAAAGGTATTCCAATCATGTATTTTCAACCCTAAATCATCTTTCCTTGATACAAGACTGCTTATATTTGCAGCAAATCCTATGGGATTTTTGTTTTGTTTATGACTTCTTTTAATGCATCACTTTTCTTCTCCATTAATAACTAAGGAAGGGCACCCTTATCTATGTGGTCTCTATTCATATCTAATATTTTTCATAATATCTCTGTTACATTCTTTCCAATATCCATAACATCAAACAAATGCATGATTGAGACATCCTTGTAGTACAGTAGCCTACTAAATTGAGTAAGATAACTATTTATTCCTCTAGGATGTTGGTCATTGATTCCTCTACAACCTTAATGAGCATCAATTATATTATTACTAAATAAAAGACATAATCAAAATATAAATTTCAAAATTTTAACAAAAAATTAGACATTACCTTGATGGTTTAGTCGATCATATTTAAACTTCTATAGATGAGGTGTTGTTTTTTGTGGCCTTTATTTTATCTCTTATTTCCCATTAAAAATATATTTTTTCATAATTAAATACTTATTATTATTGTGGAGAAAGTGCCTAAACTCATCGAACATGTTCTTTCCTAAACTTCCTAAATGACAAGATTTCATCTTCAGACTAGAAAATAGACATGCAAAATTTCCCTTTGTCTAAAGATTTAAAAGATCATGTAAAATTATCATGTGCAACTTAAACATACAACAATAATTTTTAAGCACTATAACATACCAAAAGTATGTGACCTTAACAATATAACATATCACAAAAATGAGTTAGCCCAAGGGTATCATGAACTGTCCATACAAGAATTGCATGGAATTGAAATTGTCTTTGTTCTATTGATCTAGAGATGTCATACATAGTGACCCGATTCCATAACTTCAACAAATTTTCAATAAGGATCTCAATATACACATTCATATCTTTAACTTGGTACTTACCTAGTAATTGAATGAACATAAACATTGCATAATTATTATGACCATTTTGATGAACTATTTATAAATTAATTTAGATAAATATTAAATAAAAAAATATCTGGTACAATCATTGACAACATTATGTGCTCCCTCTTTATGAACATCCAAGGAGGAATTTTATTGTTAATAACAAAAATAGGTCACACTGAGTAAACAAATCTCATATCTCCAAATGGATTGACACCATCCACTACCAATGAAAGCTTGAGATTATGAGGTTCTTCTTTAAAATGTGGCCATATTATTTCTATATCTTTAAATGTAGAAACATTTATAGGCATTCACATAATATAATCTTGACTTCTATTATGTGCATGGTAATCCATGAATTGTGTCAAGCTAGTGCACCTGAATAATAATTCAAGATGTGGAATAATGGAAATGTATTAAAGAACCTTGTAAGACACCTTTTTTGTTATTAGATCTAATGGATATCTACTAATATGATAATTAGAGCATTTGTTTAAAAATTCAAATTGTTTATGATATACAATGTGATCATTGGGATATGTATGTATTGTTTGATACTTCATTCCAATTTGATTCATAATGGTAGATACTTCTTGGTATGGATGAGGTAGGATATTTGGTGGTGGTAAAAAAAATGCACCTATCAACCTACAACAAAAAAATATGAATTGTTAATATATTGAATAGTAATGGTATGCTAACATTGAAGATGAAAAAAATGACATACCTTAGCATATGTGACATTTCTACATTGGATAAACCATTCAAAACCTTCAAGTTCACTAACAATACTATAGACGAGAGAAGATTTTTTTGGGAGCCTTGGTATAGGGGCTCGTATGCCTTCTCAAGCATATGTATATAATGACCATCTTCATCATCATTATTAGACATGTTAGTATCATCATCGTGATCATCTCAATCAACTAAGCCAATACCATCTTCTTCAACCATGTCCTTTGGTACATTATCATCTTCTTCCATGGGAGCATTATCCTTAGCTTGGATATTCACACCTCCATGTTCCTCTAGTTGGAAATCCAAATTCACTAATCGACTAAAATTGTGGTCCCCTTCAACGTGACCATGTTGCCTATAATGACTTTGGCCTATTGTGATTAGAATTTTTGATTCTTTAAGCCCTTACACTTTTTGCAAGGATAATTACATTTGTAAAATTTTCTCTAGAACTAAGACCACAATCTAGAAATTGTCTTGTTGTTTTATTCTAGGTTCATATTTCCAGGTGTGGTCTTTCTTCATAGGAAAATATATCTGCAAAATTATTGGACATGTTGTACTTAATATTTATATCTACACATATGGTTTTGGAAGAAAAATTTGGTGTAATTAATGTGTATATATGAAAAAAAATTGGACATGTTGTACTTAGTGTTTATATTTTCACATATGGTTTTGAAAGAAAAATTTGGTATAATTAATGTGTATGTCTACAAAAATATTGGACATGTTTTCCTTCACGTTTATATCAGCACATATGGTTGTGAAAGAAAAATTTGGTCACCTCACTCAAATTCACCCATATTATAATAAATGAAGAGTTATTTTCTTATAATTCTCTTTGTTAAAACCCTCCTTTGTGTCACTTCAATCTTAATTCTTCTCAAAGATATGTAAATTCTTAAATATTTTGTTATTTCACTAGTTTCTGAACTTCATCAATAAAACACCTGATTCTTTGTTTTTGAGTGTTTTGGTATTCAATATTGGAAAAAATTTATGTTTCACCTTAGACATGAATTTCTTACCATTCCTAAAGTTTTGGAATTAGTTGGTATCCATTAATATTAAAAATGAAAAAAATTGTAATATTGGACAAGAAATTGTAAATATGCAAAAATGCAATTTCAAATAAGTTGTCAAAAATGTCCTTTTAGTTTCCCAATGT
Source organism: Cupressus sempervirens (assembly GCA_028749045.1). NCBI lineage: Eukaryota > Viridiplantae > Streptophyta > Pinopsida > Cupressales > Cupressaceae > Cupressus > Cupressus sempervirens. The sequence continues at coordinate 690,175,953 of CM053785.1, forward strand.
TCATAACCATAAAAACTTAGTTTGAACCACTTGGATGAAGGTATTTAAGACTCATTGTGTCTATTTCATAAATTATCATCAAGTTCTATAGAACAATCAACGTTTTATGAAGGAAGAAACCTATTTTCTAGAGAAAAATTATTTTGTATGGTTCTGTACAAATTGATAAGGATAGATGATGCACATGTAAAGTTAGATGTCTATTTTACCTTTAATTTACAATTGACTTGGTTTAATTCTATTGATTTTTGAAGTAGTTATAGCAAATGTTTTGACTGTGGGTCTAAAACCCCCATTTCAAGGGTTTGAAGCCAAGAAATAGACATTACTTTCAATTTCACTAGTGAAAATTGATGCCCTTTGGTGAAATGAAAGTAGGTAGGATGATTTTTAAGAGTTCAAAATTTTAGGATAGGAAAATTCCATTAGCCACTTCAAACTTGATGTCTTAGGCTAAATATGATTATGTATTTAGCCTTATAATGCATTGTTTGAGCAAGTAATGAGCAGGGGAAGATTGTGGGCCAAATTTTCTAGATAGAATAGCTCATTCTTGGTCTATACAAGGTGACCAATCCAATAGATCATTTTTATGCACCCAATGGAGGATTTTCTTGCAGATATTGTAATCTCATCCTTGTTTGGGTAGAAGTCACTAGGAGAGACTTACTCTACAAGTAGGGTAAAGGCTACAAATTTGATATGTAGGTAGTCAACCTCTAGATGGAAGGTTGGGTGATTGAAACAAGTGTAAAATCATTCTTTTAAATCATTATAGGATACCTTAACTTTTGTGCTAGCGTATTGAGACTCATAGTGCATTGGAGGGAAGTAGGAACCAAGAAGTGAATTAGGAATCTTGAAGAAAAGTAGAAGTTTGAGTTGATAGTGCATCAACACTTTAATCCACATTTGAACTTTGGATTGGGAAGAAGATCTATTTTGCATTTCTACATCATAAATTCCCAAGGAAAATCACAAGAAAGTTGTTATCTTGAAACACACCCTCTCACAACAATATTCGATCATTAAAAAATTCCATTTGAAGTAACAAGATAAAATCTCTTTAAACAAACTCATTAAGACATTTTTATGTTAGACATATTGGTTTATAATATAAACTTTGAAGAGGGTTTATGTTCATAAAATCTCATATTGGAATAATTCCTCATCAATACAATTGTGATCTTCAAAATAAAATAGATAATTATAGTTAAAAATTCCTTATCATTTTTATTGATATAGCTTCCACAATGATTTTGGAATCAAATTGTAGTGCTAGTAATCTTTGACTTGTTTAATTCACTTGATCATGTCATATAGATATGTTTCATCATTCAAGTTGTTCTAGGCTTATGTGGCTTCTTCATTGATTGAGATGTAAAACCCATGAAAATCATATTTTCCATATGAATTAGCAAGCTATTAACTTATCTATAAGAAAAAATTGTATAACCACACAAGAGCTAATGTATTTTAGAAATCAATTCAAAAGGGAGTTGGCACTAATGGAAGATTTTTACTGAGACACTTAAATATCACATATTAAGATTTTATTTCTAGATTAGACGTATTTAATATTCAAAGTTGACTTTTTTTTTAAAGCTTAAGTTTCTCCTAGTATATAATATTTAAGACTAACCCTTTTATGAACCAATCATGTCCTATTGTCTCACCTTTTTGGATAAGATCCATTTGTTTTATTAATTTCCTTTCTCCTACTTTGTGGTGCTCCAAAAAACATCTCTCAAGCTACTAGTGCACTCTTGTATAGCTTTCTGAAGAGGCTGACTTGTTGACTTACACATCGCCTTTAGTGCACTTAAATAAAATGGGAGGATTTCTAGGAAAGAATGAATTCAAGCTTTAGTTCCTTGTGGTGACTATATTTGAAGCATATTACACATTTTTTTATAGATTTGTATTTGGGTCAAGGGATTGAATTAGAATTGGTTAAATTATTGAGTGTTAGAGTAATAAGATGTTACCTTATTAATTAAATCATTTTGATTTAATTATAAGTGACTAATTATCTTTAGTTTACTTAAGCTAAAATTTAGGCATATAATAATTAATTATTTTATTAATTATTTTCATGCAACCTAGGTTTTACCCTAATAGGGTTTTGATCTCATTTTATAAGGATTGATCTCTTTGTAATTTTAATAATTCATTTTTTATAAAAGCAATTTCTTTTTTTCTCATCAAGAATGTCTCATCTATAGATCTAGGAATTCCAGCCTCCATAGTTTTTGCTTCTCTCTTTCTATGATAGATGTTTGCATGCAAGTGATTCTCACAAGCTGTAAGGTTGATATTTTATCAACTTCAACATGGTATCAAAGCTCCATATCTTCATTGCTAATCTCAAACTGGTTTTGACAAGTGAGTGTCAACATACTTAAGTTATTCGCTTAGTTCATGCAGAAAAAGTAGTACATGTCAAGCACAACATGTATATTATAGAGCATGTTGAGTCCATAGTGAGTGTCAAGCCACTCATGTTCCGAGTCACTCAAGTGCCGCGTAGATAGTGCATTGTGAGTGATTCAAGAGCCAAGATAACAATGGATGTCAAGTAATAAAAATGCCAAAGAATAGAAGAAAGATCAGTAGATATCAAGCATTAGAGACTTCAGGTGCTGAGTAAGATAGTTTTGACATATTTGTTTGTAATGGCACAAACAACTATGTAAACCATTTTTGAATTGACTTAAAGATGAATTATGATATTTTGGAGATAAGGATGAATTTTAAGTTGGATTCCCAATACAATTACATGAAACCAATCTAAAAGTGGGAAGGATAAAGTGGCAAAATAGATGAATCTCAACCGTAGATTCATACCTAACGCTAAGTCACCAAAGTATTCTTAAGGATGACAAACCCTCAACTCTCTAGCAAGTATGTAAGTTGTTGGAGTGAAGAAAGTAGAATGCATGTGAAAATAGAGCATTTCATGGTGGTTGAGTTATGATGTGAGATTACATTGTAGAATCAATTAGAGCAGAAGAGAGGAAAGAGAAGAGTATACAGAAAAGAGACATCTGATCTAGAAGGATCAAGAAGACATCAGTTTAGAAGTGATCTGTTATCAAGAAATTAAGTACTAACCATAAGATCAATGTTGAGATATTTTAACATGTGATTAAGGTAAAAATATCTTAGCAAAGTAATCCTAATGGGCTATATTGAAATCCTCTAACAAGGTGCCTACTTAATTGTCAGTTAAAGTCCTTTAGCAAGGCACACTTCTAACAGGGTGTTGAAATCCTTTAGTAGGGTGAGACCTAATAGTCTTTGTAAGCTTTTAACAGGGAAGACCTTTCATAGGGTAGATCATATCTCATGATTAAAACATTGTAACCTTCATTGGATACACTTTATCACTGCAATAATGAAGATTTGTAGGTTTCACACCCACCCTAGTTTTACCTTCTCACTTGAAGGGTTTTTAGGTAATTGTTGCCCCACTTTTCATCATATACCAATTTTGCAAAATGGAAAATAACTTGTATTTTGTTTAGTTTGGCCGAATTAGTTGGTCCTTTTCTTCCTCAAGTGTTAAGTATCTCCATTGAGTTTTCATCTTTTCCCTTCTCTCGCATTGTATGGCCAGGTGGGTTTTATTTATCATCATGAGTCTTTGGGGTAGTTTAGGACCTTGCTTAATGGAGATTCTTAAATTATGTTACTTCAGATGAACTTACTTGTAGCTTATTTTGTTTCGAACATATAGAAAGTTGAACTAGTGAAAAATCCAATTTCGTCTTCTTTTTGGTGGGTTTTCACACCTCGAAGGTGAAACTCCACCAAGATTCACAAATGCAATTTGCAAGCTTAAATGAAGAGAAGAAAATTATGTTATGGATAGATCATTCAAATATTGCCATGTTTTCACTGTGGGAATCCTTCAAAACTCACTAAGATGATAAAAAAGGGCATCAGCGAAAAACTCATAAACAGCTTCTCCTCAGTGGGTTTTAAACCAAGAAGTTAGTTTTCTGAAAGAGCATTTGTGAAAGAATAAAGTGAGTTAGTGGGTCCCATATTTCACTTGCAAAACCAATTTTACATTTTTTGAAGGCTTAAAGTAAAGTGGTTAAGGCAGAGAAGGTAAAATGAGGGCAAAAGCAGAAAAGTGGAAATCATCTTCTCCTCTGCGGGGTTTCTACCCTTGAAGGTAGTTTTTCGCATCCAACGGAAAATCACTCTTCCAAGCATGGTTATTTGATAAATTGGTTACAAGAGGCTAAAAAATATAAGGGAAGCATGTTGATCACATTGAGGAAGGTATTCTATGCAAAATTTGGCCGAGTAGATTTTTACTCATAGAGTACTCCATTCTTAATTCTTTGCAGCTTGGTGAAAAATAGGAAAGTAAAACTATAATAAAGGAAAGTAACTGTTGGGCCAATGGAAATAGTGAAAAGACAAGAAATAATTTTTTTTAACCTCCCCATTTACTAATCTAATAGATTGATCATTTAATTCATTTGTGTGGCACAGATCTTAAAGATTAATTGGTGGATTGGAGTTTCTATATAGAGATGAACATAACGGATTTTCAAACTACTGCTTACTTATTTGAACTATTATGCCATTGAGTTGACTATTGATTTCAAAATTCCCACAGTAACAAAGTTCTACTCTCTATCCTATTTTGAGTTTTAAGATTTCCAATTTATCTCTACCTCGGTCCAGATGGCAACAAGATTTGTTGGATTTGATGGATTGGGTGGAATCAAGTCTACATAGACACTTCACTCCATTTCTTTGACATACAAGATTTCCAAAGAAGGTTGAGGACAGAACCAATCCATCCCATAACAGAGAAACTCTAAGGAAGTGGGCTAGTAGAAGCAACAAGATTTCCTATAGCAGTACAAGCCTTGGAGCTAATTATCGAAAGTATCAATCACTATAACCTAGATACAAAGCAAATCTTACTACCTGATCAAATGATGTTAATCTCAATTGATAGGAGAGCAGTAGTCAATTGTCTACAAATTCCAAAAAAGAGAGGAGTTCTTTGAATTAACAATTGGAGGAGCTATGTCTAAATTCTCTCTGAAGAAGATGGTATGGAAAAAAGAGATCATGAGTTCTTGGTTCGAAAAGCCAAGGGGAGCTAAAAGTAAAGTTCCTAAAACACTTTTTGGCCCTGATCTCAAGCTTGAGAATGTGGACATTCTAGTTGTTTTGCATCAATTGAAAGGTGAGGTAGAAACCCTTAATTTTGTAGAACAATACTTCTTTTTGGTGCAAATTATTTGGTTGGATACACAATATGTTGACTGGGCATATGAGGTAAGTGAACATCTATCTAGGGCTCTCAATGCAACCAAGTTCTACAATTCATTTTATATGTCTTCTTTCTTGATATATATGTTGGATTCCCTAAAATTATGGTCAGGCATTCCCAGAATAGAGAATTTTCTAGATGATGTATAGAGTTATTAGTTTTACCCATGCTTGCAATTACATAATAGTTATGCAGAGTATATCAGAGTTAATGACACATTTACAATGAGGCTTTGCATGGAACTCCAAGGGTGTCTAGAGAGGAGATTCAACCCAGAAGCAATGATGGCCATCAATCAATTTGGTATTTATTTCATCCAATTCTCATTCTTTTCATATTTACGTCTTGCAGCCTTCAATGGATTTCCCCTAAAGCTGCCTAGATACCCAAATGACATGATCATGCTCATTGAGATCATGAGACAAGCAATCTAGGTGAATGTGCTGAGCACTAGTTTGAGGAAAAAGTGATACGAATTTCCCATAAAATTTGGGGCCTATAGTTGTGAGTCCTGATCAGGTGACAAAAACATGCTCAAGGCATTCAAGAACAAGTACAAGTTAGAAGAATATGAAGTTATGAGGCTCATGTTTGACCCAAATGGGTATGCCAGAGATGTACTTCAAATTGGAAGCGTGATCAAGCATGTTACTACTATAGAAGATTATTGGGCAAATTGCAGAGATGAGTTGGAGAGCTATGATCATGCATTTTCTAGACTCACAGTGCAACAAATAAAGACATATGGCATTGATCTCAATGTAGAAGGACTGGAAGATAATGGGAAAATATGTAAAGCAATACATATTTGAGCAAATTAAGGAATATTGCTATTAGTTTTGAGCCTTATGTGGATATAGAAGAAGATTTTGATGTTATGATGGCTCAAACCATCAAAAGAACTAGAAAATGAGTCAAGTGGATAGCTACAAAAGGCAAAAGTAAGGGTAAGATTGCTCAAGCTTCTCTAGCTATTGCTACTCCTACTTCTTCTCAAAGTGACATGCCTAGTGTAACTACCACAACTATTCAAAGTCCAACTCTACCCATGGGAGGAGGTGATCAACCACCAGATAAGAACATCCAAATAGCTCTGACTTGTCGAAGTGGCCCTCTGCCAATTATTGGAACCCAAGCCGGTACTAAAGAAAAGAAAATAAAGGAGCCAAAGAATGGTGCACCTACTCCAACTCTACTTCCTCGTATCACTCTAGCCCCATCTCCGCATATTACTCCAGTCCCTTATCATGTTTTTCTAATTTCATCCCCTCATCATAGCCTTGTTCCATCTACAAGTGCTTCTCTTTTGAGGCCAGCTAGTTCTCACATTCAGATAGTGGAAGTTGGAGACGAAAATAGTAGTACTAGTGAGTCTTCTAAATCTAATGAAGCTGCGAAGAAAACTCAAGAGAAAGAGAAAGCCTTGAGTTCATCTAGGCTTCTTTTTGAAGATCCTAAGAATCCTTTCACTGCCACTACAGTAGCAATGACTCTAGTAAAGAAGAATATTTTTAGCATAGAGTCACTCAGGACAACTTCTAAGGTGATTGGCATAGAGTCCTAGTTAGAAGACACCTTAGAAAGGAAGAAGAAAAGGAAAAGTGAGAGTGTACCTGCTAAGGACATTGTGTCTCAAGTAGTTCACTATGGAACTGCGATGGTGAAAGCTAAGAAATAGGAGACCCTATCTATACTTGGAAAAGATCTAGAAATAGGGCACTTGACCATGGAGATAGAAAAACCAAATTATTTGGGAAGAATTGAAGATATGTCCCCTAATGACTTCACTTTACACTCAATTGATCTTGGAGAAGCTAGACATGATATAAAAGTGGGCTTGTGGAGATCAAGTAATGAGGTGATAGAAGGATAGTTGGAGAGCCTCAAATTATTAAAAATCAAGATGAAGTATGAGATGGAAGAACTAAAAAGATTTATCAGGCAACTAGTGGTTCCATTGGCAACTATCACAGGTGTGCCTCTTATTGACAATCCTACCACCACAAAAGTGCAATCTTTCATCTCTTAGCTCCAGAAAGGTAGGCATTTTGGCTAGATTAGGAAGGAGTGGATTAAAAAACTCAATTCGTATGGATTTACTCTTATAAATCAAATTGGAAATGTTATTCTTCGATTGGAAACCGAGAAGGATAACATCATATCTAATTTTCATACTTTGGTCGTGGAGAAGGCAAGATGTCATGAACGCATTTCTGTCCTAAAAATGATCATCCAAATGAAGGTGAAAGAAGTGGTTGAAGCACAAATTTTGAAGAAAGGAACTGAGCCTTTGTTCAAATGGCTTCAAAGTATGCAATTTAAACTAGAGATGATTCAAGAAGCTGAAGAAGGACTTAAAGGAATAGAAGAAAAGGTGAAGAAGACCCAAGAAAGGGCATTTGAACTCATGTGCGGATTACACACTAATTCACAAGCTAGTGGGGAAGGGAAAGCCCTTATTGGAATGGAAGTAATGAAGAACAACTTCTCCACATACTTGAATAATTTGCCTAAAATGACTTCAAGCAGTCAAAATAGAGTGGTAGAGCTACAAACACTTGGTGGATGTGTACATGTGACTATGGGAGAATTGCCAAATTAGTTAAATGTTGTGAAGGAATTGGCTTGAGAGCATTCAAAGTGGCTTTTGAGATTCACTAATGTACATGTTCCTAATCATGAGGAACTAGTTCCAGTTATAGTTGCTACCAAGGCATATAGGGCGAAAGCTAAAAAGGTTAAGAAGTCCAAGTGATTCAAATGATACGTCCCTTTTGCTTTCTTTTGCAATTGCTATCAATTTTGTAAATTTCTTAATACAACAAACTGAAATCTTCCCATTTGTCATCCTCAGAAGATGAATCGATTCAAATTCCTATTCTAATGATCATCTCTCAAACTCTATATGTTTGAAATTGAATGATTAATGGAAGGTTGGAAATTTTTTGATGTGAAGTACTTTTTTGTTGCAGACTCAATTAAATGGTATTTTATTTCAATAATTTTCTATTCTAGTAGGTATTGTGTTTAGTTCATGTTTCCTTTTCATTTTATAGAGAACTAAGGAAAAACAAAGCTTCATTTCTCCTATTTTCAAGGTCATGAATGAATGTGATAAGTATTGTTATGATTCATTCAATGAAAAGACTTTGTTAAGATTCCTGATTTATTAGTTATAGTTTAGATTTGAATTTGGTGTATTTGAGCATTATGTGAATAGATTTATGGATTCATAAGATGTGTGGGTACATGAATCTATTTTAGTATTGAGAAGTTTTATTCTGCCTGAGTTGGATTTTATTTAGATCTAACTTGGTTATTCCTCTACTGTTCTCACATTAAGAAAATACCCCAAGCAGTTTAAAAGAAAACAAAATTCATTGCAAATTTATTTCAGGGAGCTCTACCTACCAATTCAGAGGAAAGCTAGATTATTCTCAAAGGGATTTCCAACTATTTGTGATAAGATATTGTTCTTAATTAGGCAACAAAGCATAATAATTTAAAAGAACAACTTTTTTACCAATAGTAATCATATCTAGTTTTATATGTATGTGAATATTTACTTGCTTACATGTTTTTGATATACATGCTTTACACATTATTTCAATTTACACATTGAATGTATGAGATGGATATGTGGTGAAAGTTTTATGGGTCCATGTTTAAACTATTGATTCACCCCCCACCCCTCCTTAAAATTTTACCTTTCCTATTGTAATTCCAACAATTGGTATCAAACCTTTATTCTCTAAAAGAAAATCTTTTCAAATTTGAGAAAAGATCTTGAAAATGGATGTCTACAAGTTGGGAAAGACTATTGAGAATCAAGAGATTGAAATACATCTCATTCTACATCAACTAAATGAAGCAATAAAAGAACTAAAGAAATCCTCGAAGAGAATGAATGAAATTACTATTGTAAAGAATGACACACAATACAAAGAGATAGGTGCTACTAAGATATTTGTAGATGGAGACTCCAACAATTTTGATGCAATAGTTGCAAATCTAATGGAAAAGAATAGAGCCCAAGTCGAGGAAATCATAAATCTCAAGTTAGAGAAAGAATCACAAGCCATATTATGATGTGACATGACTGAATAGAAAAAGAAAGATATGGAAGACAAAACCATGATTGAAGATGATACAAGAATTTTGGGCAATAGTCTAGAAGAGAAGTCAATAGAACTAACCAAGATCTCCAACATGCAATTGGATACTCTAAGTCAAATGATGAATGTCAACTATGAATTGAATGTCAATGAAATTAAGATAACTAAATTGAAGTTACATAATGAACAATTGCAAAGTGACCTAAAAAGGGAAAAGGAGTTTGCTAAAATTTTCAATAAGCCTAATGAAGCCATCAGATACTTTGAGCAATTATTGAGATTCCCTAGATCCGTAATGACACATATGGACTAGGATACACAAGAACTAAAGGAGGAGAGTCATCCAAAAGTACTAAATAAAGGAACAACAAAGGTAAGAACTCCAAACCTACTTGTCATAATTGTGGTAAGAAAGGACATACTACTAATGTGTGCAAGAGAAAAGCTACAAATTAGAATGTCAAGCATAAGAGCAACAAACAAGGTCATTAGGCACATGAATGCATAACCAAGACCATGCACACAAAAAGATTTGAAGGATATTGTTATAACTATCAAAAGTGTGGACATAGAGATTTTGAGTGTAGATCCAAACCCATGTGGTCATCAAACAAGAAAACAAAGGTAAGGAGCAATGACAACTGTTATAACTAGGATTATAAGACAAGACATAGTTGTCATTATTGTCAACAATATGGACATGTTCCTAAGAATTGTATTAGGACACACTTTAAAGGTGACTACAAGAGGTGGTTGATTCAAACACATGTTTGAGTTGTTTGAAAACTAGTCACATCTAATTCAGAAGGGATCACTTCCCCTAATGGGTCAGGTGATCACACCTCATTAAACTAGGCAATCAAGAGGTATGTGGGATTGATAATTAAAGGTTATATCATTCATTCATTCCAAAGAATTTATTACTGACAAGATTACATTAGCATGAATAAAGATGCAAGATGTTATCAATAATTCAAGAAAAATCTTTAATTTTTTATGTTACTATCGTGCATGAAATATTTCCTATGTGTGCTGAGTGAACTACTAGAAGATGTTGAGCTAACAAACTAGCTAGTTGATATCGATCTTGTAGCAATTTCTAAGTGAATGGAATGTTAATGGATGTCGAATGAGCATGAAATTGGTCAATGTTGAGCTTATAACTATGTAAGCACTCAACATTAATTGTAGAGTTTCAAAGTGTATATTATTGATTTTAGCACATTTCACATCATTTCAAAATTGAGAAAGAGTGACGAGAGTATAAGGCGATCTGGAAATCCATTCAAAGTAGTTGCAGAAGATTTTAGTAGTGATTCTGCACTAGTTTCTTAGATCTTATAAGTTATTTATCAAGAGTCAAGCTATGCAATTCATATTTTTGTAAACCCTAGTTTCACATAATGGCTCTAATTCAAAGAATATAGAGGGAAATGAGGTTTTGAATGTCCAACTAGTTAGTAATGGAGTTAAGAAACTAATTTTCAAATCTATTCCTGATATTGCTTATAAGCAAGACCCTTCTAGTGTGTTATCCATGATACTACCGAATGATACCACTAAGTGTTTTCCAAATGTGTTATAGACTAAATGGATAAGAATTATATTAAGCAAGATACATGATGGTTCATTATGGCTAGATAATGGACCTATCAAATTTATTAAAATGATAATCCATAGGGTTACTAGTTATCCAACCCTAGATCAGCCTAAGACACTAAGAAGTGATTCAAAGGAGGTGATTGAGAAAAACATTGGAGCTGTATGGAACAAGAGAGGCATGATAATTGACACAATCACTAATCATTTGATAGACTTTGTTGTGAGGATTATTTCACACAAGTTTTACCAATCTAGTAGATTAAATGATGTCACCTATATAGCTATAGATGTGGGATATAAAATTGTTAAGAAAGATCACACATATGATCTAGCAGAGTTACAACTACAGTAACTAGTTGAGAATTTAAGAGTAATAAGAGAAACTAAGACTGCATAATGAAAATTTGGTTCTATCCTAATTTGTATATTCTTTTATGTGCAAAACACATTCCCTACATTTGAAATAGTTGCATCAAAAACCAACAGATTAGTAGCAGTGCAAATTGGTGAATATATTGAGCAATTAGGTGAGAATTTTTAATCAATGATGACAAGACACTTTTAGGATTTCAAGCAATCAATGAAGAAGAGTTTGAGAATACCAATGTTATTAGGAGAGAAACACTATGATGATGTATGTTTTCTAGTGGATGCTAATTATGCTTTTATACAAGATGCTACACCAAGGTTGAGATGGTTGAGGCCACTTGGATATGAAATAAATGTAGATAAAGCCTCTATAGCTATAACAACTTTACTGGTAGAAGAGGTAGATAAAAATGCTAAGACATTTGGAAACTATGAAATGGAAAAGTCCAAAATCACCACAAAACTGAAGATTGCCTCAATTATCAAGAAGAAAGATAGGTTGTTAAAGAATTAAATGCCAAATTTTGTGAAGGTGTCAAGTAGGAGGAGGAAGAAGAAGAAGAAGATGAAGAGGAAGAAGACTCTCAGGCACAAGTACCACTTCCACTTACTCAAGGAATGGGAGAAGACCAAAGAAGAAGAGGACACTAAAGTTACTGAAGGTGTTGAGGGAGAAGAAGTCGATGAAGCACCTACTCCCATAGAAAAAAAGAAGAGGAAGGATAAAGGAAAACCAATAACAAAAGCCAAGAAAGTAGCCAAGTTGAGTCAGCCCAAACCAAAAAACCTACCACAAGGGCTAGTGCATGTGCAATTGCATAAAAGGCTAAAGAAAAGACAAAACCTATATAGAAGGGAGGTGAACTGCATAAAATACCAAGAAGGAAATATGTGGCACAAATAGAATTAGATGAGGATAAAATAGAGCTAGGTGAAAACAACACATTTAAGGTGGTGAGTCACAATCCCCTATCAAATCTTGAGAACCTTTGTGAAAATGTTGAGAATAGTACAGATCTATCAGGATTCACTCTTGTAGATTTTGACAATCTTGGTAAAGTTGAGAAGAATCAAGTGGAGGAAGCCATATATTCCATGATGGAAAAATTCAAGACTACCCCACTAGAGATTTCCAACTCAATGCCCAAAAGTCTATATGATAGAGTTGAGTGAAAATGGCATTATTGTTTGAACTTGGAGAGATAAATAAGAGAGACCTCACTTGCACAAGTGATTCCTAAACTAAGTGAGGGTCAAATTGCTAAGGCTATGAAGAAGTATGTAGTTAGGTTTAAACCTAAATATAGAGCCTTAAAAATTTCAAAAAATAATATTGAGGATGTAGTTAAGAAGTCCACATAGATGTGGAAGCATACTTATGGGTTGACCACAATCAAGTAAGGTGAGCCAAAAACCATTGAAGTGAAGGATGATGAAGAAGATGATAAAAATGATGACACTATTGAGGGAGGAATAGAAATGCATATAAATAGCAAGGCAACAGCTAAGGTAGAGAACCATGGAGAAAAAAGTATGCAAGACAAACAATTTCCTAGTGTCATCCCCCAATATGTAACAAGTGAAAATACTAAAACAATCATAGTTAAGGATGTTTCTAATGTTAGCTTAGAACATAAATCCCCTTATAGAGAAAGATCTTAAGAAGATACTAGATCAATCCACAATCCACACTATAGGCATAACTTTGTGTGTTGATGAATTACAGAAATTGGTGAATAAAATAGAAAGGGTAGAGATGAATCCACAAGAATTACCTTCTATCATCCCTCAAGTAAATTATGCACAACCTTTGGAAAAAAATCTAGAAGCTACAATTGAAAAGGTTGATGCAATTGCAAAGGATATAGTGGAAACACAAGTCACTACTGAGGAACAACAAGAAATAGGTCAGATAGACTTATCTACTCCTACTGCACAAGATCAGGGTGCATCACAAGTCATTATGGAGGTCAAGGGAAAGCCTTAAGAGATGGAGCTAACACCAAAGATGAAGGAGTAAGAAACTATAAAAACCTTGGAAACCCTACCAGCATATGGCACTCCTTCCACTCAAACTCTTCAGAAGTCAAGCACAGATGCAACACCATTGTAGATCTCAGTGCTAAGCTCAAATTCATCAAAGATAGAAGAATTCATACAACGTGGTGATGTAAGCCTTGATGAAGAAATTTTTCTACCCAAGTATGACTATGATACAATGAATATAGAATAGATGGGCATACTCCAACAAGCCCTAGCAAAGAAGAAGCATAAGGAAATGCTTAGAAGGGAGCACAGGTAGAAGTAGGCAATATAAGATATTAAAGACATATTTTTAGATACATTTAGTCTGCCAAATCTAGATGAGACCAACCCACTAATTAAAAAGCTGATAAACATAGTGGAGAAGGTCAATGATGCATGCCTAGATACAAATGCTAAGTTATTAGAATGGTCAGAAAAGGTATTTTTGAGCAAAGTGAATGAAAAGATATCAGGTGACATAGCATGTATACAAGTTGCATTGGAAACTAAGTTCAAGGTGTGAAGAAGGTACTTGAGAACATATTCTCATTGTATACTAAAATGTGTAATCTACCACTCTTCACACAAGAAACCAGAATTCACATTTTGTGTAACTTGGATATTTAGATCAATTCATCAAGTGCAAAACTACCTATGAATCCAGCACAAAGTGAAAAGCACTTTAGAACATTACTACAAACCTAGAGTTAGTTGGCTGCATTGTCAGTAGATGAGGCCAATATAAGGGCCAAACTAATTAGCATCTAGACCACTCTAACCCCATATATAGAAATTTTACACAAGGTACTAGGCTATGCTGAAATCCTAATGAAGAAAGACCCAAATCTTTCTACACTAGATGGTCTAGTCCACCTTGGTGCTAGGCTAGCTACCCAAATCAACTTTTTGGACATAGCATGTGAGAATTGGGATGTAGTTCTTAAGATAATACTAGATGTCCATAAATCTATCTTAGAAAAACACACTATAAGTGTATAGCCCATTGACATAAGTATCAAAAAGGGAAAGAAATAAAGGAGAAAATTTTGGGGAGATATAGGGAGAGTGATAAATGGGGTAGAGTAAACAAAGGGGGAGACATGAAGAAAAAAAGAGGGAGAGAAAGAAAAATGTCAGAGAAAAGATAGATTAAGCTAAGGGGGAGCAAGCATAAAACAACATGAAGTCAAAGAGTATTAGTTGAGGCATATTTACTCAATAGCAGTACATAATTTTGGATACAGAATAGACTTATTAACTCAAGGGGAGTTATCAAATTTTGAGGTATCTAAGTTGTTACAAAATTTTGCAATTTTGAAGTTTTTATACAAGCTAACTTAGAGATATGTTATTCTTGTGAGATTAAGGATATTAATGCATACTCAAGTGTTTTTGACACTCATGTCAAAGGGGGAGATTGTTGATCTCAGATTAGTTTTGACAAGTGAGTGTCAACACACTTAAGTTATTTACTTAGTTCATGTTGAACAAGTAGTACATGAAAGGTACACCATTTATATTATAGAGCACACCAAGCCCATAGTGAGTGTCAAGCTACTCATGTGCCGAGTCACTCAAGTGTTGAACATACAGTGCATTCCGAGTAGTTTAGGAGCCAAAAAAATAGCGAATTCCAAGTAATAAAGATGTTGAGTCATAGTAGAAAGATTAGTATATGCCAAGCATCAGAGACTTCAAGTACTGAGTAAGATAGTTTTGACATGTTTTTTTGTGATGGAACAAACAACTATGTAAACCATTTTTTGGCTAACGTAAAGATGAATTATGATATTTTGGAGATAAGGATGAATCTTAAGTTGGATTCCAAAAGCAATTACATGCAACCAATTAGAAAATGGAAAGGATTAAGTGGAAAAATGGATGAATCTCAACAATAGATTCAAACCTAAACCTAAGTCACCAAAGTGATCTTAAGGTGGACAAACCCTAAACTCTCTAGCAAGTGTGTAAGTTGTTGAAGGAGTGAAGAGAGTAGTTTGCATGCACAAATAGTGCATTAATGGTGGCTAAGGAGTTATGAAGTGTGATTACATTGTAGAATAACTTAGAGTAGAATAGAGGAAAGAGAAGAGTATACAACAAAGAGACATCTGGTCAAGAAGGATCAAGAAGACATTAGTTTAGAGGCAATCTATTATTAGGCAATCAAGTGCTAACTACAAGATCAATGTTGAGACATTTTAACAAGTGATTTTAGTAAAAATCTCTTAATAGAGTAGTTCTAGCAGGCTATATTGAAATCCTCTAACAAAGTGCTTACTTAATTGTGAGTTAAAGTCCTTTAACAAGGCACACTTCTAACAAGGTGTTGAAATCCTTTAGCAAGGTGAAACATAATAGTCTTTGTAGGCCTTTCATAGGGCAGATCTTTCAATGGATAGATCATGTCTCATGATCAAAACATTGTAACCTTCATTAGAAACACTTTGTTATTGCAGTAGTGAAGATTTGTGGTTGTCATTCTCACCCCAGTTTTACCTTCTCTCTTGGAGGGTTTCTAGGTAATCATTTCTAGTGTTATATGTGTGTGAATGTTTACTTGCTTACATATTTTAGATATACATGCTTTACATGTTATTTTAGTTTACACATTGAAAGTGTGAGATGGATGTGTGGTGAAATTTTTATGGGTCCAAGTTTAAACTGTTGATAACCCCCCTCTTAGAAGTCTACCATTCCTATTGTAATTCCAACATTCATTTCCCTATTTTGTTTATGAGAAGTCAGCTTGGCTTTCAAATCTGTACTTTTTCCTTCAAAGGTTTCATTTTTTAAAATTATTTTGTATTTAATTTGAGGGGTCACATTAAGCCCAAACAGACATCACCATTGAGCTTAGAGTAGCTAAAAACTCCAATTTTCATATTAAATTTATCCAATTTGGACATAGTTGGAATTTGAGACTAAAATATCTTCCTCCCAGATTGGGCACATTTCTCGAGGCAATAATTATTTTTTGTCACGTTTCCCAGGATAACGATTTTCTAATTTTTTTCATGAAAATAAACATTTATCTCAAAAATTAAGATTTGTGGCACATTTCTTGAGGTATAGTCTCATTTTGCATGCAAAAAAATCTCGATTTGAGTGAAAAAATCTCAATTTTTTGCACAAAAATTCAAATTTTTTGCATGGAGATCAAGATTGTTTTTACATGCAAAATGAGACAATTTTTGTACAAAACTGACACAGTTCCTGAAGAAATTTATGGTACTATTGGACCCACTTTTTCACATATTTTTCCATGGATCCAAAGGTGGCAATAATTTATTTGGGTCTTTTTCTAGCAGTTTTTTTACCTTCATGTGGTTTTTTGGCCATAACTTACTCATCCAAACTTCATTTTTTAATTCGAAAGGAGAGATGGAAAGATTATTCTGAGCCTCTTGTGATGGTGTTGTTTATTTGTATTTTTGATGCTAGTTGGTGGCATGTTTTGGCTATTAAATTTAGAAATTTTATTATTTTTCACTCTGAGTGACCCATTTTGGAGACATGCTATTTTCTAGATTCTACTCTATGTACATCCCATTTAGTTTTTTGTTTTTTTGCATTTTGATGGATATCTTGCTTATTTCAAGTCCAGAGATTTATTTGTTGTTTTAGATATTTTTTCATGGGTTTTTCTATCTACTGTATCATCCTTTTTTCTCTTAAGATGATCCAGTGGATATTTTTAGTGAAAATTGAAGTGTCTTATTTCTCTCCAAAATTTGTACCATCAAAAAGATCTCAACATCTTTATTTCAACGCAACTTGAACAGACAAAAACAAAGTCTGGATGTAGAAGTTACACTTGTTCAAAGTTTTGGTCAACAGGCAAACCAAAGGGCTAGATAAGAGGAAAAATTAGACCATCTTGAAAGTGGTCAACAATGGATTTTAAAATGAAGATCTCATCGAGAGCTTCCCAACGGCGTTGGTTTCATCAAAAATAGAATTCATATGTGAAAGTTATGGGAATTTGAATTTTGGAGGTAAAAAATATCATTTTTGAATTTTGATGATGTCATCATGATGTCATGATGGAAATTTTAAAAAATAATAATAAACAAAGGTCTTCAATGAGTTTTGAAACCTCAACCTCCCACTTCAAATCCCGTGGCTCGTGGCCATTGGTGGCCATTAGGCCACGTATGATAGCCAACAATTATGTAACAAACTTTCTATTTCAACCATGAATGCCACCAAAGGAGTTACAAAAATGCTGATGAGGGTTGAACCTCTAACCCTATGGTGGGTGTAAAATGTGTGTGACCATTGTGCCACGCATTTCCTTTTGTTAAATATGGGGCATAATTTTATTTCAGTTTGAAACAAACAAACCGCCCACTCTTTAAATAGGGCTTTTGTGTTATTTTATTAATAACTAACCCCAAATATGAATGTAATGCCAGAATATAAAAATGGCAAAGGGGTTATTCGTAGGTGTCATATGGTTAAAATGCATAATTATGGATTAATTGGTTTTGGGCCAAATTAGGAAAATTCTATGTATAAAAAGAGGGGGGTAGGTTCATTTTGAAAGCAATGGAGACTTGGAGAGAAATTGCTCTTGGTGAAGTTTTCCAAAGGAATAGGGAGATTTTTTTTTAGGAGACTTTTAGAGCCATTTTTGTACTTTAGAGAATTACTATGCTATCGAAGTGCTAGAAGAAATGGTCTTGATGCATAATTGTAATTCATTTCTAGAGATTAATTGAATCGGTTGTACTCTATTGGAGCCGACCTAGAGATGATGTCATGTTTGTGGTGAACTCTGAAATCAAACTTTGTTTGCACTTTCTATCTTATTTTCTCTCAATTCTATTTCTCATCTTAATTTTTGATTTCATTTATGATAAATGTATTAAGACTTCTGCTAATTTGATTTTAATTAAGCATTCAATATTGCAATTAGTCTAGATCTATCCATTAGATCATACGATCGTTGCTAACATCCTTTTGTAGTATTTTTGCAAACACACTAAAAATAAAGTGTCACATTGTTGCATTTTGGGATCTTACACATCTTTGTGTTTTGTTGTACTTGCACTACATTATAGAGTGCCTTGGGGGGTTTTATGTTGGCCATATTCACCATCTTCTTTTTTCAAGTGAGTGTTCCTTCCATGACATTAGCGTCATGATGTGTCAATGACACATGCCATTATAGGTGTTTGTACTTCTTTTGCACTCTCAATGTTCCTAGTTCTTCTTTCTACAGGAGATATTTTATTTAGTTTCAGTATTTATGTCTTACCTCTTAGCATTAGAAGGGGTTATGTTGGTTCTATTTCTTTCTTGGTTCAATGAAGTAAGCTATGTATTTAGTATTTGATCCTATGTACTAGGTGACTGTAGTGGTTGGATACTTATGCATTATGGTGAGATGAATCATTTACCATATAGACATTCTTTCATTCCTATTTTTGGAGGCCCTAAAGATACCTTTCATCTTCAATTTATCAAATCTTTAGACTCAATCTTCTCTAGCTAGTCATATTTTGTATAGTGGAGGTTCATTAGATTAGTAGTTTGGTAGTGTTTGCAACTTCATACTTTAGTGGTGTTCTTCATGATCATCGTTTGCACCTATTTCCTAGAACATTATTTCCATCTCTTTTTGGATTAGGGTTTTTCCCATGTGGTTTTCTCTATTTATCCTCTTTGTAGAGATTTGGTTGTGCTTGGTTACCTCATCAAGCCTTGTTGTTATATCCAATTTTCTTTTAGCAATAGTTTCTAGGCTTTTAGCTACTCCCTAAGTTTACCTTAAGGACTGGGGGGGGTGATAGAGTAATAATATATTGCCTTATTAATTAAATCATTTTGATTTAATTATTAAGTGACTTATTATCTCTGGTTTACTTAAGATAAACTTTAAGCATATAATAATTATTATTTTTATTAATTATTATCATGCAACCTAGGTTTTACCCTTTTATGGTTTTGATCTTCATTTATAAGGATTGATCTCTTTGTAATTTTATTCATTCACTTTTGATAATAGCAATCTCTCTTTTTGCTCATCTATTGATCTAGGAATTCCAGCCTCCATAGTATTTTCTTCTCTCTTTCTATGATAGGTGTTTGCATGCAAGTAATTCTTGGGAGCTGAGGGTTTAATCTTTCATCAACTTCAGCATTGAGTATTCATTGTGAAGATCTAATGTCAAATTTCACATGGAAATATTTTATATGAAATCCTCAATTGACTTTGATTCATTTATAGTATAAAAATGGGCTATCGTTATTAATGTGATATGGATAACTTATGAAAAAAATATTTATAAACTATTGTTAATCTCTCTCTCTCTCTCTCTCTCTCTCTCTCTCTCTCTCTCTCTCTCTCTCTCTCTCTCTCTCTCTCTCTCTCTCCTTTCTCTCTGTGAATGATATTGTATATGGGATCATACTCTTACTAAAGTGAAGGCTATATGAAACATTGAAAATTGTATCTCCATATAATTTCTTTCTTATCAAGGTCCAACTAAAACCATATGGCCCTCCACATTGATTTTTTCTTATCCTATTTTGATTCCACACATATTCATAATATCATATCTCCAAGTAAGATCTTGGTTCCAAATTCATATCCATCTTGGGAAGAGAAGGATGATTAGGGAGGACATGCACATGCATAACTTGACCTTCTCTTCTAACACACCACCTTCATCAATTCATTAGCTAGACTTACCTTTTTAGCAACATTTAGTGTAGAAATAGGACTCAAGGAAGTATGTGCTAACTAAGATACCCTCTATGATGCATTAGTTATATTAACTTTGTATAGACATGTAATATCAATGTAAAATATAATTGAGGGTAGTATATACTAAAGAAAATTAGAAGCCCTATTCAATTTGAACTTCTTTCTTAAGAATACCTTTGGACTCACCTTTCTAGATCCATATACTATCCTAAACATTCTCATCTACATTGCATGACATTTGATTAATGGTTTGGCACAATTCAGAAATTGGTATAAGAACATACTTATGGGAATTACACATAGTGGATGACTTTAAATAGGTTTTTGATGCCAAGAATTGCAATCATTTGCATAGAGAACAACCAATGAGTGGATTAAAACCCATTTTTAATTCATAGAGATGTCTTTAATACCATAGCTATTTTTTATTAATTCTTAGCATCCTATGCTTCAACTTACTAGTTTCATGCCTCTAATTTTGTTAGTTTCCATAATACTAGTTTATTCACATGATAGTTCATGTAGTGATACTCAAACTATTGAATCATTACATTCTATGTATGCATCCATTCAGTCAACTAATATGGATCACATTTGTTAAATTGATTGAGCATCATAAGTGTTGTATTTGATTCACTAATTTATTTCCATCTGTACATAACATGTAGGCTTAATTTCTAAGTTTGATGTTGAATGTTAATATAATTCTTCTTAACTATTGAATCTATGAAAAGGTTTTTAAAATGTAATAGTTATATGGAACAATGAACACATGAGTTCAATACATAGATCTACAATCACCTTATAAATAATTAGAGCGAGAATTTTGTGGCATAAAAATTAAATATGTATACATTATTGCATCTCACAACAACTAAAAAACAAGTAAGAAAATTTTTTATGCTTATGTTTGATTAAAATATATAGATTTCCCTATGACTTAAGAATCAAATTCAAAGATTCTTGATATATAAATCACGTATGAAGATTCAAGTTAATCTGATATAAGATTGAGGCACACTAGATAAGGCCCAAGGTAGTATATACAAAGCAAATGACTCTAACCTAAAATGGCTTTGCATCCACGCAGACTGTTGTCAAATTAAGAAATTATGAACTTGGTCATTTTAAGAAATAATTATGAACCTAATTTGGTAAAAAAAATTGACCAAATTAGGAAACCCTAATTTTCTCAAAATTTCAACCAACTTGGGCATAAAAATAAAACAAAAATGTATTCAACATGCCCATTAATGACTTGGTCAAAATTAAAGGTAGAAAATTGACCTATAATGTACTAGTGACTATTGATGAGTTCACAACTTAATTTAGAAAAATTAGGCACATTCAATAGGCTAAATTTATAAAATTAATTCCATCATTTACTTTAGGGAGGTATATTTTCATCTAATATAAACAAGATAATATCTTATTATCTTTATTTCTAGAACAAAAAAATCTTCTTTGAATAGCATAATGTAAAACTCTTCTTCTTATTTGAATCTACTTTATAACATTTAGTAAGAAAACATATACAAAAGAGATAGAGTAAATGATGGTACATTGAATGGAAATAGTTAACATATAAAATTTTACTTTTACTACTTAGTCTACCCCATTTAGAGGAATATAATTTGATATGAATTATTTTAAATAGAGAAGGCCACAATTTTTTTTCCACTTTAGAGATAACTAGAGACACACTCAAATAACTAGTTTAAGAGCATGGAAACATGAAAAATTTTAATGACCACAATATATATTTAGAAATTTTGGTGAGTACTAAAGACTAAAGTAACACACTTCTACATACTATTTTTTAACTAAAAAAAAGCATTTTTTTAGGTCAATATCAATCCTTTATCCTTAGAAAGGGTATTCATTTAAATAGGATCATAGACATCAAAAAATAGTTGAGCCCAAACCACTATATGAGAAAGAGTGTTCTAAATCAATAAGTATTCCTTGAATAAATAGTTTGGATATTTTACATCGATGCACATAAGAATGTAATATAAAAAAGAGTTGTGAAGAGGCATCTCCTAGTCATAGTACACCGAAGCTGATAAGACTCCATTATTGCAACCATTAATTAACACTAAATACTTAGGAGAGTAAAAATAAGCATCTTTCTGCATTATAATCCTTCCATTAAATTGATACTATTTTATTAAAGTAAATAAGATAATTTTTAAAGAGAACACATCACATGCTTTAGGTATATTTGATTTTAAAATAATATAGTCAAATTTTAACTTCTGTATTATGTGATTCATGAACCATCAAGCCATAGATTAAAAAATGCACCCTAAATTTTGAGAAAACTAAGAGGGAAACCATTAGGTCTTGGAGCCTTTGATGGGCTAAGAGAAAAGGTGACTCTTTTAACTTCCTCCATAGAAATTGAGGCACTCATACTTTTTTTATTAACATGCTAGGTAATTGACAAAATGGGATGAATAAATTATAACAAAATGTTTATTTCACATTATTAAACATAAAATACACATAAATCATTATAAAACTTAAAACATAAATAATCCTAGAAGCAAAAAGGGCCATAACCTAGGAAGACCATAATTTACATGGAAACTAAGATGGGAAAAACCAAAGAGAAGATCATTCTTATTAGAAGATACACTACATTAATTTACATTGGTTAAGATATTTTTACAAAGTCTCAGTCCTAAAATTTTGATTGCACAAATAAGGATGAACATTAAGTAGTTCACTAATTGTTGGGATATCTACCTTAGTATAATAAGTCTTACTATTATAGCAAGAGTAATAGAAATAATACATCATTGAAATTGATATTTCCAACAACAAAAAAACATAGAAATCGTATTATGATTTTTGCACAAGTAGGACATTAATTATCTGAATGATCTCATTAGTTGTATTCCTATGTTGGTTTTGGAGGAGGATAATATTTTTCTAAAGGCTAAAGTTAGTTTTAAGGAAGTGAAATAGATAGTTCTCTCTATAGAGGCCTTCAAATCTGTGAGCCTGGGTAGTTTACACCCTTATTTTTTTTTATAAAAAATGAGACATTATGGTAGGAGATATCTTCAGTGGACTATTCAATTTCTTTAGGACTAGTACCTTGGATGATGACATAAATTATTTTTATATTCCTCTCATTCCCAAGAAATAAGACAATATATCCATGTCTAGATTTATACCAATAAAACTCTATAATGCAATGTACAAAATTATTTCTAAGGTAATGTTCTCCAAAACTCAAAAGGGTTTTGTGGAAGGTAGAAACATAATCATTTTTGTTATCACCACCCATGAGCTAATACACTCTATAGATTCTAAATATGTTTCTTCTATGGCTCTTAATATGGATATCTCTAAAGCCTACAATAGGGTCAAATGAACTTTTTTTGAAGTGACAATAACAAAATTTGGTTTCAAAAGGAAGTTCCTCAAAATTATAATGATTTTTTCTTGGAAAAGTAAGTATTTTATACGAGTGAATAACACCCTTTCTATCATCTTTATCCATGAACTTGGCAAAGAAAGATGGGTCCCTTCTACCTTTTCCTATTTATTTTAATGTTAGAAGGTGTAGGAAGGAATTTGAGTAAACTGACACTTAAAAATTTCCTTAGAGGGTTGAAAGAAACTTCGATACTTTCTCCCTTGATGTATTTAGAATTCATTATCAAAAATTTTCTTGGGGAAGCTCTTATCACATTTTCTAAAGATAGAATTCCTTTCTCTTTTCAAATAATTCTCATTCTAGTTAGTTCATAAATTTTTAGAGTAGTAAATTGTTTTTATGTAATAATAAAAATATATACTAAATATTTTATCTCATTCATTATCAATTCTGAAATTTCCTCCATTCTAGAAACACACTTGAGACTTTCATTTTCCTTGATTAAGCCTTCCCCTTTGTTCTAGAATAGTTTGGTTGAAAGTTTCCAAAAAATGTTGGTGGGTTGGAAGAGGAAACTCCTCAATTTAGGAGGGAAACATCAGCTTCTTAAAGTGTTTTTTTATAGAGTGTCCCTATCTAATTTATGTTAATGGATATAATGCCAACAAAGGTGACAAAATCCTTAGATAAAAACTAGATGACCTTTGTCTAGATGAGAATTGAGGAGAAAATAAATATATCATAAGTCAGATGGGAAAGAGTTTGTAAACCTAAATATAAAGAGGGGATTCACATAGAAAGAATCAAGGATATGAATAAAGACATAATTACAAAAGTGTGGTGGATCCTTCTTGATTGGAAAAAAGGTTGGACCAAAATATTAAGAGCTAAGAATATGTCTAATGGCCCTTCATATTCCTTCCTTTATAAGAACAACATTAATGGTTGTTTCTTCGTATTAAAAATCATAATTAAAACTAAACATATGCTAAGGATAGGTAGTGGGTTTCTTAAATTAGTAATCATGGAAATTCAATCTTTTGGTCTAATTAGTTCCTACCATGCTATAGTAGAAAACTATTGCAGAGGGCTCTTCTTTAAACAATGATTAACCATTTTTCTAAAAACCAATTGCATCTTTTCATTTTTATATAGAAAGACGAGTATTGAAATTTTACTACTAAAATTTGATTAGAGTTTAATATTTTCATGTACTATGTGTGCTTTGGTAGGTCCCAATTTGTCATTACGAAGATATTGCATGCTTTTAGTTTTTCCACTAGAGCTTCTTCACATTACAAGGCATGAGAAGGCATAGTAATAAAGGCATGATCTTTAATTGTTAGAAAGTTATAGTATGATGCAGACACATTCTGGTATTCAATTGTAAAGAATGTCAATTACAAAAGAAAAGACTGCCAAATGGAGGTATTGGGGTGTGCAACTGGTATTTAGGATTTGTTTTTTTACATGAAAGTTAACATAGGAGACATTTTTTGTGTCTTGTATAATTCTCACCTTCAAAGATAGATTAGACATATGTGATGGACTCAAATCTATTTTTATTTTTTGGTGAAGTCTTTATAATTTGTTAGATTTCTTTGAGCATATCCATTTTGGAGTTTATTTAAGATTTAAAAGGAAAAATATGCAATATGGTTGTGTAAAATAGACAAACTGGTGGTAATAGTATTGTGATTCTACTAATATGCTTCAATTCAATAGATTATCTCCAAGGTCAAGGTAAACTAGACTAGAGAGCCTTACTAGGGTTTCAGAGATATCAACCACAAGCCTTAGCTATAAGAACTTCAATTTATTATTGCCACTCCATTGTAAAATAATATTTCAGAGAATAACTGCTAAGGTCAAGTGACACCAAGCCTATAATAACCCCCAATTTGAGTGTCAATTTTCTTGTCAACTAAGCACAAGCAAGATTAAACCTATGATAATATTTGTTGTATTCTTCCAATTTTTCCAAAAATCCTATTTTTATACATAGATTCATGATAATTTGTGTTATCCATAATGGTTTCTAGCTAATATTCTAAATTCGTTTCCCTTATTTGGCTCAATTTCCCTGTTTAATTATGTTATTGTCATTTATATTTCTAAGATACTTAGATATTTTATTGCCAAAACTAGGTAATTAATGAATCATATTTGTTATTGGTCTGCTGAAAAATCATGTTGCTTTCCTTGTATCATGATATTTTGCCAAGTCCTCACATAGTTGTTGATCCTCTAGCTTGTAAAAATTTCATCAATTTTAACTAATGTCAAAACTTTTTCTCATAAAATTTTAGATATTCTAGTTCCTTTGAAGGAATTGAGAGGTATAGTGTTGGCATACTCTTCTTCTTATTCATTTCATAGTTTATGTGTAAAATAATATATTTTAGAAATATTCCTTTCAAAAAGAATAAGTGAGATATAATGGAGAAGATAAAGCTTTGTTGAATATAGTATAGAAAACATTGCTTATGTTTTGTTGTGTGAAAGATAAGCTATAGTGGTAAAAATCTCATTTCTCTATGGGAGCATCTACAATATTACTTTATAATTATATGGTTGACCCTATTATTTTTTCTTTATATGGATATGGGAATTATATAGTTTATCCTTTGGCCTTCTTGCTATGCAATTTGTTATGATAGTTATTTTCCTACTCAAAAATTTGATGGAAAAATGAAATAAGTTAATGATTTTTAACGTGTCTCAAAGTTAGCCCCCCATTTGATGCAAATTTTAAATATACAAACTCATTCTTTTAATTTTTTTTTTGAAAAATTCACCATCATGACTTCCTTTTTTGTTTTGGTTAACTATAAGAAGTCTAGTAATGTAGAAGAAATAATATTGTAATAGGTGTTAAGGAGCGTAACCAAGTGGGCATGACCACTGGCTACCAAAATAGCTTTCATTTGTTGATGGTCACACTTAAATTGGTAAGAGAATTAAGCCTACTATTTATTTAATAAAATATAAAATCCAAACCATCTATTCATATCCTAAATCTACCACATGTCATAGTAAATGTTCCATTGGGTTTTGGCTTTGTAGTTTGTAGGTCTGTGGTTATTGAGCCACATAAGAGTGAAGCTATTATAATTTATCAATTTTCAAGATTAGGATAATTCTTCCAGAAAACTTCTATAATACTTGAGTTATTGGTATCATCTATGGTCCACACTCATTAGGGGCTAACCTTATCTAAATCACTTCCTAATATTTTATCCATGAGAAACTTTGAAAATAGCCAAAATTGTTGGAAATGATTGAAAAGATTATGAGGAAAGTTGTTGGAATGATATATGGAAATGGTAAAGAATGCTCTCAATCATTGTTTTGTCATTGATGTCAAACTTGCTACTTGCAGGAATGACAATTGCTTTAGTGGTCCAAATACTATCAATTAGTTGATTTTCAAGGAGGAGGCAATCAATAAGATGTAACTAGAACACCTAGAGAATGGTTGAAGTTATGATGTTGTAATGAAGTATAAGGATTAGCTAAACCATTGATGAAAAGTGTATTTGATGACATACTATAAGATACAGAGAATATGCACACTAAAACATATCAAAGATGTAAGGTTTTAGCTAAGACATCTATAAAGCCTAACTAAAATTCATGTGTCGAGAAAGTTCAGATGCCAAGTAAAATTCAAATGCCGAGAAAGTTCAGATGCTGAGTAAACTTTAGATGCCAAGCAAGTTCAGATGCCGAGCAAGTTTAGATGTCGAGTGATACAGAGTTTATCAAGTGCCAAGCAAATACAAGTGCCGAGCAGATATAAGTGTCGAGTAACACAGAGATGCCGAGCACCAATAAACCAATAGTGTTGAGTAACATAGAGGTGTCGAGCATCAGTAAACCAATAATGTTGAGTTGCATCCTTATTTTGAAAATCGAAGATTTTCCAGATCTAAGCCGACAAAGTTGTTATCTAGAAGTTTGTGAATTAAACGGAAGATAAGAATGATGAGCTGGTGGAACATAACACCATGTAGAATGTTTTCAAAGATATAACTGACGAAGTTTCTAGATGAGAACAAGATATGGGGTAGATACAATGTATCCTACCTAATCCATTTTGAAACCCTAAAATTGGAGAGGGAGAATTGAGGGGCAAAGGAAAATTAGATTTCTATTTAAAGGAGTCATAAGCTCATAAAGATAGAGAGAGGAGGTCAAGCATGAAAGCATAAAATGCTAAAGGAGGTGCTAAGGAGGAAAGAGAGTATAGTTACTCTGTTTCGATAAGAAGACCCAAGATATGGATGCATTGGTATGATGAGTAAGAAGACTCAAGGAGATGAAGCTTCAGAGGAAGACAAGTAGTCAGAGCTGAAGTGATTGAAGCCAAGCATAAGGATTAAACTAAAAGTGTGATCTAAAATCTGCAAAGTATGTTGTAAGTTATATCAAATCAAAAGGCCATTATCGTTACTTTCTAGCAATTGTAACAATTAGTTTAAATCCTATGGACTTAGGTTGGTTTAATAGCCATGAGATAAATCCTTTAACAGGGCGACATTCCAAGTGAATGTTCAAAAGTCCTTTAACTGGGCCCATTCCTAATAGTTTGGTGAAATCCTCTAACAAGGTCACATTTAACAGTGTGTTGTAAGCCTTTAACAGGGCAAGCTTTTAACAGGGCATCACTTTAGAAGAGTGAGAATCAAGTAGCATGTTACTGGTGATTTTTTTCCAAATTGGGTTTCCACATAAATCATTGTGTCATGTGTTGATCTTGCATGTTTTATCTTTGCATGTTGATTTACTGTAACTTGCTAATATGGTTTATTTAAGTTTGGATGGATGAAAAGTGTATGGGTTCATTAAAAGTAGTGAAAAAGTATTATTAGGGCATTTGGACCTTGGATAATTGATTCACCCCCCCTCTTAGCTATTCTAAAGAATTCTAACAATTGGTATCAGAGAAAGATTGTTGATTTAGTTTAAAGGGACTATAAGCAAAAAAGATCAAAATGCCTAAGAGAGAAGTTCCCAAGCTTGACAAAGACAAATTTGTTGCATGGAAAAGTTTGATGAAGCTACATCTTGGATCCATAGGATATTATGTCCAAAATTCAATTGTCACTAAACATGTAGATCCAACAGGTACTCTTACTGTAGAAGATATGAAAAACAAGAAGGAACATAATCAGACAATGCTAGAAATTGCCTCTGCACTCAACTATGCTGAATTTGATGATATCAAAGGATGTGACAC
This sequence comes from Cupressus sempervirens, assembly GCA_028749045.1. Taxonomy (NCBI): domain Eukaryota; kingdom Viridiplantae; phylum Streptophyta; class Pinopsida; order Cupressales; family Cupressaceae; genus Cupressus; species Cupressus sempervirens. The sequence continues at coordinate 690,204,717 of CM053785.1, forward strand.
TAGATTAAATATGTGGAAAGCCCTATCAAACATCTATGGAGGAGATCAAAATGTACAAAGAGCAAAAAGAGAAAGTCTCAGAGGAAGTTCAATGATGTGAAAATGGAGGAAAATGAGAATGCTGCTCAATATGGCGCAAGAATACAAGAAGTGGTAAGTGCAATAAGATGCTTGAGTGGTCAACTAGATGAAGATACTATTAATAGTAAGTTCTTAAGAACCTTTCTCCATATCTATGCTATTAGAGTATCAGCAATACAAGAGCTAAGATGTGTACCAGGAAACAATCTAAGTTTTGAAGGTATAATAGGTAGACTCACTACATTTGAGTTATCTAATTTTGACAACTACAGACCAAAGAATGTTTAATCTTCTTTTAAGGCCAAGTTATCACTGAAAAATGTTAAATAGGTGAAATCAAAGAAAGGAAGAAAAATGAAGTATGTATCAAGTGACAGTAGCACTAATAGGAAGATGTGGAACAATTGGAAGCATTGCTTGCTAGAAGATTCTATAAAGGTAAAAGAAAATTCAAAGGTAAGATGCCTATCATTTGTTTCAATTGCAATGAAGTAGGTCATATTGCTACCAGGTGTACATAGAAAAAAAGTTACAAGGAAGGCAACAAAAACAAATTCAGAAGAGATGATGACAAGAGAGATTACAAACAAAAAGGCAAGAAATGTTATATTGTTGAAGAAAATTCTAATGATAATGATGATGAAGTTGTTTATGTAGCCATGAATGATCAATCTGATGAAGAAGAGCCCACATCACTGGTAACATGTATGAACAAGAATGACAGGTGGATCATAGACAGTGGATGCTCACATCACATGACAGGAGACAAAAGTAAGTTTGCTAGGTTTACTCAGTATGATGGAAATAGTGTTAGATTTGGTAATGATGCTCCATGTCAAATCAAAGGAAAAGGTTCCATTAAGCTCACAGAACAAATTTCATGTGATAATGCATACTATGTTGAAGGATTAAAGTACAATTTGTTGAGAGTCTCACAGTTAGGCAATATAGGATGCAAATGAGAATTTGGAAACAAAACTGCAAAAATCTATGATATTAATGGTAAACTGATAGGAAAAGGAGATCAAACAAGGAGTAAGTTGTTTTACCTTAATATGGATGATGTTTCTTATTTTATTGCAAAATTTGATGATGAATGGTTATGGCATAGAAGATTATGTCATGTCAACTTTGACAATTTGGTCAACATCAATAAAATGAAGAAAGTCAGAGATTTACCAAAATTAAGAAGCCAGATAATATCATGTGTAAACAATGTTAGCTAGGAAAGATGACAAAGTCAAGCTTCAAAAGTAAAAACTATACATCTAAAGAAGTACTTGAGTTAGTTCATACTAACTTATGTGGTCCAATGAAAGTACAAAGCTATAAAGGAGATAAACATAAAATGTTGTTTGTTGATGACTATTCTAGGATGATGACTGTTATGTTCTTAAAAAAAAAATTTGATGCTTTTCAAATGTTTAAGTAGTATGTGGCTAGAGTTGAAAAGGAAACAAGAAAAAGCTTAAAATGCCTAAGATCAGACAGAGGTGGTGAATTCACATCAAATGAATTCAAGATATTTTGTAATGATAAAGGAATCAAAAGACAAACATTAGCTCCTAGAACTCCCCCACAGAATGGAATTGCTGAAAGAAGAAATAGATTTGTGATTGACTGTGCCAGAACATTAATGATGGAAAAGGCTGTTGCTCTAAAATACTGGAGAGAAGCTATAAGTGTAGTTGTTTATACACTAAACCAAGTACAAGTCAAGAAAGGTACAAATACAACACCTTTTGAATTATGGTATGGTCACTCACCCAATGTAAAACATTTTAAAGTTTTTGGTTGCAAATGCTTTATCCTTAAAGATGCTAAAAATGGAAAATTTGATGCAAAAAGTGATGAAGGCATATTTCTTGGATACTCCACTAGAAGTAAGGCATACAAGTGTTTGAATACTAACACTAAAAAAATTGTGGAAAGTGCAAATGTAAATTTTGATGAGCACACAGAAGTCCAAGCTGAAGAACCAAAGAGAATGGATGAATATAGAACCTTTGTGTATTCTTATGAAGGAATGTCTGTTGATGAGGATGTTGTCAATCAAATTGATACTCAACAACAAATTTTAGTTTTAGCTGAGTCCCAACCAGTGAATGTCGAGTTGCATTCAGAAGCCAAGTTGTAGAATGAAGAAAATACACAATCTGATTCTGAAGACAGTACACATGAGATAAATGAAGAACATCCTGACAACGAAGTGCATAGTGATCCTAAATCTGAAAGATCAAACATGGAAACAAGGACAGAGCCAAGAATATCCAAATATGTAAAAAGACATCACCCTACTGAACAGATAATTGGTGACAAATATGCAAGACCAATGAAAAGGAACAGACTAAGACATCAATCATGTCTGATCAGCAAATCTGAACCTAAGACAGTATATGGTGCATTACAAGATGATGATTGGTACAAAGCTATGGAAGAAGAGATTGATCAAATAAAGAAGAACAAAATTTGGAGTTTGGTTCCTAGACCAGTTGACAAGAATGTGATTGACAACAAGTGGGTATTCAGAAACAAGCTAGATGAGAATGGTGAGATTGCCAGAAACAAAGCTAGACTAGTATGCAAGGGTTATGCTCAAGAAGAAGGAATAGACTATGGGGAAACATTTTCCCCTGTTGCTAGAATGGAAGGAGTAAGAACTTTACTTGCATATGCTGCCTATAAAGATTTTAAAGTCCATCAGATGGATGTAAAATCTGCTTTTTTAAATGGTATACTAGAAGAAGAAGTCTACATTGAACAACCACAAGGATTTGTTGATGAAAACAATAGGGATATGGTTTGTAAGCTACATAAAGCACTCTATGGTTTGAAACAAATACCTAGAGCATGGTATGAGAGACTTCACAAGTATCTAATACAAATAGGATTTGAAAGAACTGATGATAACAACAACATGTACATCAAAGCAGAAGAAGGTAAAGACATTATTGTATCTAAAATCTTTGTGGATGACATAGTGTTTAGTGGAAAGGAAGTGCTTTGCAAAGGCTTTGCTGACAAAATGAAACATGAATTTGAGATTTCTATGTTTGGAGAAATCAAATTTTTTGTTGGATTGCAAGTACATCAACTCAAACATGGTATATTTGTGACACAATCAAAGTACATCAAAGAGATTCTTAAAACATTTGGATTGGAGGAGTCCAAACTAGTCAGCACACCAATGGCAACAGGAAATAAGCTGCCCAAAAATGATGAATCAGCTAAATTCAATCAAACAATGTACAGATCTATGATTGAAAAATTACAATATGTTGTACATAGTAGACTAGACATAGCATTAGTAGTTGGAATAGTGTCTAGATTCTCTGCTAATCCCAAAGAAAACCATCTCATAGCAGTAAAAAGAATAATGAGATATCTTAAAGGAACTGATAACTTTGGTCTATACTACAAAAGGAATGCAAAAATTGAACTCAATGCATATATAGATGCAGATTGGGGAGGAAACATTGATGATAGAAAAAGAACAAGTGGAGGAGCATTATTTCTAGGCAAAAGGCTAGTTACCAGGACTAGCAAGAAACAAACATGCACATCCCAGTCCACTGCAGAATCATAATATGCGGTAGCTGCAGTTAATTGCACAAACATTGTGTGGCTCACACATCTATTGAAAGGAATGAAAGAAGAGGTAATAAAACTTGTGATATTGTATTGTGATAACAAAAGTGCTATAAATATATCCAAAAATCCAGTAATGCATGCAAAAACCAAGCATATCGCAATCAAGTATCATTATGTCAGAGAATTGGTAGAAGACAAACAAGTGAAGTTGGAATACATTCACACAAAGGAACAAACTGCAAATATCTTCACCAAACTATTGCCCAAGGATGCTTATGAATATCTTAGAGGCAATTTGGGGGTAATACCCCTAACTCAAGTAGTTTAAAGCAACAAGGAAGCTGCCTTGCATCACTAGCAATGAATCATTGAGATATCAAAAGAATGATGTAGAGGATGACAGTAGGAGTAGAAACTCCAAATCAGTCACAAGCATGGTGATAGAGGGAGAAAACATCAAGATGCCAAAGTTTATATTTTTCATGATAAAGATGCTACATCTTTGGCATTTATGTCAAAGAGAGAGAAATGTGTAGAAACCTAATCAATACAAAGCAAGAGGGAGATATAAATGAAAGAGGGAGATATATGAGATCATAGTAAAGATGCAGTAGCCAAGAAATGTAGTAGACAATGTATACAATCTTGGTGGTAACTAAGTTGATCAATTGATTAGTTTGGTTTTCCATCATTGCCAAAGAGGGAGATTGTTGGAAATGATTGAAAAGATTATGAGGAAAGTTCTTGGAATGATATATGGAAATGGTAAAGAATTCTCTCAATCATTGTTTTGTCATTGATGTCAAACTTGCTACTTGCAGGAATGACAATTGCTTTAGTGATCCAAATACTATCAATTAGTTGATTGTCAAGGAGGAGGCAATCAATAAGATGTAACTAGAACACCTAGAGAAAGGTATGATGTTGTAATGAAGTACAAGGATAAACTAAACCATTGATGAAAAAGTGTATTTGATGACATACTATAAGATAAAGATGACATACTATAAGATACAGAGAATGGGCACACTAAAACATATCAAAGATGTAAGGTTTTAGCTAAGACATCTATAAAGCCTAACTAAAATTTAGATGCCGAGCAAGTTTAGATGTCGAGTAAAATTTAGATGCCAAGCAAGTTCAGATGTCGAGTAAACTTTAGATACCGAGCAAGTTTATATGCCGAGAAAGTTCAGATGTCGAGCAAGTTTAGATGCCGAGTGATACAAATTTTATCAAGTGCTGAGCAAATGCAAGTGTCAAGCAGATATAAGTGTTGAGTAACATAGAGATGCCGAGCACCAGTAAACCAATATAACTTGCTAATATGGTTGATTTAAGTTTGGATGGATGAAAAGTGTATGGATTCATTAAAAGTAGTAAAAAATTATTATTAGGGCATTTGGACCTTGGATAACTGATTCACCACCCCTCCCAATTATTCTAAAGAATTGTAACAATGAGTAGGGATGGGTTATAATTACTGGTTAACTCAAAAATCAAAATTACCATAGTACATACTTACCTAGAGAAATGTAACCATAGGAGCTAGTAATAATTGACATTGATTCATTGTTCTCCATTAGCTTTGCCACTCCAAAGTCAACAAGACGCACACAAATTTTATAGTCAAGGAGAATATTTTTTATTTGACTTCTCTCTATACAAAAAAAGATAAAACAATCATGGTGAAGATAGGTTTAACCTAATCTATCAAGGTTTTTTGTGAGGCCTCCTTTCCATGTAAGGCTTTTACCAAGCTTCCATTTGGCATGCACTCATAGATGAGCATTGGTCTTACGTTGTTGTAACACTAGCCCCACAATCTCACTATACTTTTTTGTCTCCATGTTCCCCTAAATTTTTCTCTTTTAGGAAGCTTGAGTATTTTTAATATTTGGCATATTCATGGATTCTTCATAGCTTTCTCACTATTAAAATCATACCATTGGGCACCTTTTCTTTGTAAACAATTCCTATTCTAGCTATTCCTATGATGTTTCTTTCCTTTATGCAGGTTAATATGCCTATGCTATTGAAACTCAATCTCTATAATATAGTCAACCACCATGGTCATTCATCAATGAGATAGATGTTGTCCTTGAATCTAAGATTCCTACAAAGAACCCTACCTTATGATTTTTCATTAAAAAAATGTAACCCAACTAGTAAAATTGCTAGAGGAACTACAAATATGCTATGGTTTCAACAACTTCTATGGTTTACATGACTTTGTACACAAGCATATCATTTCCTCATGGTTTTTAATTTAATTTTGAAACAATTCATTTCTTTTTCCATCACCAATAGTTCACACATCTCCCTTTCTTTGCTTAATTAAAATAATGTATGTTTTAATGCTAACAAGAGTCACATTATACAATTTACCTAACATATGCCCAATATAGCGCATCTTTTAATACATATATTCAACACATAGACACATTTAAATAAAATAGATAAATGACTCTCTTGTAGCCAATAAATGTGTTTCCATCAAATGCCTTTTGCTAGTGGTGGAATATTTGTATTTCAAGCATGCTATTATTATACAGTTTGTTAACTTAACTTTGAAGAACATTATTGCTCAAGGATAAATATAATAATTCTACCATTACCATCTTTTTCATTGTTTGCAACAAGCACTTTATCTAAGAAACAGTAAAAAAAATTCAATGACTAAACAAATGCGGCATAAAATGAATAAAAATGTAAAAAATCATAGTATTGCTAGCTTTGACAAGCACCAAATGGAGAACTTATCCATAACCAATGATATCAGGTAGAAAATTTAAAAGAAATAGGAATTCCAACACTTTGGATCTTTCTCTTGACCTTCTCCTATGCCTTCTACTAAGTCCTAAATACATTACATCTAGCTTTGTACAAAGAGATACTATCAAATATGTCATGAGAAGAGAAGAAAGCTTTGTAGCAATCACCACCATTCTTTATGTTCAACTATAGTTAGTCCTATAAACTTTGCATTGTACCATCTTTTACAAGAGCTTGGATTCCCTAGAGCACTTTTTTATGGAGGTAAGAGGTTTAGATTAAAATATCTATCCTAACTTGCTCCTCTAGGAATAGCTTATTAGGATTCTAGTCAACAAACTAGAGAATTACCTAGAGTGGATTGATAAAAAACAAAAGTGGGTAAATACCCCTTATTTTTTGAGAGACATTGAAGCATGCAAAGATTCATTAACATTAATGAAGGAGGATGGCAATTCTATGTGGCATTTTTTTAAAAACAAAATTGCAAATTTTCCTTTTGTAGACATTAAAAAGAATACACATACTGACAAAAGTGTACATAGGTAGATTAAATATTATGTAATTTTAAGATTTAATTATTATAATAGATTATTTTTATAACTTAATTATTTATTCATATCTTATAAATGTTAATTAGAATAATACTAGTCAAAATAGAGTTACATTAAAAAATCTCATATTTCCAACTTACAATTAACATGTTTCTAGATTCTTTTTAAACTTTTCTTTGACAAGTACAATTATTCTTAGCTAGACAAGAAAAACATTATAAAAGTCAAAATAATAATGTATAGACAACTTATAATAATATTTTCTTACTTTTTGTTATTAAATATAGCTTCATTAAAGAAGTCAATCATAATTTTTTTTTGAAATATTAATTTATAATCTATTGTGTATAATTATTTTAGTTAATTTCAAAATATGATTATGCTATATTTCTAAATTAATATTTCAAATCACAACTTCACCCTAAACTTAGACTTAATTCTAACAATAAATGTTTGTCTTTCAAATCACAATTTATCTTGAATAAATTAATACTTATCTAGCAAAATTGAGACTTGGCTCTAATACTACACCAAGTTGAAAATTTTATTATATTATTGACTCTAATCACAATTAAATATTAATATTTATTTATCTAATATATTATATAATACAATTCATGTTTAACTAACATTAAGCGAGAGAGAGAGAGAGAGAGAGAGAGAGAGAGAGAGAGAGAGAGAGAGAGACAGAGACAGAGACAGAGATTATGAATGTGATGGTGAGATAAGTGAGGGGCAAGAGAAGGATAGAGGGTTATTAGGGGGCATATCTAGAGATAAAAGGAAGGGGGAGAGAGATAGTTCTAAAACTTGCCATAATTCTAGCTATTCTTTAAATAATAATATAAGTTTTAACTCTGATCCTAACCCTCACCCTAATCTCAACCTTATAATCTAGTTTTGACCTTTATCCTAACCGTCCCTATAACCATGGCCATATGTAGTTTTTCTCTCCAACTTTCTCCTCTTTGCTGTTTTTAAATTTTGAACTATTGCACATGCATGGCTGGTCAAATTTTGAGTATGAGCCACCTATTGTTTATGATTTATAGTTGTTGTTGACCTCTAGCCTGGGGACTCCTTGTAAGCTGGAAGATGTTTCAAAAGCTACTTTAAGGGCATTGACTAGATAAGGATTCACCCTACTAGAGATTCTTTGAAGGATGATTTGGAATTCTTGGGAAAAACCTCTAGGTGTCTTATTAAGAAGGATAATACTATTCTTGTCAAGAAAGTTGATTAGAAAGGGGCCTTTGTTGGAAATACCACTAGTCCCTTATCATCAAAGGATCCAAGCACTTTCCTTGGATAAAATGGCCCACAAATTTTCATACCTAATAGTGTTATGGATAGCATTTCTTCTTTCTTATAGCTCTATCTAGTGGGATATTTCATTTCCTTTAGGCTATCGATTAAAATGGTCACAAAACGGGTTCCTCAAAAATGGAAATTGAAGGGGAGTGTCAGTGTCTCTAATATGCCTAGTGGATTGTTTCTCTTCAAATTTATAGTGGTGACTGACATGTTAATGGTTCTCTATCTAGAGCTTTGCAATATAAGGAGCACAATTGGGTGATTGCTAAATGACACTGAGGATTTGATCTAGCTTAGAACTAAACGAATTATCCCTATTTTGGGTAAGAATTATTTGTTTACCTTTGGATTTTTTGGATTAAAAAACATTTATATGGATTAGAAATTCCTTTGGTCATTTTTTCGCAACTGATATTGTTACTATTGAAAAGTTGAGGTTGATGTATGCCTAATTCTATGTAAATGTGGTGATTAACAAAGCTCTCACTTGTTCTTGTACTATTAATAGAAAATGGGGAGAGAGGAAAAAACCCTTAATCTATTAGAATGTTGGGTTGTACTGCCAAAATTGTTCATAATTTTATCATGTGGTTATTCATTGTAAGCATCTCCAAAATAAGAAGAAGGATAATGTAGGTTCTGCAAGGATAGTCTTGGAAAATTCACTGTAATAGGAACTCCCTTCCCATATCCCTCATGATGATGTTATGGGAGGGAACCAATAACCTTATTCAAATAAGGTTGGTTAGGTGGATATTGGTGTTGTCCTTGAAGAAAACTCTAAAGAGAAGACTGGACTAGAAGAGATTAGTGTCGAACTTAATGTGAATGTTAAAGGAAAAAAAATATGACATGATTATCCATTTTTACAAGGGATTGATGACCTACTGAAGACTCCAAATAAAAAATAGATAAGGTATCTAATGAGAGGGTTACCCTCTTGGAAGAAGGAGAAATATTGGATCTAATAGTTATGAAAGAAAAGAACAATGAAATGGGAAATATGGAAGATAATACTTTCATGAGATTAAAACAATGGAAATGGGGAGATATAGTTTGTCACACTCCATAAAATGAGTCTATGTTAAAGGTCTAATTATCACCACTTAAATAGATGACAAATCTCTTGGTGTGTGACATATTCTCCACTCCTTCTTGGCATGCAAGTGAATCTTGCAAGTGCAAATTTTAGACGAAAAGGACTAGAGGAGGTAATAAGGTAGATGTGGGCATAGAGGTAAAGAAAAGGACACCAACTAGTAGGAGTACAATGGCCAAATAAATGAGAAGGGAGATTTGTAGTGGCATTCGTCAACACTGGACAATGTTACAAAAGGTAAGAAATGAAGTCCCTTTCATAGAACTCGAGAGGACCAAATGGTCCTCAAAATAAATTCACTCTCAAGTATTCATTTATTCTTTGAGGGTCAATATTCTTCTTATTCAAGAAGAATATGTATTATTTGGATCTTTCTAAATTAGTACATAAAATTTGGCTTGGGGATATGGCTAGTTATAGTGAGGTTGATGTGGCTTCAAGAGATGTCACCACCATTTGGAATTCTAGAGTGATGTCTAGGATAATATTATGGAAAGATAAAATATTTATTGCTAGCAATTATTTTTACAATAACTTGAAATAGTGCATCTTAAATAAATAAACTCCCAAACTGAGAATTAGAAGATGTGAGACTTGAGATGAAATCTCTAGTTTCATGAATAATAGGGACACAAAATTTTATGTATAAGAGACTTGAACTCTCCTTCTTACCCCTTTGAAAAATTTGGAAGGATGACTGACATCACAAAGAGTATGAAAGGTTTGGCTGACTTTATTAAGCATAATGAACTCATTTATGTTGAATTGTAAGGGTCCCATATTAGAAATAGGGAATACTAAGAAGGGGATGGGGAGTGGGGTGTACGGGTGTATTAGTAGTCTAAAAACTTTAGCCCAAAACTATATATTATCAATTGCCTTATAACTTGCATATGAAAGTAAACTAACAATGTTGAGTAGTAAACATAACCATACACAAAGAGAACTTATAACACCATATTTTTTTAACTAGGGAAACCTTGGCCAAGGGAAAACCTCGGTGTAGATGGTACCCACAAAATGATCCACTAATCAAAATTATTCAATTAAAGATATTGACCCTATGAGGAGTCTAATACATAAATATATATTGTCTCGGTCCTTGTTAGAGGACTAGGTCTTGTTAAAAGCCTCAAACCTATTAGGAGTTGTTATGTACAATTACAAAATTTATGTAAGATGAGCCCACTACCCAAACATACAATATACAATATAGTTCCTTGATACAAATGATAGATGCTAAAAAGCTTTTTTACTTGTTGATATTTTCAATATCCAATCTAAAACTTGCTATTCTTTACATACATCTGTTCATACATTAGAATTTTCATAACATATAGCTTTCATGTCATGTATATATCTCACACATAAGTTTTCATATTTATTACATCTACTACATAACATCGTATATTGCATTCTTTCCTTTATATATTTACACTTTACAAAAATTGTATTGTCAACCTTCAAGATTCTACATGCTTGGAAAAATACAATACTAACTCTTTCTCTCTTAAGGTTAACATATAGGATGTCATCCCTAATTGGTCAAGTAATTATTTTGTAAATGAAATAATTCCTTAACACAAAATTCATGCTTCTCAATTATACTCTATTTTTTTCTATATACAACCTTTATTGGTATTTAATTCATAACCTATTATATACTATCCATAATAACCTATGCACTTACATACACCATCTTGACACTCTATAATGTTTGTATCAAATTTTGTGTGTGTCGATAATGTCCTTGTCATATGTACACATCAAAACTATCTATGTTCTACTAGATAACTAACTTGTACTTAGACAATTTTCCATGTCTAAATATAGAATCTTCATCTGTACATAATGACTTCTTTATACAAAGTGTATGGTTTTAGAAATTATAACTCTAAAATTATTCCACCTTACTTGACTTAGCCAAATTTCCAACAATCTCCCCCTTTGGCATTGGTGGCAACATATGGGAAAATTGGCTAAGTCCCAAAATGTTGTTAAAAAACTTTTTAAAACTTGGCCTTTGCAAAATTCATAAAACTTTTAAATTGTGGATCATTACATTTATAACCATCTATCCTTATATCTCCTATTAAATTATAATACTTTTCATCATATTATTATATTTTTACTTCTCTTTACATTATACTTTATACATACAATTTTCCTATACTACTCCCCATTTGACATCAATAAAAAAGGTATCAAAATCTGTATAGAATAAAAATTGTTGATCTTTACCTCTACATTCAAGTAGATATGCATAAAATGAAGTCATCAAAACTTTCCTTCAAATTATTTAACATCTTCTCCAATGTGTCCTTGACTCGATCTGAGATACTCGATAGAGCACATAACCCATAGGATGCTATTTCAACTGCATTGAAATCTGAATAATTTTTTTATCAAAGGATGTACTTGCTTTGATACATTCTTCCACAAGTTTCTCAAGTGTGATGATCTTTAGGGGAAAATGCTCTCTTAGAAGTGAGAACCTCTTTACTATCCTTTCTCTATTCAACTCTACAATATTTATCTCATCATAAGTCTTCTTTATCTGAGCCTGGATATCTTCAATTTTTCTATGAGGTTGTTGAAGGTGATCTACCATTGTTTGAAAATATTTATACTCTCTCTTCAACTCATCACCTATATCCTTGGTGAATTTCAATGATACTGTAGACTTGGCATACAATTCTTTAGTCCCAAAATGTTATTTAAAAACTTTTACAAAACTTTCCCTTTACAAAATTCATAAAACTTCAAAATTGTGGATCATTACATTTATAACCATCTTTCCTTATATCTCCTATTACATTATAATACTTCGCATCATATTATTATGGTTTTACTTCTCCTTAACATTATACATATAATTTTCCTATACCACTCCTTTGACATCAATGACAAAGGTGCCAAAATCTATATACAATAGAAAGTATTGATCTTTACCTCTGCATTTAGGTATATAGGCATAAAATGCAGTCATGAAAACTTGCCTTCAAATTATTTAACTTCTTCACCCATGTGTCCTTGACTCACTTTGAGATACTCAGTAGAGCATGCAACCCATAGGATACTATTTCAACTAAATTCAAATCTGAATAAAGAAATTTGTCAAAGGATGTACTTGCTTTCATACATTCTTCCGCTTGCTTCTCAGGTGTGATGATCTTTAGTCGAAAATCTATCCTTTCTTTGTTCATCTCTGTAATATTTATCTCATCATAAGTCTTCTCCATCTAAGCTTGAATATCTTCAATTTTTCTATGAGGTTATTGAAGGTGATCTATCCATGTTTGAAAATGTTTATGCTCTCTCTTTAGCTCATCATCTAGATCCATGGTGAATTTGAATGATACTGCACACTTGGCATACAATTCTTTTCCTTTCTATTTACACCTTCTTAGCTCTTTGATACATGTATAAAGAGCTTCAAGGTCATTTATGATGTTCTAAAAAATAGTGTCAAACATCTATGCATCATTCTTTGTCAGAGCTTGGATGTCTGCAATATTAGATTTACTTGTAAACTTAGAATCAAAAGCTTATATTGTATCTTTTTCTCTTTCTTATGGATCTGATTCTCTCAGTCTCACAGTCAAGGTTTTTTCAAGTTTTCGTATGATTTCCATAATATATCTTTGTAGATTCTTGACATTTCTATTCTTCTTAATGATTTTATCGAGAGATGAGATCACTTTAGTCTAATCATCATTGGTTCCAACTAATGTTGCTAAGCTAAGAAGTGTCCTAGATGAACTAACCTTCTTTGCCTCTTTTCTTCTTGTCCTCTTCCTCTCTTCATTTTATTTTTTCTTCTGTTCTTCCACTTCTTTCTTCTTCTTTTCTTCCTCTTCTATCTTCTTCTTTTCTTCCTCTTCTTTCATCTTCTTCTCTTCTTCTATCTTTATTTTCTTCTCTTCTTCTTCCTTTTTTTGCTATTCTTTATTTGTTTCCTCCTCATAGCTAGTGTTGTTGGATAAATTGCAAAGAATATTTGTACCATAATTCTTAAGAGGATCCTTAGCTGGATCAATTGTAACTTTAGTGCTATCAATCTATATTGAGTCCATTCCTATAGTGACTTGAGGTGATAGTGATGCCCTATATAGGTCAAACATCATTTTATCTATAGCTTTTTCTATCCCTTCATTTACTTCTTGATAGTTTCCTCCCATTATCAGAATTGCTCCTATCATGTTCCTAAGATAAGGCTCAAGACTCATCATCAGGCTTTCCATATGTTCATTGCTATCTACTTGACATAGATTTCTTATATGATTTTTTCTAATGCCAGTGTCCTCATCAACTACTATCTTCCTTATGTTGATTAATATTTCATAGATATTTTTTGGGATCTCATCTTTCAAGTCCTCAAACTTCTTATTAGACTATATCATGTGTTTGGTAATAGCATTCTCAAGCTCTAATCTACAAATCATGGTGTATAAATGATAATATTTATTTAGTTGAACAAATTCACCCTCATAAATGATTATGCTATTCAAATTTTCTATTTTGGGGCTCATGGCTTCCTTCTTGAGATCGCAAGTTCAGGTTTATTTTTTCTTTTCTTTTTAGGCTCTATCCAACCTTGCATCTTCTTCTTTGATATATTTGACATTTTTTATTTATGCCTCTTTCTAGTATCTAGTTTCTATGGCTTTCATTCTTTTCTTTCTTGGATAGTGAGGTGACTCTTGCTTTACCTCGGCCAATCTTTTAAACTTCCTCCTTACCTCAACTACTTACACTTCTTCTTCTTCTTATTGCTTTGTTAGTGGAACAGTAGGTGTAATAGGTGCTACTTCATGTGAAACTATTAGATATGGTGCAATAGGTGTTGCAGTTATTGGAGCTTCCATGTGGACTCCCTCAGATGGTCCTACCAATGTCAGGGGTGGAACATTTAACATCCCTTTTTGACCAATTTGTTTCATTCCTACAATGGTTTGTCTCACAAAAATTGCTTCTTCTACCATCATTCTAGCTTGTTGCATAGTTCACTTCATAACAGTTTTAACTTTCTTCTTGCTTATCTTCTCCATCTATGCTAGGGTAGCTAATTGAATCAGCTCTTCATAGGTTCTAATTTTATAAAACTCCTCATCCTTATCAAATTTAAGGATCATCTTATCATATCTCTCATTTTTTTCCTCACTTATTTCATATCCCAATGGCTAAACATATAGAATTCTAGGTATAACCACTTCAATTTATGAATAATTTGTATCCACTAGAAAACACATATCATCCTTCTACTTTTCTCTTATGGAGGATGGGATCCTAAATCTTTCCCTCATCTCATTCTAAAATGTCTTCACAATCAAATCAATAGTACTTTAAATTTCTCAATAAGGTGTCTATTATATATCTCTGAGATCTTTTCCATGGTGCATCTATCACTATTCATTAATGTTAAAACTTGCAGAGATGGAAATCTCTTGATCGGGTGGAAGAACGTACATGTGTGATCATGGATTGAAATATCAACCAATTGTTTTAAACTCTATTGATTATTTCCAAGTCCTCTATTAGTTGTTCTCTAAGGATCTCGCACAAATTGACCATTTTCTCTATCAATGCAAATCTTGTAAGCTTATTGTATATATCCTACTACCATATCATCCTTTTTCAAGCTATAGCATATCCTTTCTCTAATAATTCTACTCAAGGATCTAAGATCATCTTTCTTGATTTTGCTAATAACTATTTCTCTACCATTGTATACTAACTTTGTGTTGTCTAGAATGGTTTTCTTAACATTCTTTTCATTGACTGGTATACTACCTTCATTGCACAATCCACTAACTTCACAAATAAGGTTAGCTAAGATTTCAATAACATTATCTCCTAACTAAAATTTCCCATCATGGATTTTTTTCAATATCACTTTAGTCCATTCTTCATTATCAAAATCATAGTAAAACAAAAACTTAACTAGGTCATTGTTCTTTAAGTACTCAAATCCTTGTTGGTAACTCATGTCCAATTTTTAAATCTTGTTGGATTCCTTAGAAATGTATTCTTCTCCTATAGTTTTAAATCTACTTTGCAAGTAACTATTGACATCAACTATGTGAATGATGTTCTAAAGCATGTTTTAAAATGCTATGCTAGGGTTATCAACTTTTCTTTTTAGAGGGTTTATGAATTTAACATGTTAAATATGAATTTCTCTGTTGAATTGTTTAGAGGAGATTAGAACAGATATGAAGTAATGTTTTGTGTTGTGAATGTCCTAATGAAATTTAGAGTAGTTCTTGAGATTTTAGACCTGAAAGGGCATATGTTATGGTATTGTAGCCGACATCTCCTATTGGAAAAATCCACCTTCTCCCTAGTCTGGTTCAATGTCGAACCTATTGCGCAAACTGGGATGGGAGTGAATGTTTGATTTTATCTTCATGTTATGATTGGTTGTCTCCTAGTCAGTTTTCATTCTTTCCATGATCACTGTGATGTATTGTAGTATTCATAATGGATCCCTTTTTAAGGACCAGGAAGGAAATTCAAAATGGTTAATGGATTTTAGTTATGTTTGGAGATTTATCTTCGAGATTGAAATCCTATGTAAAAATGTTATGTTTTAATCTTATTATTGAAATCGCAATGATGTCAAGTTTTCTTCGTGGTTCTTTCTTGGCAGAGTCTTTGAATCAAGGGGTCAGTAAAAAATGATTGAGTAATATCCTTGCTTATGAAAATTTTGGATTTTTAGTTATATGTATGTGTATTAAAAAAAAAAAAAAAATGCTGATATGCAATTATGTGACTTTAAGTTCACATACGTTAAAGAAAATTCGATGATATGATTAGTATTTCACTTCGTAAATTTTGTGTGTATTAGGAAGCATAATGCTCCTTTCCTAATGTTCAAGCATTACATTTAACATCTACATTATAAATCAACTTAAAAATATATATACTCCCCTTGACTAATTAATAAATTTGAAATTTCCACACTACACAAAAAAAATGAATTAAAAAAAAAAGTGGTTCCTCGAGCAAAAAGCTCACTAGATTTTGTATGGGAAGAAAATTAATCATTCCACTTTTGGACAGAGAATCTTAAAAGATTCTATAAATATCCTTTTTAGCTTAATTAGTATTTCAAACTTATAGAAAAAGATAATAAATAACAAATAAAATTCTATATATAAATATCTATGTTCTCAAATATCCTACTATCCTATAAATATTACGTAATAAACTTTAGACATTAAATACTCTTTCTTTTTTTTCTCAACCCCCCACACACATCTCCATGTTTCTAGCACATGGGAGATTCTTAAAGAAAGCAGATTTGAAATTTAAATCATATTCGTTACCTCCATGTGATTTGCCAGCAAGTATTTTGAATCACGTGCCACATAAGTGCCCTAACAAATATATTAGCAAAATGTGCCACCTTGGTCAACCGGTCAACGGTGACCATGATAGCATCATGATGACGAAGAGTCATAGGTAATCCTACTATGAAATCCATAGAGATGATGTCCCACTTCCATGAAGGAACGAGATTCAGTTGCAGAAGTCCTGCCGGATGTTGGTGTCCTGCCTTGACTCTCTGACACTCAAGACATCTAGCCACAAAATCAGCAATGTCACGCTTCATCCCGGTCCAATAGAATAAATGTCACAAATTTGCATGCATCTTCTTGACACCTGGATGTGCCGAGTAAGGTGCACGATGGGCCTCTGATAGGATCAATATGCAAAGCTCATCCAATAGCGGCACATAGATCCTTCCTAAATGTCTCAAAAGGCCATCTGACTCTAGGACATAGCCTGAAAACTTTCCCTCCAAGGGTCTCCCTGAATTGATCTCACTGCACACCTCCAGATACCATGAATCAGTGGGGAGTGCCTGAAGTATCTGACACCTCAAATCGACACTAAGAGTCATAGATGATATCACATGTTTCCTGCGACTCAAAGCATCAGCTACAACATTCTCCTTCCCCTAGATATACTTTACCTCAAAGTCATACTCGCACAAAAACTCCATCCAACGCCTTTGCCTAGCATTCAGATTAGGCTGTGTGAATATGTACCGAAGACTACGATGATTGCTATGTAGTTCAAATCTATGTCCCAACAAGAAATGTCTCCATCTCACTAAGGCATGAACTACTGCGGCTAACTCAAGGTCATGTGTAGTATAATTCAACTCATGATCCCTGAGTTTGCATGATTCATATGCAATCACTCGACCATTTTGCATTAGAACTGCTCCAATACCCTCAAGGGAAGCATCCGTACACACCATGAAATCACCTTCTGGATCAGGTACTGCTAAGATCGGTGCACTGGTCAGAAGCTCTTTGAGTTTCTAAAATGCTTCTACACACTTTTCTATCCAAAGAAACTTCTTTCCTTTCCTCTGAAGGGAGGTAATAGGGTGTGCTATTCTGGAGAAGTTTTGAACAAATCTGCGATAATACCCAGCTAGACCCATGAAACTATGAATCTCCGATACAGTATTGGGTGCAGGCCAATCTACTATTTCCTTGATCTTCGCAGGGTCTACAGAGATACCTTCGCCTGAAATAACGTGTCCCAAATACTGTATCTCTGATTGAAAGAAATCACACTTTGCCGCATTGGCATAAAGTTGATTATCTCTCAAGCACTGCAAAACTAAACTCAAATGTTCCTCATGTTCCTTTTGGGACCTAGAATATATCAGAATATCATCGAGGAACACAAGAACAAATCTATCAAGATAGGAATGGAACACCCCATTCATTAAGCACATGAAAACTAATGGAGCGTTCGTCAGCCCAAAGGGTACCACTGTGAACTCATAATGCCCGTAGCGAGTTCAGAAGGTGGTCTTATGAATATCAGCCTCCTTGATGCGAAGTTGATGGTATCCTGACTTAAGATCAATCTTAGAGAACACTGTAGCCCCCTTGATCTGATCAAATAAAGCATCAATCCTTGGTAAAGGATACCTGTTCTTTATTGTCACCTTATTCAGCTGTCTGTAATCAATGCAAAGGCACAAAGAACCATCCTTCTTCTTCACAAAGAGCACTGGAGCTCCCCATGGTGATACACTAGGTCGAATACTACCCTTGGCAAAAAGTTCCTCTAACTGCAAACGCAACTCACTTAGCTCTTGAGTGGTCATACGATAAGGAGCTCTAGAGATAGGTTCCGCTCCTGGAGTGAGCTCAATGCTAAAATCAATGTCTCTCTTCGGAGGCGTGCCTAGAATCTCACTCGGAAAGACATCAGCATACTCTTGTAAAATAGGGTGATCTAGGGTCTTCCTCATAGATTCTTCCTCATCTAGCTCATTTACCGTAACGGCAAATACCTGACATCCCTTACGAAAGCTTCGCATTAGTTGCATAGCAGAGATCATCCGTAGGGATACAGGCCTCGGTATCCCCACAATCTCAACATCCTTCCCTTGGTCATCCTGACACACAATGGTCTTCTTTCTGCAGTCTATACTAGCCCTATGAGAGCCAAGCCAATCCATACCTAAGACCACATTGTAGGAGCCAAGAGGAATAACTTGAAAATTGACTGAACTCTCAAACCCTCCTATGCTATGTCCACACTTATGAACTATAGAATCTATGGAAACTTTAGCGCCTGAGGCTAGTTCCACTTGCTAACCATGATCTTGCTTAACCGACTCTAGCTTACACTTATCAACTAGAGATGGAGAAATGAAAGAATTTGTAGCACCTGAATCAAATAATACAGAGAGAGGTGTACCTCGGATAGCTCCTGTAGTCTCAACTATTGTCCCCTGATGGTCTGCCTGACGGTGATCCACCGCTACAAATACTCTATGAGATCCACCTAAATTTCTGACTGTAGGCTCAGATGCTGCTGGCCTAGGTCCTGAATACTGAGATTCTCGCTATGGGAAATATGCTGCAATATGACCAATCTATCCACATGAATAACATCCCCTGCCTCTACCAGATCCTCTCCCTATAGGTGGTGCATTCGACTGCTGGTGCCTACCCCTGCTAGCAAAAGACTGGCTGCTCTGTGCAAGCCGAGATTGCTGATTCTATCTATTACGTTGAGCATTGCGATTGATCCTAGAGTTGGATCCACCACCACCACTCTGTGCCTAAGCGTAAAATCCCTTATGCTGCTGAGGCTGCTACTAAGAATGCTGCTGAGAATACTGATTCCTCCTAGGGAAGGGAGGCTTCCTGATTCCACCGGAATTGTGGTTGCCCTTAGATCCTGCTATAGTAGGCACTCCCACAAAACCCCCTTGCCCAAAGTTGACACTCTGCTCTACCAGGATAGCTCGATGTACCGCATCCTTGAGGGTCTTAGGCTCAAATACCTTAACACCCCCAATAAAACGGTTGTTCAAGCCTCGAATGAAATGTTGTGCCAACTGTGCTGGGTTGTCACTGAATCCCAAAAAAGGCATGAGCTCATAGAACTTGCGCTCATACTCTACAACGATCATAGTGAACTGTCTCAGGTTATGGAACTCATCTGCTGGTAGGAATCACTCATGAAAACTCTCCAAGAAAATCTTCCAAGTGACACTACCCATGCTAATGCCCAACTTCTTCTCCTCAATAGTCCACCAGGTGGCCCCAAATAACTCTAGATTGGTAATGGCATACCTCGCTTTGACATTACTGTCAAAGTCCTGCATAGCAAAAATCCTGTCAAGGGCAATAAGCCACTGCTCAGCTACATACCCAGAACCTTTCCCATTAAAGGGCTTGATCTTGGACCTCTGAAGATCCTTCATCTGAGAAGATACTATGGATCTATGTCGATCCCTCTAAGGACTCCTAGATCTGTGTCTATGCTCATGTCCAACCTGGTGTGTTCTATCTTGCTCAAGAACAGGAGGTAAGCGATCAATAAGGGTTCACATCATTTGTCTCAGATCAACCTCCTTAGAGTTGGCATGTCCCTCTTCGTGGTTCTCTTCCTAATGTTCACTGACATGCTCTTCCCTATTCTCTTCCTGAATGGGGCTCTCGTGGAAAGACTCATGAACACTAACATCTCTGCCTCGTCCACGGCCTCTGCCACGGCCAAGGCTATGGCCCCTAACAGAAGATCTTGTCCCAAATACCATCCTACAATAATATCCAAGACACAAGATGCTAAAATAACCATGAAACATACTACTGAAACACATAGATAAAAGATATATGTTTTGCAAACAAGATATTTTCAATTTTCAGTTTACCTATAATTTCAATTTTGAAGACTTAAGTGTTGAAGTATGAAAAATAGGTAACTAATAGTTTTCATATTGTTTCAGTTCAACTAGTTTCAAGTTTCAGTTTAAGGTTTGCATTTTTATTCAACTAGTTAACACTAGTGGCATTCCAATATACCCAGAGCTCCCAATGTAGAAACTCAAGCTCTGATACCAGATGTAACGCTCCGCCAAGGGATCCAAAAGAATTAACCTAAAGTTTCACTAATTTTGCTAAACATTTTTTTTTTTAAAGTAAGAGAGTATAACATACACATCAAACACATAGTAGCGGAAGCAATAACACGTAATCATCGACAAACATACATTGCAAGTTACATTTCTTAAAGATCCCAAGACATTGAGTCAGGTTTAAATTTAATTAATTCTAAGTCTAACAAATATCACATAAATATGAAAGAATAATCAGATGTCCCATGTCCATATTATACATTTGTTCCGAATGCCTCTTGCCAAATTAATTCGGAATGCTCAATCATCCACTGTACAAGTCACAGGGTATGAAAGGCTTAAAAGAATATACATATGTAAAGATCAAGATACAACATCCTCAAATCCATGATACAAAGTAAAGTAAAATATATGAAACTATTCACTATACATGATACATCCATAATGATAAAACATCTATCATAAAATCTAACCATCCATCATAATAATCCAAGAACATAGTGAAGGTAAATGCCAATCATGAAATCTCCAGCCATGGTGACCACGGAACGGATCTCAATGGTAAGAGTAAAAACACTACCACCCGACCGCGTGGAACCTAAATGGTCCACTCCCACCGTGCTGAGGAGATAGTCTCAAGTCCCAAATAGGATAACAAAACCTATAATCATAAATACTCTCTAAGTCCAAGAAATCCTATAAGTATGCTAACTCAAGGGTTCCTAAAAAGATCGACATCTAAATCCCAGAGGTACCACAAGACACGTAGGAAACCTAATATGCAAGAGGGAAAGTGTCATCGCAAAAGTCATGTAGAAGTTACCCGAGCAATCCCTTAGGAATATCGGGTCCCTACTGATCCTGCGGCCACTAGTATCCTCTCGTACTGACAAGGCCTACTATGGAATGCAAGGTCGTAACCAAGCGTTCTCTCTACCCCATCCTAGTCTGTACTAGCACTCAAGGCATGGGAGAGAACATACAATTATCTTGTTAGGTTCATTTTCTCTCATTTAGTGTAAATGTTTTCACTTATTAAAAATGACTTACAATGGGTTTCTCAAGGCAGCCTCTTAGGGCTCTGACCCCCATTGCAAGCCACTTCTCGACTCTACACATAGATAACCTACCCTAGGCTCATGAAATCATAAATCAAAGAATCATAATAAAACCACCTCAGTCCTATACAAGCAACTGAAAAACAACATAAAAGATAATCCACAAAATTACATCAGTTCTTCATGAGCAATAGATAATATCAAATAGTAATCATATGATCACGACAGTTCTCTATCAGCAACTGAAGGCATCAATGATAAGTCACAAAAACCAATGGTTCTCCAATGAGCAACGAGAAAGTATCTCAATAGTAAATTATAATACTGATCGAAGACTCCAAATGGTCAAGTCAACACATGACATCATCAAGAATATAACAAACATTTCAGTCTAAGCAACCAGAAGGTAATACAAGTATAACTGATCGAGACTCAGAAATGGTTATCAAATATAACTAATCGAGACTCAAAATGGTTAAGTTAGGTATCTCAAATACATACACCTCAGCTTCACACAAGGAAACTAGAAAGAAATAACAAACAGTAAATACATCCATCATAGAGCATACTATCACATTACCTTGGTTGGTTTGAAAAGATCGAGAAAAAATCATCCTAGCCTCACATTCACAAACCCCGAGCCTCTGGTAACATCCTAAACTGGTCAAAGCTAAACCAACCCCATAACACTAAAAGCATAGACAATATATAGAAAACATCATAGTCTCACAATTGGTGTTGATTTGAAAACATACAGATGAGTTAAACAATAAGGTTTCAGTTTTCAGTATTTATATTCAAGTAGAATGTTTTATAGTTCAATTTGATTGATAATATACTATTGAGTTAATGTGAGATTTCCATTTCCAGTTGAACGTATGTTTTAAACAGATAGAATCCATAGTTCACTTTTACAAATTATCCCATTCCTAACTCCAAATGAAACACTTAATTACCCCTAGTTGATTTAAGTCAAAGTCCTAAAACAATCTAAGGGTAATATTTAAATTAATAATAATACTTGTTGATCTTTGATTATAATGATCTACACTTTCATTAAAAATAGTATTATAATATTAAACTTGCTTAAACAAATTTTTGATTTAATTAAATCTTAATTTAAATCAAACTTTAAATAAAGATTAATTAATAATACATAAAGGACCATATTACATTTATTAATAATTTATTTATTTATAAAATTATTAATAAATATTAATAAAATTTCAATATAATTTAAAATTTAATAAAGTTTAAATTAAATAATAATTATATTAATTAAAACAATTTTAAAATGTTTTAACAAAAAAAATGATTAATAAAAATTAAATCATTTTTATTTTCTTTTAAATAAAATATTGGCGTGTTTAAAGGCCCACCGGCCTGCCATACCCTGCGGCCGCAGGTGTTACTGCTGCCGCAGGCAGTAGTACCACCTCTCGCGGCAGCGTGGATGTGGGGCGTGGGAAGTGGTGGCCCCGCCCCACTCCAATATATATTTTTAATGTTTTTTTTTTTTTGTTTTAAATTTTCATCATTATTTTAAAAACAAATTAAGTTTTATTTTTAATTAGTTTTGTTTAATTTTATAAAAAAAAAAAATTTCCTCCAAAGGATATATATATATTTTTTAATCTAGAATTTTCAATTTCAAAACAAAACCCTTACCAAATTAAGTCTTAATTTCTTAATCTAGAAAACAAGGGTTTCTAATAACTCTTCCAGTATCCATGGATACAGAAATTATTGAAGAGCAATTAATAAATTCGCAATATTGAAAAGTTAAAACTTTCATCATAGAGAATTCAGATCTACAAACCCCAGACACGAAGAAGACAGGAAAGGATAATTGCATAATAAATCGATAATCGAAAACACAAGACCCTACCTGATCTTGATGCTATTATGCAATCTCCAGGAACTGTAAAGGAATTCGCTCCTCTCAATAACCTTCTTTTGGGAAACTTTCTTGGTATCAGCTTTCTGAAATTCGCTTCCAAAAATTGTCTCCCAAAAATTCTCGTCCAACTTCGTATATCTCAAAAATGAACCCCCAAAGTTGTGATAAGCAATTTCTCCTCAATTCGGGGCACTAATTATGCGTTTACCCGAGAAGACTCTTTGCACAACTCAGTTAACTCCAAATTAACCTTTATTATCTTTTCTTATTCTTTTGCTTTCAACTTTCATGCACATTAAGTTGAATTATTAAATAACTTTATTTAATATTCCACTTGACTTCTATACTTAATTAATTTATTACTTTAATCTTATGTGCACTTTTAAGAAATTAAAATAACATTATTAATTTTTATAATTTAATCTTTTAATTTAATTCTCATATTTAAACTCATGTTTAGATCATGCGATCTAGAATTCTGAATAATTTAATATCTTTCAAATTTTAATTTATTTTAGAACTTAATTGATAACATATTTAATTAATTTAAATAACAATAATATTTAGCATTTATTTAAAAATGAACTCCAAATATATTATTATTAAATTAAATTAATATTATCCTGTTCTAAATTTATCTTTGAACTTTAATCTCCAAATTTAATTCTTTTATTAATTAATTAATTAATTAAATATAAAGATATCATAATAATTCTCTATTAAATTAAATCATTAATTAATCTTTTTAATTAGACTTAATTAATAGAAAATACACCAAGGACTCATAAAGCAACATACGAAAACCCATCATAGAAAAATACATACCAAATCATACAAAAGGGTTATAATCATGAAATTACATCATTTGATGCATTCGGAGGGTACTTAACTCATATACTTGTCCTAATTATCAATTAGCACAATTGGCTAAAGGGTTTAGGATTTGGACTTAAGAGTTTATCTCCCCTCTCTTACCATTGAGACAGTGCGATAGGGTACGCTCATCTAGACAATTCAGGGAAGTCGATACCCGATACCTGCAACCTACATAAAATCCACGCATGTACAAACACAATATTCTAAGCTAAATAGACAATGGCAGGAAGTGGTGCATCGTGTAGATCCCAACTAGCAGGTGACTACGACTCCCTTCCTTAACCACATCAGAAACACCATACATAAATAAATAAAAATGCACACCATACACATGCAATATGGGGTAAGTATCCATAAGAAGCACATGGAATAATAAACCATCTAACTAATCATCATCGATAACTGAAACCATTGAATAATCATCATACATGCATGAAATATAGAGTACCAAGTAATCTCATCATATAATAAACTGAGTGTAAAACAACATCTGATAATATCTAAAATAATAATACTAATCATCAAACATAAATTGGCCTAAAAGAGTTTGGCAATGATATTAGAAATGTAGCTCGAAAATGTAAACTAGGGGCAGGCACTACAAATTTAAATATGATCAAATGTTGAAATCAATTTAATGTCAAAGGTTTTAAAACTTTTATGAGTGGGCATTGATAGATCTTGTATTCATCTCTTAGTGTACCTATACTTTAACTTGTAAATCAAACAAAGCAAACTTCATCAAAACCCCTTAATGAACTTATTAGTTCAATTAATTATTCCTTTAAAAAAAAGTCGGCGTTTCTTTTCCCTGAATTTTGGGCATGACATTTTGGTATCAGAGCCCAGTTTTCTGACAATTGAGCAGTAATGGGTCCATGATAAATGTGGACATTTAAATTTTACTATACAAAGTAGGGATTCTCCTTTGCAAAAAATTGATAAGTAAATGTATTGCTTCTAAACTGTGACACTAATAATTAAACCTAAGTAAAATTTGAACTAGTATTAATAAATGTAAATGGTTAACCATATCAAATAACCCACCCTTAATGAATTAAAATGAATGTTTAGACGCAAGAATGTCATATTAAAGTTTATTATGATGTCATTGAGAAATCAAAATTATATTGAACACAATCACCTTGAGGGAAAACTAAATTAAGAACTCTAAAACAACTTTGAATCATGAAAGTGGAAATGATCATATAACCTAGAAGACAAATAGAAAGTGTTTCTCAACATCATAGTAGAAGTTGAATACTAATTGACCTGATTTCTCGTGGAAGAATTGTAGTCTATATCTAGTATGGAGGTGATCAAGTAGATTAGTATTGATTTAGACATTACAAACATAAGTAAAGGAAAATTATGATCTTCATAATCTAATTTTGTACCTTCAAGTTGAAATATCAAATATATAAAATGAATGGTGAGTAAATAGGAAGGTAATACTTGAAGAGTATACCATGTTACCAAGTTATTTGGGATACCTCTAACCTATTAAGAACTTAAAATGTATTGTTTCAGTAATCCTCAAAAAGAAAATGAGACCTAAATTGGAATCTACAAGTAACTCTTGGAAACATCGAACAATAGGATTACTAATATGAGAAACTATTCAATAAGTGAGATAGCTAGGAACACATAAAGAAAGGGAGTATCTCCGTTTACTGTGAGGAATAGAATCCCAATCTAAGAATAAATCTATATAAAGCATGTTGGTAAGAATGTAATTAAATGGTGAGAAGTATGTATCATATAGTATTAAACTGGTAGGATAGAAAAAAAAAATTCTTAGTTAGGGTTATGTCAATCTACTTGTGACAGGGCTTATTGTATAAAGCATGAGTAATACCAAATTTGAACAATCAAGCAAATGCTCATAGACTCAGGATTGAAATTATTGGATCAGTTATAACCCTACAAATTAGAGAAAGTAAAATTGTGATGAGGTCATCAACCTAACATGAACTAAAGGTTCAAGTATCAGAGTAAAGTAATAAGAGGATTATAAGCCATGAGGTATGATAAGAACAATGATGATGACCTATATGGTTAGTAATGATACTGTTAGTACCCAAGGTGGTCACAGTTTTAAAACTTCAAGTGTAGAGTTTGAACCACTTCAAACTGAAGTTTGAAATAGTTCAAAGTGGTTCAATGGTACAAATGATCCATTCTACGTAAGAAAAGTTTGGAAATCCAATAGTCCAGAGATCAAAGTTTCAAAATTCAAGTCTTGGGTTACAAATTCAAGATTCTGTAATTGGGGCAAACTGGCGATCTTCTCTCCAAATTATCAGGAAAGTTTAAATTGCAAATTTCCTATTTGATAACATCTCCCATGAACACAATATCAAAATTATATAGATCATAAGGGGCATGATTTTCATAGGGGCTCATCATTCCTCGTTACCTTTTCAAGAGGTGGAAGTCATGCATTTGCAAATATTGCTGGAAGAAGCTGCTGTAATTTCTATGACAACAAATTTGCAGGAAGCCTGAATAATAGTCTTAGTACGGGGGGTATAAATCTCAATCTAACTGTTGGATCATTCTCATTTTCAGATATGTTTGAAGAAAACTAGTTTTTTAAATCCTATCCAAAGAGTTTTTTTCAGATTATATATGGATCAAAATTTACAGGTTTGTGAGTCTTACACTATTAGATGAGCAATGATAGTGATAATATCCAGATCTTAGTAAAATAGTCATATTACGGGGGTTGTATCTCACAATCTAACCATTGGATTGATCAAAATATTGGATATGTGTTGTAAATTCTAGTTCTACAAATCGTCTCCAAAGGGTTTCGTAAGATTCATTGCGGATCAAAAGTTATAGGTTCCTGTTTGCACCTATATCAAATCAGTAATGATAGTAACAAATACAGATGATAGTAAAATAAGTCCTTTTTCGGGGGCTATATCTTCTAATCCAAAATTTGTATCAAGGTAAATTTTGGATATGTTTCAAAAATACTAATCATATAAAATCTCTCCAAGTGGTTTTTTTAAATTATGTATGGATCAAAAGTTACAGGTGTTTTAGTGCACTACTATCAGATCGGCACTCTGTCACCAGCAAATGCCACTTCTCAGCATGCATATATTATAGGGGCCTCATATTATCAAAAAATATAAGACAATTTTTATAATGATATAAAAACATTGAGAAAGGAGATATTGAAAATATTAAAAGGAAATGGGAAGTCATAAGGTTTTTCAAGATTTAGTTAGGGAAATTGAAGAGTTTTCACGAGAAAATGAGAAGATAATAAATATGCCAATAGCAAAGGTTGAGAGGGTTTCATTCTTTCTGGCTTCTGGACTGCAGACTGTGCCTATAGCAAGGGAGGAAAATTTTTAGATTTATTTCATTTCTTGTGAGAGAGAGAGGGCAGAGCTTATTTCCTAAA
Organism: Cupressus sempervirens; assembly: GCA_028749045.1. Classification (NCBI taxonomy): domain Eukaryota; kingdom Viridiplantae; phylum Streptophyta; class Pinopsida; order Cupressales; family Cupressaceae; genus Cupressus; species Cupressus sempervirens. The sequence continues at coordinate 690,232,796 of CM053785.1, forward strand.
CTTTGTGTTAGAGATAGGAGAACTTCTGATTTGTTAATGTAATGTTAAAGAAAAGAGTTTCAGCTTTCCTTTAGATAGTGATTTTTGCATTGTAAATGTGTAAGAAGATATTTGTGTCTTTTTAATTTAGAGAGGGAGGTTGGAGGATAATTGTATCAAAACTTTGATTATGATGCATTTTCCTTCCACTGATCACAATCTTTGTGTTGTTTTCAGTTTTCTATGTAATACATTTCATGGTCACTGTTTTTAGATTAGCTATCATTTCAAGATATCTCCTAAAGCTCTGATTCCTCGTTTTCTCAAAAGGATGGAAAATACTTCTTTGATATCATTTACTTTGTAATGCAACATTTGGGCACGTGAACTTTGTGTCATCTAATGTTCTTTGTTGTTCTTTCTTTTCAATAATCCTAGTTTCCACATCTACTTTGTACATACAGGTAGATGTTTGTAATCCTTTTGTGCTTTCAGGTTAAAAGCATTCATATTTTAATTCATTGTAAATCATATATGAGGAGCTGTACCCGATAAAATTCAGAGGAAAGTTATCAATCCAATGATAACTTGTCCAACTGTTAGTGCTAATTAGTCTTCTCATTTGGGTATTCAGGGTTATATTTGTATATATTTTCTTGGAGGACAATCTGATCACTAACAGATATCATTGTAAGAGTGCATAAGTAAACATGGACATTGGATAAGTAAACATTGATGACACCTTAATAATCATTTTATACCTAAGTAGTTGCAAACCTACAACCTAAGGATGAATTCATAAGTCACTTATGACTAGGAAAAACATGAAATATGAAATTATTGATAAGAATAGTAGCATTCAGTGTATTCTCAGATGATAATTAGAACTTGTGTAAACAATGACATAAAATGTTGAAATTGTGCTATAAAACTCACCAAATTGTATATATATGTGTGTGTGTGTGTGTGCATGTATATATACACATATGTATATATGTACATATATATGTATATATCTATATATATATATATATATATGTATATGTATATATCTATATATATATATGTATATGTATATATCTATATATACATATATGTATATATGTATCTATATATATATGCATATATCTATATATATGTATCTATATCTATATATATACATATATACATACATATATATATACATATATGTATATATGTATGTATATATATACATATATATGTATACATATATGTATATATGTATGTATGTATGTATATATGTATATATATATATATATATATATATACATATATATGTATACATATATATGTATACATATACACATATATATATATACATATACATATATACATATACAAATATATGTATATATATACATATATGTATAAATGTACATACATATATATATACATACATATATACATATATATAGATACATATATATATATGTATATATGTATATATATATATGTATACATATATATATATACATATATATATATATGTATACATATATATATATATATACATATATACATATATATATGTATATATATATACACATACACATACATATACATATACATATACATACATACATATATATATATATATATATATATATAGAGAGAGAGAGAGAGAGAGAGAGAGAGAGAGAGAGGATCATACCAATTTGGTGAGTTTTATAGCACAACTTCAACTAGTTTAGAGAAGGTGAAATTGATTTAAGAAATTTTATGGGTAGATGGCTTAATATGCAATTAGAGTGAATGGAGGATAAGAGATTTGATTTTGTAATTAAAAACTCAAAGTATATCTCTATTAACACTGAGGTCCCCATATGTTAGAGTCTTCAGAAGGAAACTAATATAACAACATAGAGGATTGATGGAGACTCATTTTAGTATCCTCACATTTGCACTTTTGAGTTAGTTCAGATCAGGACAAAACCCTTAATATAGTAAACCCTAATCGTAGGGCAATGTCGATAAAAGCCAGCTATGTAGTTAGTAGGTGGGATCAATCAGAGTTTAAGCGACATGGTCATTAGACCTCTATCTAATTTCAATTCATGATCCCTACGATGTATTTGGAAGACCTAAGATTCCTCATTTTTCTTAGTGACCCTAGTATGGCCGCATTATGTTAGTAATGTAAATTTTGTAAGTAATTGGATTTATTTTCTTATATGTCTAATTTTATATTTTGGTATTTTAATGTTCTTCCTTTTATTCAAATAGTGTGATGTGGGGCTGTTTAGCCAACTGTATTAATGATGATTCTATTTTGCCTCTTGGTTATGTCTTTATTTCTTGATTAAAAATTTTACTATTATGGCCACTCTTTATTTCTTTGATTTCTAATTTTTGCGTTGGATGTTTCATCCTTGATATCGAATTTAAATTGTGAGGCACTTTCTTTTAAATTTTTTTGGCAAGTGACATATGATGGGCCTACCAAAAGGAATTCTTGACGATTAAGTGGATGTTTAACATTAGGTTTTGGGGTTATTAATGAGAGTATTCATGCCCCACCCTCTCTAAAGACTTCAAGCATAGGACTAGTGATATCTATTGGATGTTATGAGTAATGAAATTGCACCCCAACATGAATTTTGTTAAGATTATGAGTTAACCAAATGGACTTCTAGATGAAAAGGTGTAGTTGTAGTGATGGACCATTTAGTGTCCTATCATGAAATTAGTATGTTGTGGAAAATCTAAAGGAAAAGTGATTAACCTTGAATAAAGATCCATTTTTCATTATACGAAAACCTCATTTTAGGGAGGTTCGTACAACTGTTACCCCAATGAGAGGGTATGTGGAATTTAAAATATCTTATTATATTATTATTATTAGACACTCTATAAGTATCATATACTGGATTAGAATGTTGTGTATATGTGACCAATATGTTTTAAGGAGTATTTGGCCTTAGAAAATATAACCATGTTAGAGTTTTGGATTGAACTTTTCTTTTAGTAAGAATAATTAGGTAAATATGTTATCTTCCCTGAGTATGTATGAGAATTATTAATCTTTCTTTTATCAGAGTAAATTTTGGAACAAGTCTAGACAAGGTCTAGCATAAGATGAACATTTTAGTTGTGTGACTTCCAAGAGGAAGTCAAAGGCTAGTGGGAGAGGATGTAAGATCCCTCCTCATATGTACTTGTTAAATATGAATTTCTCTATTGAATTGGTTGGAGGAGATTAGAATAGATATAAAGTAATGTTTTGTGTTGTGAATGTTCTAATGAAATTTAGAGTAGTTGATACATCCATGTTTTAATACTTAGTGATTCAAAAACTACTACATTATCTCAACTATTTATACATTAAAATTTTATTAACAATGAGGCATTTTCACTTGATGATAAGGGTGTTGGTTTCGGTACCTTGATGTTTAAGTTTTATTATTTTATATAGTTTAGTATTTTTTTAACCGATGATGTTTATGATATTAGGTATATGCATGCCTAACGATGATTATTCTAATATTTTAATCCAAATTACTGAATAAGTTATGTTATATTGATTATGTGATTTCTAATTATTAAATGTGAGTAGAAATGAATTAAATAGTTAATTATATGAAAGATTCATGTTTTGATTTATGTAATTATCTAGATAGATTTTCAATATATGCATGTGATTTTCTTGAGCTACTAATTTGTGCAACGAGTGTGTAGGATATTTTAGCTAAAAAATCTAACAAAGAAATGGAACTGAACCCCATGTACCAATTGTGGAAACCAAGGTTGAGTCTAACAAAAGACGCAAGCCCCATTGTTCATATTTTATTTGTATTGTGAGTTGAATGAATGTATCATTTTATAATCAATAAGTGTTAATGTTTGTAAGAGTGAATTTTCAGTGTTGCTTGACACTCGTAAATTGTATATGCATTCCAACATGATAGTTAGGGTTAACTGAGTAACTTAAAGATCCAAGTCAAACTAGGTTAGTGACCTTTTTCCTAATTAGTAATCAAGGTTAATTACCCTAATCATATTTGGTGAGTAATTTTCATTTTTGAAGGTTATTAGGAACTCCTAAAATTTTTCTAGCTTTTGATAGGTCCCTAATTAATCTTAAAGGCCTAAAATCATGAAATCTAAGTACCTAACGGGTATGGGTATGGCTTGGGGGCATTTTTCACCCCCCTGGCCCCTTTTTGTTGACTTTTATGGTCACTCAAAAACTCCATTTTTTCTTTATTGCGAAAATTGAATGTTTTCATCATGAGTTAGATAACGTTAACTCCACCTTGAAGTTAGCCTTATGTCTAGTTGAGTTAGAAGCCTCTAGAACTGTAGGCAAGTGTAGGAGCTGCTTCTTTTTAGAGTGGTTGAGTTTAGAATCTTATTTAGAGGCAAATTTGAGAGGGTTTGAGTGCTCACTCAACCTCTAATTTTATAGTGGAATTGAGGATTGAAGGAGAAGGAGAAGGAAGGGAATGCTCATCTCAAATTGGTTCATTTTCCATAACCCAATTTGAAAGGTAGGAATCCCTCAGCTCATGTTGTTCATGTTGTGTTCATGCTTAAGTTATTGTGTTTGTATGTGTGTTCAGTATGTTTTGGAGGCATTGAAACAAGTTTTCTTAAATGTCTTTTATTTGTGTTTTTACTTTAGAATTTTGAAAGGATTGTATGGGTGTATTCACATTACTCACCCTCAGATAGGCAAAAAGTGGCCATGTATAGGGGAAGGTCTTTAGTTGGATTCCAACAATGTAGAGTCTCTTCTTAGGACGAGAAGAGGCAAAGAGAGTAGGGTGTTATGGGCCCCTACTCGTAAGCACAAGCCATGTTTTGAGTTTTGAAATTTGAAGAAGTGAAAGAATGAAAGTTCTTGTGATATCAACCTCGAAAGGGCATCTGTGGATGAACTAAAGTTCTTGAGATTTTAGCCCTAAAAGGGCATATGTTATGGTGTTGTGGCCGACATCTCCTATTGGAATTATCCACCTTCTCCCTAGTATAGTTCAATGTTGAACCTATTTTTAAAACCAAGATGGTAGTGAATGTTTGATTTTATCTTCATGTTATGATTAGTTGTCTCTTGGTCAACTTTCATTCTCTCCATGATCATATTGATGTATTGTATTATTCATAATGGAACCCTTGTTAAAGACCAAGAAGGAAATTTGAAATGGTTAATGAAATTTTAGTTATGTTGGGAGACTTCTCGTCAGGATTGAAATCTTGTGTAAAAATGTTATGTTTTAAGCTTATTATTGAAATGGCAATGATGTCAGATTTTCTTCCTAGTTCTTTCTCAGCAGAGCCTTTAAATCAGGTGGTCAATAAAAAATGATTGAGTAATATCCTTGCTTATGAGATTTTCATATTTTTAGTTAGATGCATCTGTATTAAAAAAAATAGATAAAATAGTGATATGCAATTATGCAATTTTAAGTTCAAATACTTTAAAGAAAATTCGATGATATGATTGGTATTTCACTTCATAAATTTTGTGTGTATTAGGAAGCATAATGCTCCTTTTCTAATGTTTAGGCATTACATTTAACATCTACGTTATAAATCAACTTAAAAATATATATATACTCCCCTTGAATAATTAATAAATTTGAAATTTCCACACTCAGACACAAAAATGAATTTAAAAAAAAAAAGTGGTTCCTAGAGCAAAAAGCTCACTGAATTTTGTATGAGAAGAAAATCAATCATTCCGCTTTTGGATAGAGAATCCTAAAAGATTCTATAAATATCATTTTTAACTTAATTAATATTTCAAACTTATAGAAAAGAATAATAAATACTAAATAGAATTCTATATATAAATATCTATTTTATCAAATATTCTAAAATAGATATTTATATATAGAATTCTTACCTAATAAACTTTAGACAGTAAATACTCTTTCTCTTTTTTCTAAGTCTTCACCTACCACCCTCAACGCCCCACACATATCTCCATGTTTCTAGCACATGGGAAATTCTTGTTTTGCAAAAAGAGGGGTAAAAATTTATTAAGATAGAAAGGAATACAACAAGGAGAGCTCAACAAGGAGCTCAATCCTGAGCAACAAGATCATCAAATTCTTGCACCATCTTAAAGGACAGTTGCCCCCTATCCCTAATATTCCAACCTGGATCATGACTAGAAGCCCATTTGGCTAAACAATCAGCAGGGCTATTCCATTCTCGCGGAATATACTTGAACCTAATGAACTGAAAAGAGGAAGAGAAGAAAAGAATCTGCTTAACAACAGTGGCCAGCTTCCAACTAATATCCTCAAGCTCTTACGAAGAAAGCATGTTCACCACCACCTGGGAATCAGACTCACAAATAATCTTACTCCATCCCCACAAGCAACACTATTCTACGACATATAAAATAGCCTGAGCTTCCATGAGATTGTTAGTATAATCACCCTTATGAATTGAGAAGAAAAATTTAACATTCCCAGAACTACAATGAGCCACTCCGCCAATACCAGCCGAACCAGGATTCCCACGAGAAGAACCATCAGTGTTAATTTTTAGAACTCCACAGGGAGGAGGAGTCCAGTGCCCATCCTGGTTAACCCAACCCTTCCTCTGATGGTGAAGCTTCCTAGACATAGAAGGAAACCTATGAGCCGCAACCCCATCCTACAGATGAAAATTGAGGCGATTACAGATAGCAAGATCAACCGGATCCATACCCCCATCAAGCTCACACTTCACAAGAATAGTTTCCTGGAGAGAATGTGATATTTTCCACCAAAGATGCAAAACACCAAGCCGAACATCTTGGAATATGCAATGATTCCTCTCCAACTAGATATGCCAAAGCATGAAAGATGGGCCAGCAATCCAAGTAGCATGGAGAGAAGAAGACTTGGAGGGAGCACTACCCAAGCGAGCCCAGAACTCAGGCAAAGAGGAAGCATGCCGACAAGAGCAACCCCAAGTGCTCCACCAAAGGTGCCATATCTGAGTAGAATAGGAGCAATGGAAGAATAGATGGGAGATAGACTCCTCTCCATTACCAAACAAAACACAATAAGAGGGGCCCTGAAATCCACATTTACAAAGATTATCCCAGGTAAGACAACGGTTGTGAGCCACTAGTCACATGAAAAAATTGCACTTGGACCAAGAAACTTTATTGCAGACTTGCTTCCACCAAGGGACCTCAACATCCCCAAATAATTGTCTAGTTATCTCCTGATACCCAGCAGAGACATGATATTTACCAGACAAGGTATCGCCCCAAGCCAATACATCTAGACCAAGCAAAGAGGAACACTCTCTAGAGGCCAAAATTTGAGAAAGCTCCTGACAATCCATGTCTGTACCTCCAGGAGGCCAATCAGAGGAATGCTTCCATCTATAACCAACAATAGGTCCCAATTGATAAGGAGTCTTGTAATGAGCCACTTTATCCCATCCAGCGGCAAGAAAAGAGTCACAAAGAGGCTGAAGATTAGGGTATATGGATAAAATGCAAGGGAATCCATCCCAAGCATTAGACCAAAACAAAGCCTGAGAACCTCCTTTACATATCAAGAATAGACCCCTCTTCACCAACATCGCACCTGTCTTCAAAGTATGCCAAACCATTGAGCCACGACCTTCAAGAGGAAGTGCAGAAACAGAGCAAGGATCAGCACCATAAAAATAATTATGAGTGATAATACGAGCCCAAAGTTGATGCTATCCAGAGCACCATCACCAATAAAGTTTAGTAGCCAAAGCTTGTCTACTCAATAGAGCAGAACGAAGACCAAGACCACCCTCCTTTTTAGGCCTACAAACAGTTGCCCAATTAACCAAGCTCCATTTAGTACTACGCAAATTACCACTCCAAAGGAATTGTTGAGAAAGAGCATCAAACTCCTTGAGAAAGTAAATAGGTGCAGCATGAACCATGCTTCTATAAGTAGGAAGAGCTTGGATAATAGCTTTAAGAAGAGTAACCCGGGCAGCAGTAGAAAGCCATCTATGAGTCCAATGACTTACCTTATCCTGAAGCTTGGTAATCAAATTTTGCCAGAAGAGATGTGGCTTCCTGGAAACAGCAATAGGAATGCCAAGATAAGTCAAAGGAAGTGAACCTATCTGAAATCGTAGGATACCAACAATCCTGTGCTGAATAGAATCAGAAGTGTTAAAAAAGTAAATGAAAGATTTGTGCTCATTAACTTTCTGGCCTGAAGCTATCAAATAAACGTCCAAAGCATGTCGAAAGGATTCAGCTTCCTTGATCCTAGCAAGACCGGCAAGAGCAGAATCATCAACAAATTGAAGATGGGAAAGAGAAGGTAAGCCATTACCCCTCCGCCAGCCTTGAATAGAATTTTGGGACACCTGATGCTTAATGAATCTGCCCAAGCCTTCAGCCATGATGATGAATAGATATGGGGAGAGAGGGTCACCTTGGCGGAGGCCTCTAGAAGCACCAAATAGTTGTGAAGGTTGACTATTAATAAGAATAGAAAAAGAGGTAGAAGTAACGCAAGTCATAATCCAACTCACCCAGTCAGAGCTAAATCCAAAAGAAAGAAGAATACTCCTTAGGAAGCTCCATTTAACTCTATCGTAGGCCTTAGCCATATCCAGCTTAAAAAACATGGCTCTCTCCCTTGAAGTAGCCATAGAGTGAATAGCCTCAGTAGCAATAACCACCCCATCCAAAATTTGTCTTGCAGCAAAAAAACCACCTTGTTCTTCTAAGATAATAATGGGAAGCCACCTTTTCAGTCTCTTAGCAATCAGCTTAGTAATAACTTTGTAGACCACATTACATAAGGCAATTGGTCTAAAAAACTACAATTGATTAGCACCCTCTCTCTTAGGAATAAGAGTCAAGAATGTAGAGTTCAAAGCTCGAAGCATCTGCTTGCTAGCATAGGATTCTTTAACCACCTCCAACAAATCATGATTAATGATGTCCCAAAATTCCTGAAAGAATTCAACTAGAAAACCATCAGGACCAAGAGCCTTCCCCTTAGGCATGCCAAAGACCACCACCTCTAGCTCTTCCAAAGAGATAGGATGCATGAGATAATCATTCATTTCCTGAGTGATAACAGAAGGAATACAGGAAAAAATAATATTTTCTTCATTATCAGCAGGAGGAGAGTCCTCAAAGAAGAGGGTAGAGAAGTACGAAATAGCCTCTTGGAACAAAGCTGGCAAGGAATTTAGTTGGATACCTTGAGAATTAACCAAAGAAGAGATAGTGCTCTGATTCTGGCGAGATTGCACTATTTTATGGAAAAAGGCAGTGTTTCGATCACCTTCCTGGAGCCAATCAACTCGAGCCTTTTGCTTCCAAAAAATTTCCTCTCAAAGTTCCCATTCTTCTAGAACTCTAGAAGCAAGGGATTCAGCCTGGCCAAGATCCTCCAAGAAACCTCGATCTCTAATCTCCCTTGTGATGACATCAAGATTTTCTTGAGCAAGCCTCTTCATAAAGTGAAGATTCCCAAACCATTCCCTATTCCATATCTTGAGCTGCCTTTTAACATATTGAAGCCTTTTAGAAAATGAGAACATTGCAGTACCATATGCAGGGGCACCATCTTTCCACCAACAAAAAACAAAATCATGAAGAGAGGAGTCACGAAGCCACATCAACTAGAACTTAAAAGGAGGATGCTTCAAAACATAAGCCCCTATAGCAGAAAATTTGATTGGCCAATGATCTAAACCCCTCCAATCAAGGATTTCTGAAGAGATAGTAAGGGTGCCACTAAGCCAGAAGCAAGAAACAAGAAATCTATCCAGGCATTCTGAGATAGCAGCAACACCAGTCCTGCGATTATTCCAGGTATAGAGGCCATTAGAAGGCTTAACATCAGAGAGATACAAAAGAGATATGTGTTTCCGAAGAAGAGCAGAAGAAGGCCCCAATCTAGCCAAACCACCATGCTTCTCTTCCAGACTTAAAACTGAATTGAAGTCCCCTGCTAACACCCAAGGATGATAAGGATGACAATTTCTAACATATTGAATATGTTCCCAAAGTTCCTCCTTTCCCACAAGATCAACAGGTGCATACACATTAGTAACCATGATTACCTCTCCTGAGTCTAGAGCAGAAGCTACCATAGAGAGAGCTGAGTGAGAAGACATCCAGCCAAGAGGAGAAATTTTTTGAGGATCCCAAAATATAGCTAAACCACCAGCACTTCCTGTTGCCCCAACACACTGGCATTGGCCACGAGACCAAATACTAGAGGCATGTTGGACCATAGAATCCACAGAGAGCTTAGTCTCTTGGATACAAAAAACATCAGGACTATGATCAACCACCAAGTTATGAATAGCCTTTTTTCTAGGGATGCTATTCAACCCCCTTACATTCCATGAGATAATAATCATCATTGGGTAGATTTGGGAAAATGAGAATCCAAAGGTTTCACTGAACCAGACTCAATCAATATATCTCATGTGAGTTTAATCTTCTCTTGGTCTATTTTGCGCCCACCCCTTAGAGGGGGATAAGAAGAAGCCCGCTTAAAGGGTCGAGGAAGCAACCCCAAGGGGAGAGGAGATCCCTTGCCCTTACTTGATGGTAGCACATCCTTAACCAAGTCAGCCAAAACAACATCATCATCTTCCAACATTGCAGGAGTCACCAGAGCTGCTGTCATAGGAGCTATAGGAACCTCACAATTCTGATATACTACAACTTGAGATGCCCCACAAGCATCATTAGGAACAGATCTGAAATTCTTAAAGAAAGCAGATTTGAAATTTAAATCATATTCCTTACCTCCATGTGATTTTCCAGCAAGTATTTGGGATCACATGCCCCATAAGTGCCCTGAAAAACATATTAGCTAAAGAGTTCGTAGTAAATTTTAAAGTGAAAAAGTTTTTAAAAAGTTCAAAAACAGAAGTTGTTGGGAGGACGAATTTATGATGAGCAGATTTTGTTTTTGAAAAAAAGAATTTAAACTCTTCTTACACTTCCCTTTTTACCCCCACGTGAACTTACATTTATAAAGTGGTGGTTAATAATTGTAAATTTAGATGTAATTTAACTTTTTTTTATTATTCTTTAGTTTAGATTAACTTAGAATGTTAGTGGGGTATGGGGTAGTTAGTAATGATTACTTTAGAATTTAGTTTTAAAATTATAATATGTAGTTAGAATTTTGGATGTAGTAACATTTATTAAATTGTTTAGTTAATGATTTGGTTAGTATAATTAGTAGTAAGGTTGTTTTATTAGTATGTAATAAGTTGGTACTTCAAAAAGGTATTAGATAGACATTGTGTTTAGTATAGGAAAAGTTTTAAGTTAATATTTAAATGATAAATTATTTAATTAATGTGTTTTTTTTAAAATATTAGTTAGGTTAATGTTAACATTTGTATTTGTTTGTAATTTATAGTAAAATTATTACCAAATTTAGGAGTGTTAATGTCTTAATTATTTAGGTTTATTGAATGTTAATTTTATTATTATTGTTAGAAATATGTTTATATAGAATAGATTATAGATTTAAATTTTAGTAGCTTAGAGTGATGTTTAAATAAAGTTTAGTTATTATTTTTGATAGACATTAAATTAGTAGTTAGTTATTTAGAATTTCGTTGTTTAGATTAGTTTGTCGTAGATTTATATAATTTTTTATTAGAATGATTTAATTTGCATATCAATCAACATTTTGACTGGTTGAAAATTTTATGTTTATTAATAGGATTTTGTACTAGTTTTCATTTAATTTTTTTTAGAATTAAATAAATAAAATAATAATAATATATGGTAGGAAATTAAATTCAGTTTAATTTAAATATATATTTTATTCATCAAGTAACATTAAGGAGTATTGGTAATGTTTCAGTTGGTAATAAAGATTGTTAGTGAAAGTGTATTATTAGGATCAAATTTAATTATGATCAAATGTTGAAATCAATTTAATGTTAAAGGTTTTAAAACTTCTATGGGTGGGCATTGATAGATGTTGTATCCATCTCTTAATGTATCTATACTTTAACTTGTAAATAGAACAAAGAAAACTTCAACAAAACCCCTTAACGAACTTATTAGTTCAATTAATCATTCCTTTAAAAAAAGTTGGTTAACAAACATATTAGTTCAATTAATCATTCCTTTAAAAAAAAGTTGGTGTTTTTTTTCCCTAAACTTTGGGCATGACATTAATATGTTGTTGAATGATTTATCCATGGTTATGTACTAAGTACCAAGCCCCTTCTTCCAACTTCTTTTATTTCAATAACTTATATGTACATGTTCCCTAGTATAACCCAAATAAACTATAATCTTAATACTAACCTTAATTCTAATGTCTAATCATAATTAAAATCCTAACCTTAATCATAATTTTAATCTTAATTATTACTTGATAATAATACTAATTTTCACTTTAATAAAAATCTCACCTAACCCTAATCATAAGTGTAACTCTAATTGTAACCATTAACTTTATACTACTCCTAACTTTAAACTATTCACTCTAACTATAACCATAACTCTACTATCGACCCTAGGTAATATTCTAAGGTTAACTATTATGCTAACCTTAATTCTAACCCTAAACCTAATAGTGGTCTTAAGACTAATCCTAACACCATAGACCTTAACTACTACCTTAACACTAATATTAATTGCAATAGTAGCACTACTCATATTACTAGAACTCTTTGTAAAAACTAACCTTTACCCTTATATAATTATAGATTAAAATTAGTATAATATCCTAGCATTCCCTCAAACCATAACATTAACATTAATCTTAACCTTAACACTACTAGTAACATTAATCATAATTAGACACATAGCATTATAAATGTTAATGCTATCTATTTAAATATTTAATATCATAAAATGTCTCTTATATTGCACCACGACAATTTCTATGTGTGAAGAGATTTTAAGGAGAAAAAAAGAAGAAGAAAAAGTGGGAGCTCAAGCATAAATACATTTGAATTTTTGAAATTAGTAAAATGGGATCTAATAGGTCATAGAGATTCTAAATAAATTATTGCTGAATAAGATCCAACTTTAGAAATCCAAAACCAAAATGAGTATGTGTGTGTGTGTGTGTGTGTGTGTGTGTGAGAGAGAGAGAGAGAGAGAGAGAGAGAGAGAGTGGGGGGGGTGTCGGGGGTCGGGGGCGAGCAGAGAGAAATTCTCTTATTTCAAATATCAAATATTTAGATGCAAAAATGTCCCATAAATCTTATATAATAATCTAAATCTCTTCTTGTCATGGATAATTTTGAAACTAAAAAAGCATTTAAATATTTCATTTGAAACATTTAAAATGATGAAAATATAAGAATTTTATAACTTGTATATCCTTTCTCATTTAGAACATTTAAAAAATGAGGAATAAGAAAATTTTAAAATATAATTTATTATTCATCATTATTAAAGTGAACATCAATCTAATAGAAGATTTCTTAATTTTTGTAGACATTTAGAATAAATGACTCATTTAAATGAAAGACATTATAATCCAAATATTCTATAACTTCTATTAACAAGAGTCAATAGATTTATAAAACTGAAATTTGATAAATATAAAATACTTTTTAATATTTTTATCGTACCATAATTATTTTGTTTTACATGCTCATTTCAGCACAATGGAGATTAATCGCCAACTTATCCAAGCGCATGCTTTGTGCCATGGTTATTAATGACATCTTTATTGAATCAACTGAATTTCAGATTGTTTAGCATGTAATCAGAAACCTTTTTGCCATATCGGCAATTATTTCATCTGGAATGCTCTCCATTGCAATCCTATTTTTAACATCGCTTGTGGACAACGCCACCACAAAGGCCTGGATTTCCTTTAAAACTTTAGCCCAACATAACATGCAACATCAACAACTCAGATTTTACTCACACGGATGTCAATATATCGTACTTAAAAGAGGAAACCAAATCAGATATGAAATAAATAAATAAAATACCTATTATATCCAAATCTTGAGAGAGATCCTCCTTTTGGAACGTGGCCACTGAGTTTGTTGTTTGAGAGATTTCTGATGTTTCAAGTCATTACACAATTAGTGAGATTCAATGCTCATTTTCATCCAACACACATGAGCCAATCATTTATACAACATTAAAACCCGACTAGATTAATTCTACCTGCACCTCCATAAAATAACATCCAGCATCATTTGCAAGCATAGAAGAATATCAGAAATCATTTACAGAAAATACATTACAGACCAAAACACACAAAAAAGAATAAGGGGATCTTGAAACCGAGATGTCAAAAAGACATTTGTGATATTTGTTATTAAGAAAGATGAAAACATTCTTAAGTAGATTTAAAATGCAACAATGAGAAACTAGAATAATAAAGACTTACAAAAGGCGAAGTTTGGAGAGTTGGACAATTGAGGCAGGTATTTTTCCACTAAACTTGTTGCTAGAAAGATCAAGGACAGTCAGATGTTTCAATTTCCCCAAGTTTGGTGGCAAGCTTCCGCTCAATGAGTTCTTGAATAAATTCCTGGAATAAGGACACATAAAGGTTAAGCAAAGTTAATAGGCTAAAATATTTTCGTACTTCAAAAATGCATATGATAACAAACTTACAAATTTTCTAAATTGGGAAGATCAAAGATCCGTGGTGAGAGAACCCCAGAAAGGCGAGTATTTCCCAAATCTCTGTAAAATGCTCAGATCAAGTCAATGTTATGAGTGTGCTATGTAAACTTCTGTCAAAAAAAAACAAACAAACTTTTATATCATATAAGAAGGATATGATTAGACTTGCACCCACTTCAGGCGCTGGTTATTGTCACAAGTGATATGAAACCATGAACAAGGATCTACCAGTGTTGGATCCCAACTTGCAAGAACATTTTGTGGGTCATGTAAAATACTCCTCAGATCCGTCAGTGCATCTCCTTCCGCGTTTGCATTGCACTGAATGGAAAGGAGGTTGCACACAACAAATCCTCCCAACACAAAGTACATAGCGATCAGTGATGGCCTTGATGTTGATGTAGCAGCCATATTGGCGAAAAACTTGTCCTCGTCCTCGCTCCTGATTCACGGATGATATGCTCTTCTTTGTATTGCCCCTATGAGCATGTGAATTTATCAACAATAATTTGTCTAACTAAACGAAGGTAGCCAACTTCTAAGGCTTGCAAAATCCCAATGTCACAAATTATAGTTGTTTCAAACAAGCTCTCTAACATAAAAATAAACAAAAGTTGGAAATTAGTTTGTCATAAAATATTACTAGAATTACATGAAATAGCACGAGAGAACGTCTCTCCTAGTTTTATAATACTGAATATTTTATTATTATTTTACTGTATATTTAATATACTAGTGGGTTCTATTTGGTTTTTTTTTTCCAAATTTATCTAGAATTTATTTGTTATATTCAAATTTCATATAAATTTCTTACATTTCTATAGAATATTTTAAGAAATATGCTATTTATTTTTAAAATTATATTATACATTAGAATTACATTATTTATTTTACATATATGACATCAAATTTATATAAATGTTTTCTCAAAAATAAATATATTTATTATAAAATCTTAATATTATGTTCTCTTACTCCACATTCTAATTAGTTGTAATTATCAAATATATGAAAGAAGAATTGTGAGAGAGTGGTTACGTGCTTGCCTTTATATATATATAAACAAAAAGTTAGAATGTGTTATAATAATTTAAAGAATTATTGCTTATAAATTATAATAAATATAATTAATAATTGATAATTGTATTTGTATTATTTTTTAATTTTATATATATATATATATATATATGTATATATATATGTATATGTATATGTATATGTATATGTGTATGTGTATGTGTATATGTATATTATATGTATGTACATATACATATACATATAGACATATACATACACATATATATACATATATACATATATACACACGCACACACACACACACACACATGTATGTATGTATATGCATATACATATATACATACATATGCATATATATATATATATATATATATATATATATATATATATATGTATGTATATATGTATATACATATGGATATACATATATATATGCATATATACATATACATGTATATATATATATACATGTATATATATATATATGTGCATGTGTATATGTGTATATATATATATATATATATATATATATATATATATATATATATATATATATATATATATACATGTACATGGATGTGTGTGTGTGTGTGTATGTATATATTTATGTATATATAGATGTATGTATGTATGTATATATACATATACATATATATATATATTCTTATATTTCATATCATCTTATATTCTATCATAAAAATATCAATATAGTAAATTAAAAATTAACATTAATTTGATTATTAGAACAAAACCTATCATTCATCAAATTGAGGGCATATAATGGTGTCAAGAATAACAAGTGCCACATAGTGGCTTGTATTTGCCATCAAGATATAATAGTTTAATTAGATAATAGATTAATTAGATAGAATAGTACATTAGACCTAATAATTAATAATTATAAGACAACCAATTTATTGATTGGTAATGATAATGTGTAATATAATTTTGTTAGGAACCTGTGTGTTCCTTCTGTTTATTTTGTTACAGTAGAGTTGTTGGACGCATATGCTTTGTAAGTCGTCCCGTGAGTTTATTTTATTATCCCACATGCATAGGTAGTATTACTTTTCTAGATCGTACCCAGTATATAAGAATAGGTTGAGGCCCTTGATGGGCACGGACGAATTTATTGTATTGAGCTTGCTCAAAGGAGGTTACCCCCTCGAAGTGGCCTGCGATCAGTAGATTTATTCTGAGTTCTGCTATCACTTTGTATTCTGTTATTTCGAGCATTCTCACGATATTGCTATAAGGAGGTTCTTCTCATCTGGTATCAGAGCACTCTCTTGGGCTCGCTGGGTGGAAATTACATCAAATTTTTTTTCTGTCGTGGCCTTCAGGTTCCTCTCACTTCTAATATCTCTTGTTATTGCAATAATTCATTTCAGTTGTTCTGTCTGTGAGTGAATTTTTCTAAGTCGACTGTTCAGAAAAAAAAAAAAAAAAAAAAAAAAGAGTAAAAATTTTTCTGTTTTTTAGTCGTAGCTTCCTTGTTTGCTTTCTGTTTCTGCTCATACTTCCGCAGAACGTCTGCAATATCATTTCGCATACTTACTTCCTTGGCGACCCAACCCCAAATTTTACATATCAAAGCCCTAAATCCCTCATTTATCTAATTTTAGGGTTTGCCCTATCTTTTTCACCTCTCATCCAATCGCCACCAAACTGAGCCACAAGATTCAATTCCTCATTTTGCTCCCTTATCCCTCTTGGACTGTTCGCCTCATTTCGCCTCCCTACCCTTGAAACCCTCATTTTTCTTTTTCCCTTGTCCCCAGATAGTCTCCCACCACCCGTCGAACACCCATTTCCTATATGAGTTTTACCCAAATCCAAGTTTGCCGTAACTAAAAAAGTTTTTGTTTCTCATCTTCTACCCATTTCAAAAAAAAAAAAAAAAAAAAAAAAAAAAAAAAAAAAAAAAAAAAAACCTTGTTTTATGGTTGTTACGCGTACAGGAGCAAAAATCATGGAAGAGGAAATTGCATCCCTCAAAACCAGACTTCAAGATCTGGATGACAAAATTCTGGGTCTTAACTTTCAGCAGTCAGCCATGAGCCGAAACCATTCAGGAGATACTGGGTCCTCTTCTGGCAATTTCCGTGGACCAAAGCTTGATTTTCCACGCTTCGATGGTTCTGATCCGACTGGATGGATCTATAGGGCAGAGCAGTATTTCAGCTTGCATAATACTTTGGATAACCACAAAGTCTCCCTTGCATCTTTTCATTTGGAACATGAAGCTCTTCAATGGTTCCGTTGGTACATCAAGGCTAATGTAGGCCCAACGTGGAGCGAATTGTGCACCCTCATTTTGGAGCGCTTTGGCCCTAGTTCCTTTGATGATTTCACAGGAGCACTCACTAAACTGCGTCAAACAGGCACTGTAAGAGAATACCAGACAGAGTTTGAAAAATTAGCTAATCACACAGAGGGCTTGTCTGATGAATTCTTCCGTAGTTGTTTTGTCAGTGGTCTGAAGGATGCACTTCGCTCAGAAGTCAAAATGTTTCGACCTACTACAATGATGGAAGCCCTTGGGTTGGCTAAGTTAGCGGAAGACAAGATTAGTGCTCTACAACGCTCCAGATCTAATTTTGTTCCATTCAGAAATACAGGTTCTCACAACCCTCCAGTCATACCAGCTCCCAGAACTACTCCGATCAAGCACTTGTCTGAAACGGAGATGCGAGTTAGGCGAGACAAAGGGCTTTGTTATAATTGTGATGAGAAATGGTCTCGGGGCCATAGATGTGTTCAGCAAAAGCTCTATCTCTTGGATGTGGATTCTCCACCGGAACTGGAAGAATATGTAGATGCTCAGGAAACAGTGGATGCTGAGGTTGAGCCTCACCAGCCTGAACCTCCTTCCCCAGAAGCTCCACCAGAGATATCTGTCCATGCTTTGGCAGGAGTCACTACTCCACAAACCATGCGGGTCCAGGGTTTCTTCAAGAAGATCCCTCTTACTATACTCATTGATTCTGGTAGCACTCATAACTTCATTGATCCACGAATAGCCAAACAGGCTGATTGCTTTATCCATCCCTGCTCTAGCTTTGAAGTCATGATTGCCAATGGGGGCACTTTACCTTGTAAAGGGAAATGTCGCAATGTGCGTCTCTCTATTGGAGCTTATAACATGCGCTCTGACATGTTTGCCTTACCCTTAGGTGGTTGTGATGTGGTTTTGGGTGCCCAATGGTTACGCACTCTTGGCCCCATTCTCTGGGATTTTGCTGAACTTTGGATGCAGTTTTCAGCCGAGGGGCACCAACACACTTTGAAAGGCTTACAACCAGGGTCTCTCAGCATCATCAGTTCACACCGTATGGAAAAACTTCTTAAGAAGAATTCACATGGTGTCATCGCTCAGCTCCATTCCATTCAGATGCAGCCATCAGCAGTCTCTAGCACTCCTGCCGATCTCCAACACATTTTGGACAAGTATTCTGGTATATTTGCTGAACCTGTGGGATTACCTCCTTCTCGTCCAGAGGACCACCGTATTCAGCTCCTTCCTGGCAGTGTTCCGCCCAACATCAGGCCCTACCGCTACCCATTTCATCAGAAGACCGAAATCGAGATACTTGTCCGTGACTTACTGAAGCAAGGTATTATTCGCCCTAGTACCAGTTCCTTTTCTTCTCCAGTTCTGCTTGTTCGCAAAAAAGATGGGTCATGGCGACTCTGCATTGATTTCCGAGCACTTAATCATCTCACTATAAAGGACAAGTTTCCCATTCCAGTTGTTGATGAACTTCTTGATGAACTTCATGGGGCTCATTTTTTCTCCAAGTTAGATCTTCGTTCTGGGTATCATCAAATTCGGGTTAATGAGGAGGATATACCTAAAACTGCCTTCCGCACACATGATGGTCACTATGAATTTTTAGTCATGCCCTTTGGCCTCACGAATGCTCCTTCAACATTTCAGGCAGTGATGAATAACATATTTCGACCATACCTCCGGAAATTCATTCTGGTCTTCTTTGATGATATCCTCATATATAGCAAAACTTGGGCTGAGCATCTCCATCATCTGGAGCTTGTCTTGCAACTTCTCTCTAATCATCAACTCTGTGCAAAACTATCTAAATGTGTGTTTGGCCAGGAGGAAGTGGAGTATCTCGGGCATATTGTTGCACACCATGGAGTGCGGGTGGATCCTACAAAAATAGATGCCATGAAAACTTGGCCGCATCCTAAAACTCTCAAGAGCCTTCGGGGTTTTTTGGGGTTGACTGGCTACTACCGCAAGTTTGTCAAAGATTACGGGAAAATTGCAGCACCATTGACAGCTCTGTTAAAAAAGGATGCCTTCTCCTGGACCCCTGTTGCTGAGACTGCATTTGAACAACTGAAACAGGCTATGTGCAGTACACCTGTTCTCGCGATGCCAGATTTTTCCAAACCCTTCACTATTGAGAGTGATGCTTGCGGCAATGGATTGGGTGCTGTTCTCCTGCAAGATGACCATCCTATTGCGTTCACTAGCAAAGCCCTCTCTGGTAAGAATCTAGCCCTCTCTACTTATGAAAAAGAAATGATGGCTATTTTGCATACTGTACAGAAGTGGCGGCCATACCTCTTAGGGAGTCATTTTTGCATCAGAACCGATCACCAAAGTCTGAAATACTTCCTGGAACAACGGGTATCCTCTCCTACACAACAGAAATGGGTCAGCAAACTCATGGGGTATGATTATGAGATCACCTACAAGAAGGGTAAGGAGAATATTGTGGCAGATGCTCTTTCTCGCACATTTGATAATCAAGCTTCCCTTTCCGCTATTTCTAAGCCCATTCCCAATTGGTTAGCGTCTGTTCAGCAGGGCTATGACAGTGACTCTTCTTTATCTCAAATCATTCACCAGCTAGCCAATAATCCTTCTGCTATACCACATTACTCTTGGGATGGTGCTTCTCTTCGATACAAGGGTCGGCTAGTGCTTCCTCAGAACCCAGCTCTACATCAGGCTATTTTTTATGAACTCCATGCTTCTCCTTCAGCAGGGCACTCAGGCTTCCTCAAAACTTATGAGCGAGCAAGGAGAAACTTCTTTTGGAAAGGGATGAAACAGACGATTCAACAGATGGTGGCTGAATGTGATACTTGCCAACGCCACAAGGGTGAAACGACCCTCCTTCCTGGCTTGCTCGAACCATTGCCCATCCCTACACGGATTTGGACTGATATTTCTATGGATTTCATTGAAGGGCTTCCTAAATCCGGTGGCAAGACAGTGATCTTGGTTGTGGTTGATCGTCTCTCGAAATATAGTCATTTTTGTGCCCTCAGCCACCCCTATACTGCCTCCTCTGTTGCACAAATCTTCATGGACCAGATATTTTGTCTTCATGGACTCCCTTCTTCCATTGTCTCTGATCGTGATGCAACTTTTACCAGTCATTTTTGGACTGAACTGTTTCAGAAAACTGGCACCAAACTGAAGATGAGTTCGGGCTATCACCCACAAACTGATGGTCAAACGGAAATTGTCAATAAATGCTTGGAAACTTATCTTCGTTGCTTCACTTCCGAACAGCAACATTAGTTGGCCAAGTGGCTCCCTTTAGCTGAATGGTGGTACAATACCTCTTACCACACTGCCTCTAAAATGACTCCATATGAAGCAGTCTATGGTCAGGCACCTCCAGTGCTCCTTCCCTACACTCCCAACAGCTCACCAGTCCAGGCAGTTGACATAGTTCTCCGCAGCAGGGATCAGATTCTTCGTACCTTACAGGATAATCTTCACATGGCCCGTAATCGGATGAAACAGCAAGCAGATCAACACCGTTCTGAGCGCTCATTTCAAGTTGGGGATATGGTTTTTCTTCGTCTACAGCCATACAAACAATCCTCCCTAAAGCTGAAAGGGCGTCATAAGCTGGCCCCAAAATTTTATGGGCCTTATCAGGTTCTGCAGAAGATTGGTTCAGTTGCTTATAAACTGGAACTTCCTCCTTCTTCCCGCATTCATCCAGTCTTTCATCTTTCTTGTCTAAAGAAAGTTCTAGGTACCACTGTCAGAGCACAAACTACTCTCCCTGAAATGGATACGGAAGGATCCATTATCCTGGAGCCGGTGGCAATCATTGACCAGCGCACTCGCCAGCTTCGCTCTCGCTCCATCTCTGAGGTCTTGATTCAGTGGCATGGCATGCAACCAGAGGATGCTACCTGGGAACCCCTTCTTCAGATTCAACAACAATTTCCACACCTTAAGCTTTGAGGACAAAGCTTTTTTCTAAGGGAGAGGGGATGTTAGGAACCTGTGTGTTCCTTCTGTTTATTTTGTTACAGTAGAGTTGTTGGACGCATATGCTTTGTAAGTCGTCCCGTGAGTTTATTTTATTATCCCACATGCATAGGTAGTATTACTTTTCTAGATCGTACCCAGTATATAAGAATAGGTTGAGGCCCTTGATGGGCACGGACGAATTTATTGTATTGAGCTTGCTCAAAGGAGGTTACCCCCTCGAAGTGGCCTGCGATCAGTAGATTTATTCTGAGTTCTGCTATCACTTTGTATTCTGTTATTTCGAGCATTCTCACGATATTGCTATAAGGAGGTTCTTCTCAAATTTAATTACAATTTTAATATTTTCATAATACTTGACATGTTAAAAGTTCTTATATTCAATTTATAAATTTTTAAATTAATCATTCTATTTTTATAAATTGTTAGCATTTATAGTATTAGTGTTTTAAAAATGTATTAAAATATGTTTGATCTATTTCATATTTTCCTATATTCTTACCAAAAATGTCACCTCATAATATGGGTATGCTTCATGGAAATCCACCCTATAACAACCCAAAGGTATGACCCAATAAAATTGAAGTAAAATAATTTTACAGATTTTAAAAATTAAAAATCTCTCATATATACATTGGAAAAAATTAAAAATGAATTTCAAAATAAAAATAATAAAATGTAATTTGTTGAAATAGATAAAATTAATCACAACTTAAGTAGAACTAATTGCAATAGTATATTGCCTATGGCAAATACAACAAGTGCCACATAGTGGCTTGTATTTGCCATCAAGTTATAATAGTTTAATTAGATAATATATTAATTAGATAAAATAGTACATTAAACCTAATACTTAATAATTATAAGACAACCAATTTATTGATTGGTAATGATAATGTATACTATAATTTAATTATAATTTTAATATTTTCATAATACTTGAGATGTTAAAAATTCTTATATTCAATTAATAATTTTTTAAATTAATCATTCTATTTTTATAAATTGTGAACATTTAAAGTATTAGTATTTAAAAAAGGTATTAAAATATGTTTGATCTATTTTATATTTTCATATATTCTTACCAAAATATTGCCTCATAATATGGATATGCTTCATGGAAATCCACCTTATAACACCCCAAAGGTATGATCCAATAAAATTGAAGTAAAATAATTTTACAGATTTTTTAAATTAAAAATCTCTCATATATACATCAAAAAAATTTAAAATAGAATTTCAAAATAAAAATACTTAAATGTAATTGGTTGAAATAGATAAAATTAATCACAACTTAAGTAGAACTCATTGCAATAGTATATTGCCTATGGTAAATACAATAATGGAGTGCATTAAAATAATTTACAAAATCTATTATGCTTTTGAATTGCAAAGACATCATTTTTTTAATCAATTGTAAACTTAAAATTATCACACACACACATATATAGGTTATATGTCTGTATATGTTGTTTGATATGGAAAGTTTTGGTATAGATCATAAAATATGAATGATTATAATTTATAAATGGCTATAGTATAAAATTTATAAAATCTAGAAGTTGATTATGGATTCAATTGTTTGAGTATTTTTATATCAATCATTCATATCAACTCTATAATGCATTAAGAAGATGATAAAGACAGAAAAAGAAAACATAATCTATCATCATCATTCTCATGATATAAAAAAATTCACAAAGAAATAATTTATAGATTATGTTATACATAATGGAAATATACTTGATCTTATTATAGAATGAATGAGATTGTCAGTTGTATAGTCTTTTAAGCCTAGCTAGGTGACTTGATAGATAAATTCACTTATAAGGTGTCTAGTTTGTTATAGATTTATAATAGATTTCAAGTCATATTTGACAAATTAGCCTATTTCCTTATGTAGTGTTTTCCACCCTGATATTTTTTAGGAGCCTGTCATAATTTTGAGAAATTCAATAGTCATTGCTAATATTGAACTCACACATAAGTGTAACAAGAGCTTGTAGACATTATTTTGGTAGAAGGTTTCTTTATATACTCACAAACTTGGCTGACCCCCCTCCTAAAAACAATGCATTTTTTACCCTCTTCATCACAAAAAGGGCTAAGCATTACAGATGTAGAAGATACACATGATTTCCTAACCCCCCTTCCAAAAACAATGTATTTTCTTACCCTCTTCATCACATAGAGGGCTAAGTTTTATAGATGTAGAAGGTTCACATGATTTCTTTGTAGACCTCCATGTAGGTTGAGAGATAGTAATCCATTTTTGTAGAAACATGGGTCCATCTCTAGGATTTCTCAGTGGTAGATTTGGATGCCATGTTATTAGATAAACAAGCCAATTAAAATTTAATGTGGATGTGGACTAATATTTGAGAGTTCTTTTTATTGATTTGACTATTTTACCACTTTCTCACAAAGTGCTATTGTATTATTTTATTCCTTCTATTTTACTCATTGTTTCATTACAAACTCCTCTTCTAGTTTCTAAAACCAACTTTCTAAGTTAAGAAGGAAATGTGCACTAAAATTTAACCATGCATCTCCTAGCTCCTTTAAAATAATTCTTGTACTAAAATATAAAAGTTTATTTACGGTAACCGTTTGGAAATATTACCACTTATCATTGGTACCATTTCCCTCTGCTTAACCTTTGTAGACACAGGGATAAAATCAATGTTCCATTTTTACTATTTTCCTTCTTGAAAAATAGCATTTTAAATGGAGAAAATTGCCTATTCCATTGGGGGTTATTTTTATTTGGTATCTATATGTTTTAGTAAATATTTTACTACTATGGCAAGTTGCTCTCTTAGAATTGAAGAAACAAGATTACAACCCATGTCAAATAACCCTTCTTCCTCCATGAATTGTGATAATAAATGATGAATGATGCTCCCCTTAATACCACAAACATAGAACAAAAATATAAAAAATGACAACAATTTGAAAGAATACAATATCTGCCTCTTATTATCTCCATAAGTGTTGAATTACAAAAGTCCAAAATTACAATATGAAAACCAACATGGACATCTTCCTTACAAAAATCTACAAGATAGAGCTTCCCTAGACAGCCAACTAGGGTTCACTTTACACATATGCGGGTTGGTGTGTCACCCCAAGTTTACCAAATATAATTCAAACCCTTGGACCCATCAACAAAGGATTTATGTCTTTGAATCATGCTTTGAAATGGAATAGCTAATTAGATATATTTTTGGCACATGACAAATTAAACACAATTGGTTATGATTTCCCAGGTGGATGTTTTTGGATGGCCTCAATTCACCCTTGGTTTTGAAAAATCTTTTAGGAGAGGGATGACATTTGACCCCTAAATATATGGATGTGTGTCCACACAAATTCAATTTCACCATCTATATTATGGATTGCCATATAATGGATGAACCATATTTTCCATGGAAATTCTAGAATACAGGTTTTTCTTATGTGGGCTTTGAACAAAAAATATTTGGTATGTGATATAATATTCTTGCAAATTTCACCACAAAAGAGTGGTATAAATGCATTCATAGATCAGTAAGTTGTCTCAATTCCAATCAGTATTTAGTAGTGAAGTCTCAATTTCACATACTATCAAGATTATTACCTAGTGAGTCACGAGTGCGATGCCTACATTTTATCCAAGGGTAAGTAACTCAGACCCCTATCTATCTATTCTCTATAATATGATTTCATTCTTATATTTCATAGATACAAGTTAGACTATTAGTGGTCAGTTATCAACTAGGACTAGTACAATAACTAGGGAGACTTTGGACATCTATATTTTAAAGTGTAGGTCGTACAACCAATGAATACTATTTAGATAAATATACATAATAGACTATAGTTGATTGTGCATTTTTTACTAACTTGAATTTTATGGAGGCCTATATTTATTTGGAAATGTTGAAGATGAACAAGAATAAGAGTCCTACTTGTGGTGGAAGTGAAGAAAGGCTAGCCAAGTGCACTTGCACTTTGACATCACATTTTGGTGGAAAAATAAGGAAGCAACACCATTAAAAGTGCATTTATAAGATTCTCACCCACTACCACTACCAATTCGACTAGCACATATTGAAGAAGTTCACGAGTCTAATATATTTGATCATTATGAAATTCAAGAAGATATTTAGGTAAATAGTTAGAGTAGCCAAGATTTGTAGGTCAATATCTAGAGTAGGCAAAATATGTAATAGACTTGGATGATAATTTCAAAGATGGTGATTGGTGCACAACTAGGGAAGAAAAAAAGAAATACAATGCAAAAACTGGTGTGAAATCCAACAAAAATTGACATTTGGATACATTATAAGGATTTTTCAAATAGAATGTGCCTCAAAGTATGCATTCATTGAACCTATATGAGATCCAAAAGAAGGTGAGCCTTTGGTAGAATCTAGATGTACGATATGCTTAAGGATAAATAAAAAGGAAAAGATGTTGCAACTAAAAATTTATACCATAGAAAAGTATATGGGTAAAGTTTATGAGAAGAAAATCATACATGGAGTGGAAAAATCAATTACAAGATGGAAAATCGAGGAATGCCAAAATATTAAGAATGCAAAAATATTAGATATTAGGAGAAAATATAAACAAAGCCTACTAAAGTAAAGGGCTCCATGAAATCTCTTATTAGAAAAGTAATAGAAGTTAAAGAAATGGGTAAAGTTTTTTAGTTAAGTGTTTTCCTCTATATTTTCAGAAAAGGGCATGCCATGATAAACTACCCATCATTGAGTATTTTATTACACTTTGCAAAAGTTTGTTATTATGTGAGGAGTCACTAGTCAGTAAACAATAGATGGGAATGGGCAAGTTGTCTTTCTAAGGTTGAAAAGGAAGATATCAAAAAAAAATTAAAGATTCAAATTTCATTGCATTATCTATAGATGAGGTGACAACAATAGACAATACTTCCTAGGTATACATGCATGTCTATACTATGCACAATTTTGTCTGCCAACCCAATCTACTAACTACTATTAAAATGAAGGATAATTCAATGATAGAAAACATATTTGAACTAGTAAAGAGTTCCCTAATTGAATATGGAGGTATAGATGAAATGATGATTACCCAAAAGTTAGTGTGTGTTGGAGCAGATGGAGCTTTAGTAATGTAAGGCCACAAGAATGGTATTGTCACAAATATAAAAGAATTTGTTACTCCTTATATTTTTGGCATCCATGACATGGCCCACAAAATGAATCTAGCTTTTACAATTGTCAACAATTCTCCACAAATATACAATGTCAAAGTTTAATCAAAGAGATTTGTAGGTGCTTTTGTCAAAGTCCTAAATGATTCAAGGAATTTCAATAGTTTTTTGAGGGTCTAACTAATGGGAGAAAGTTTCTTAAGGACAATGATACCAAATGGATCCCTTTGGATGGACCAACTCATCGATTTTTTTCTAAACATTCATTGTTGCTTGGTACAAAGTAATCAACTCATGACAATTAGGGTGGTCAACAAAAATATGGTGATATGCTTGAAAGGTTAAGCAATGTAGAGACACTCTTAGCATTAGCAACCATTATCCCCATACTAGAGGAAATGAGAAATATTGTGAAGAAGATCCAACAAAGATATATGTATATTATAGAATATAATATGCTATGTAAAATGACATGTGCAACCCTCAATAATCTCTATAGAAATTTAGATTAATTTTCTATGGATGAAAAACTTTTAGGGTGGATGAGAATCACAAATTTGGATAATCCTGATAACTTTTTAAAGATTCATACAAAGGGGAAATTATGTGCCAATATACGGTGTGTTGATATACCAATGCACTATTATGGAAGGCCCATGTCCATGAGAAAAGGAAAGAAACCCATGTAGCAAAAAATTAACTATTACAAAGGAAGTGTTTAAAGAGATTGTTGAGTCTATAATGAATTCTATGAAGGATATTTCTTATAATTTTTCCTCTGAAATTAGAGAAAGATTACTTCGATATGAATTTCTTGAATCAATGTGTGTTGTGTTTCCCCATTACTGGAGTTTAAGAAGTGCTAAATATTTTTGAGATAAGTTATTGTTTTTCATAGATCAATTTTGCAAAAGCAAGGAAATCAATGGGGTGACTGTAAGTGGGGTTTTAGATTAATCTTTTTTGAGAGAGCAGTCACATTATTTCTCTTATACAATGATGGAACAATATGATCTTATTCATAACCCTAGAGAAGAAGGATTAGTAACCAAACTTTGGACAAATCTATCTTAGAGTGAAGTGCTATGAGATTTAATATCAAAAATTTTCAAGCTTGCTAAATTATGTTTGACCATGATATCGAGGTCTCTGGAGGATGAGAGATTTTTCAATTCTTTTGGGTTCCTAAAATCAAAGATAAGAAGTAAACTAAACAAGAATTTGGAAAATTGTTTGAGGTTGTATACATCTAGTTATGAAATCAATACTTTTCCTTACAAAAGGGCACTAAAAATTGTGGATGAAGAAATGTCAAATGAGAGGTTTGGGCAACATTTCAAACAATGAGATCAGTAACTTAGGTAGTGGTGTTGGTAGTGGTAGCACTAATGTTGAAGCTAGGGATTACTATTAGGAAGATGAAGGTATGCCTATTGGAGAGATAATAGAGTATGATGGATTATTTGAACTTGATGTTGAGGACTTAGAAGATTCAGATGATAAGATTATGGGGCAAGTTTAATAGTTATAGTATGATGTGTCAATTTTGAATTATTATCTAAATCTAATCATGATTCATCTATCATGCATAATAATTTATGTCATTTTTTAAATGTCTAATGTTAAACAAACAATTACATTTTAAGTTAGATGATGTTGTGATTCATGAATCAAGATTCAGTCAAATTTTACCATTACTATTGTTTTTTATTTGCATTATTATGTTTGTATGATACATTGTTATGGTACAATGACAATCCTTGATGATTTTTATGAAAATATAGCAATTAAAATGATATAATTCAATTAATTCAATTTGTAAAAGTTAAATTTGAATGCCCAGTTTCATAATCATGAGTTAAAAGTACTAAATTTACAACTATAACATTTAGCAAATGAGCCTAAATTCCCTTCTATACAAATATAGAAATAAGGGAGCAACAACAGCTTCAGGTGATTTTGCCTCATGAGAAGAGTGTTATACTAGCATCAAAGTTAGTATTGGAAACATTTTTGGCCTTTGCATTTGATAGGCCTATTAAGAATAATAACATTTTAATTCTACTATGTTTTTCTTGTTCAAGAAATAAAGTTCAAACTTTAAAATCATATAAAACAATTACAAATAGAAATAAAGTAAAAACTACAATGATGATTAAAATCACTTTCTAGGTGTCACATACTCTGATGCTTAATGGATGTCTTATGGCATTACTAAATATTTGGTTAGCTTTTTTAGGATGTTGAAGTCTACTTTGTTTGGTGTTTTAACATTTGTTGTGTTATAGTAGATGACCTTTAACTTCATCTAACTTCCATTATTGGAAGATTTACTTGAAATAAGTGCTACATCTAACAGTGCATTCAAATTCACCAATGGTTTGATACAATTCAAAATGCCTTTAAAAGTTGAATCCTAAGGAAACTTGACTACTGCAAACATCATCTTGGCCTCCAACTCTTTTTTGTAAGCTATTGTACCAATGAATGTCACTGATGAATTACTAGAGCAAGGAGTAGGCAAACCAAGACTTATCATTAATTGTTCTTTGTCATCCATTTTGGTGAATTTTTTTTCCAATCAAGTTCAAATATTCCTCTCCTTCCCTTATACTCTAGCATTTTTCAATGGTAGCTAATGTCTTTGCTAATGCACTAATGTGGCCATAAACTCCTTGGGTAGCCAAATACCTATCACTATTTATTTTGATTATGTCTCTAATTTTTCTTGCACTCTTCTCAATCTTAAAAAGGTCATTGTTCTTCTCAATTCTCTCTTTGGTACTCCCACAAATAGCTCAAAAAGTTTGATGCAATTCAAAACAACCACACAACCTATCGGTATTTGTCATATTCACCCCCATATTTTTTCTTTAATTAGGTTGACTTAATTTTTCATTTTTTCATTGAAGTCAAACATATTTTTCTCAAAGGTTTTGATTGCTTTATTAGCCTTCTTTACATCTTGCATCATTTGTGACAACTTATTTTGACTTTGTTTCTTTATTTCCTCTTCTTTCTCTTCCCATTATTTTACTTCTTCCTCCTCATTGTCCAATTCCTTATTTATGTTATTGATTGTATGTCCACTAGAATCCAACTTTTTGAAAATATCTACTACAAATATTCTTTCATCCTCAAGTTTTTTATTTGTTTCTTACAATTTTTCCCTAAGTTCTTTGAATTTTTCATCAGCTTCCATATTAAGATGGTTCAAAGTATCACTGAGTTTCTTATTTCTCTATTTCAATTGTTCCTTCAACGTATTGAGTTTTGCTTCTCTTTCTAAATTTACATCAAACAACTTTTTATTGCCTCCTTCTAATTATTCCTTCAAAATTTTTTATTTCTGCCTGAATATTTTTTGGTTGAGGCTATGCACTTGGTCCTTGAGAGGAAGCAGTTGTAATCCTTTTCTCTCTTTCTTTGCACCTTCTATCTGCTACTTTCTACTTTGCCTTTGCATTTGTACTTTAGAGAAATCCATAGATAGCATGCTAACATAAAAATCTAATAAATTTATCTCACTCTTTGGTAATTTATTATCTACTTGTGGGGGGACAAACAATCATAAACTCCATCATTTCTTTGTTGTTGTTATATGTTTGAAATATCCTACTTCTGTTAGATTGCATGGTTATCGGCAGTTTTTTTTAGTAGTCATACAAATTCCTAAATTTGATGTTTAATAATGCATGCAATCATGCTGAAGATGCCGTTATAGAACCTGAGAT
This sequence comes from Cupressus sempervirens, assembly GCA_028749045.1. Taxonomy (NCBI): domain Eukaryota; kingdom Viridiplantae; phylum Streptophyta; class Pinopsida; order Cupressales; family Cupressaceae; genus Cupressus; species Cupressus sempervirens. The sequence goes on from CM053785.1 coordinate 690,263,563, forward strand.
TAGGTAGTAGTTTTAATTAGTTCTTTTTCTAAATAAACATACCAGCAATGGTATTGAGTGTAATGGTTTTTTAGAATAGTATAATCTGTAATAAAAAAAAGTTGTTTGATTCTGCTCTAAAAAAATAGAGCGTACTCTATTTCTTCATTGTTGGAGGTTTATTTTTTTTGTTTGTTTGTCTTCTTTGCTGTTATAAATCAGATTGTCTGGGTGTTCATATTCTACACGAAGGTAGTGATATTTATCAATACTAATCGTATTTCATAGCACGCATAATTTCATGTACTCGATCTTGAAAGAGAAACAAACAGTATACAAGTAAAACATTCATTAATAAAACGTTCAAGTAAGTTGCCAAGTAAAAAGAGATTGTACTAACATATACAATGGCCAGGTCATATTTCATATTTACTTTTGTCATGAAAAATCAAATGTGTTACTCAGCTTACGTAGCCATACTAAAAATGCCCACTACAGATCGTCATATTAAACATTCAACACAACTTAGAAGAACAGACGTAGACATGCAAAAACATGCCCCATCACATGAGCAATAACAATTAAAATAATATCTTTATTAAATCAAAAGCCATTTCAGATTGTCTGGCATGTAAGCACAATCTGCAAGGGTTACCGGGTAACCTTATTGTTATATTAAAAGGATTTAACACGGCTTGTTCACGACACCACCGCAAAGGCCTGGATTTCCTTTAAAACTTTATCCATAACACAACAAGCAACCAAAAATAGAAAGTGTGAGTCCACGTCATAAGTATATGAATTACACTATACTTTAATGAACAAACAAAATTGAAAAATAAAATAAATAAATAAACACCTATCGTATCCAAATCTTGAGAACTGTCCTACCGTAGGGATAGGGCCACTCAGCTGGTTGTTTGTCAGGAATCTAAAAATCAAAGACATTCAAGAATTAGTTAGGATATTGTTAATAAACTAGTACGCATTATTGTACATGTATAATCCTGCTAACTCAATACAAAAACATCCAACACCAATTATAAGACATAAGAGAAAATTTCATTTGGCTAAACTCAAAAAAATCAATAAACTCAGATGTAATTCAGGTATTTATGACAGTTAATGTTGCCATTAACGAACATAAAAAATATCTGTCTACAACAAATTTATCAATGAAAATCGGACAAAATGGTGACTTACAAGGAGCGGAGGTTGGAGAGTTGTTCAAGTGAGGTGGGTATTTTTCCGCTAAACTTGTTGTCAGAAAGATCAAGTGCAATCAGATTTTTCAGTTTCCCCAAACTTTCAGGTAGGCTTCCGCTCAATGAGTTACTGTATAAGTTTCTGAAATAGTTACATGGGATATGGTTAAATGAAAATTCAGCTTCAACTACAACACATAATTCATTCTTCAAATGTGCATAGCAATTCAAAACATACATGGATTGCAAGTTCGGAAGATTACCAATCCGTGGTGATAGTTCCCCAGAAAGACCTTGTGATCCCAAATCCCTGTAAAGAAGGTCAATGTTATGTCTGTTATATAAAACTAGTCGATCTCAAAAATATGATATGAGATTAGAGTGCTATGATTAGACTTACACCCTTGTTACATGGTTATCGTTGTTACAGGTGACATAAAACCACGTACAAGGATCGGCCAGGTTCTGATCCCAGCTTGATAAAGCATTTTGTGGGTCATTCAGATTGCTCTTCACATCTATCAGTGCATCCGATTCTGCTTTGGCATTGCATTGAATGAAAAGGAGATTGCACACAACAAATCCTCCTAGCACAAAGTGCATAGCCATCAGCCTGGTGATTGATGTAGCAGCAATGGCGAAATATCTTTCTTCTTTTCCTCTTGTCCTACAATTCACAGCCGATATATAAAGGTTTCCGTTCTAATGCCCTGTGTTAATTATTGTCAGTTGGACAGCTGTTATTTCTGATCCGAAAATAGCAGTAGTATTTATGGGTATCTTAAACAGCTGTTCGTCCTTATCTATATATAGCAGCATTAGTTATGGGTAGTTTGGACAACTGTTTGTCCACTTGCCGAGAATTAGTAAATGGTTATTGCAAGGATAATTATTTACTAATTTTAGAGATTCCCTTTTGGACACCTTGCAACCAATTCTATTATTGGCTGTCGAGTTGTCTTAATCTCAGCCGTTGGTTTGATTTAATCTCGGCCGTTGGTCTACCAACAGGAGTAGTATAAAAGAAGGTCAGGGGGGCATTTGGAGAACATGAAGTTTTGGAGAAGCATTTTGCAGTGATAGCAAATTGTCTTGCAGTATTAGCAAGGGCGCAGTGTTAGTGTGTGGATAGTAGTGGGGAATATCAGCGAAAAAAATTAGGAGGTTGTCAAAGTTCTACTAGTGAGAGGCAAGAAATTTTGTATCTCTTGATTTGTTGAAGTTTAATATAATTCCTCATCTGTAGAACTAGTTTTTCCTTAGGGGTTTTTCTAGGGACAATTTGTCCGAAAATATTGTGTTCATTGTGTTGCGCATTTCTTTCCGTATTTTATAAGTGAAGTTGCAGTTGTGTTATTTTTCAATATTAGCTGAAAATTTATTTTTAGCAGTTTAATAATCATTTATGATAGGAGATTAATAATCAGTGACTGCAATAGTTAATTTTTCACATGGTATTAGAGAATTGTTAAGGGTAGAAGAGTTTTGCCCTAGGAAAGAAATTTTGATCTTTTTAGATTTATTATTTCTTTAAACCCTTGAGATGGCTTCAACTAATTTGAGAGATCAAGATAGATTGGATGGTGCCTCAAATTTTGGTGTCTGGAAGGCCAGAATTTTTTTATTGTTGGAAGAGAATGGTATCAAGGATTATGCTACCAGTGTTGTACCTATACCAACGGATGCAACACAGCTTGCAACATATAGGAAGGACAATGCCAAAGCAAGGAGGATTATCCTTGATGGTTTCAAGGATCATATTTTTCCACATATCACAGAGCTAGATACGGCGAAGAAGATGTGCGACACCATTTTGAATCTATACCAGAATGCTACCACCAACAAGAAGTTGATTCTCAGAGAGAAGCTAAAGAATACCTGGATGAATTAGGGAGAAGACGTCACAAGTTACCTCACCAGGCTCAGATTCGTCAAAGATGAGTTAGCAGCTGTTGGAGATAGCCCTAGTGATGACAAGCTAGTGAGAATAGCCCTAAATGGGTTTACTACTAATGGAGTGTCTTTGTTCAAGTTGTTAGTGGATGAGATACTTTACCAAGTTGGGATCGACTATGGACTGATTTCACTTAGGAGGAGTTTAGACTAAGTCTTGTCAATGGGGCCAACAAGAGTCAGAAAAATGAGGTGGAACAAGAGAACGTTGCCCTAGCAAGTAAAGGGAAAGAAAAGAAGGGATTTAGCAACGGATCAAATTCACAAGGTGAGAAGAAGAAGAAGGACCTTTCTAAGGTCAAGTGGTTTGGATGCCACGAGTTTAGCCACTATGTCAATGATTTCCCAGAGAGGAAGAAGGGTAAGAAGCAGGTGGCAGCTTCAGCAAGTGCGAAAGAACTCTCTAGTAGAATGGAAGATGAGTTTGTACTCATAGCTTGTATGGTTAGCTCAACCTCATAGTGTGTTTGGTATATAGATAGTGGGGCGTCATTTCATATGACAGGAGTTAGAGAGTACTTCTCCAGTTACAAGGAGGAGGACACCAACATCCAAATTTCTATGGGAAATTTGTCCAAACTCAACCCTGTTGGGAAAGGGACTGTTCAATTTCAGAGGGAGAATAGAAAGATAATTCCACCTCATGATGTATTATATGTGCCAGGCTTAGGTATGAATTTGATTTCTATATCTGTTCTTCAGGATAGGGGGTATAATGTACTCTTTAGAGGGACACATGTGTTGATTAAGCACAAGGATTGGAAATCACCCATAACTATTGGAGTTAGGAGTGGTCGCCTTTATAGATTGCAGTTTGATACTCCTAAGGCACTTATGAGCAACAATAATCCTAGAGATCTTGGAGAGCTATGGCATAGGAGGATGGGCCATATTAATCATGGAGCACTTAGATTGCTTCGTGAGACGGTGACAGGTATTCCAGAGGTGAGCATAGAGCATGACGATGTATGTAAGGGATGTGTGTTGGGGAAGTTTGTGTAAGCATCTTTTCCAAGGAGTGACACCAGATCTAAGGGTGTTCTTGATCTAGTACATTCAGATGTTTGTGGACCAATGTCGACAAAATCTCTCAGAAGATATGAGTACTATGTTACTTTTATTGATGATTTCTCTAGAAAGACCTGGATATACTTCTTAAAGACTAAGGATGAGGTTTTCAGTCGATTCCAAGAGTTCAAGGCTCTTGTGGAGAACTTGACAGGAAAGAAGATAAAGGTTCTTCAGTCAGACAATGGAGGAGAGTACAAAGGAAATGTCTTCCAAGAGTTCTGCACCAAAGAAGGAATCAAGAGAGAATAGACTGTTCCTTACAATCCACAACAGAATGGAGTTGCTGAGAGGAAGAACTATTCTATATCAGAGGCAGCAAGAGCTATGCTACATGACTAGGAGATGCCTCGTTACTTATGGGAAGAGGCGTGTAATACAACAGTCTACATTCAGAATAGAGTTCCACACAAGGTGCTAGGGAAGATGACACCAGAGGAGGCTTTCATAGGAAAGAAGCCAGATATTAGTCACTTTAGGATATTCAGGAGTTTGGCATATTGCCATATTCCTAGAGATACACGTACAAAGTTAGATCAGACTGCAGAGAGGGGCTACTTTGTTGGGTACAGTGAGACCTCAAAGGCATATAGGATTTTCATTTCGGGGATTAAAAGAATTATTGTCAGACAGAATGTCAAGTTCATGGACAAGACCAAGTCAAGAGCAACAAAGCTCAAGTACAGTTACTAGTACGAGTGTGGACTCAGTTAGTGAAGATTCACAGAGTATGGAGCAATAGGTGCAACAGGAAATGCATCTAGAGGACTTAGAGGTTGACATTTCATCCTCTATAGTTGGCAGTAGGAACCATGTGGTTCCAGATATACACTCAAGAGTTTGTGGGAGCTCCTAGGAAGAGTACTAGATAGCGAAGACAACCAGCCAAGTTCAATGACTATGTGGCATTAGTTAGTCAGTTGGTAGATAGTGAGCCTTCTAGCTATCAGGAAGCTGCAGAACATCAGGTATGGCGAGATCCTATGGTTGAGGAATATTCTTCAATAATGCAGAATGATGTGTGGGAGGTAGTACTTAGACCAACAAATAGGGCTATAGTTGGATCAAGTTGGATCTATAAGATAAAGCACAATGTAGATGGTAGCATCGAGAAATACAAGGCGAGGTTCATGGCAAAGGGGTTCTCTCAGAAGGAGGGAATAGACTATGATTTGACATTTGCTCCTATTGCCATGTATACTTCTATACAAGCTGTAATCTCATTTGCAGCACAGATGGGATGGTAGATCCATCAAATGGATGTCAAGATAGCATTCTTTAATGGTGAGTTGAAGGAGGAGGTATACATAGAACAACCAGAAGGCTTTGTAGCACACAGAAAAGAGACCCACGTGTATAGATTAAAGAAAGCATTGTACGGACTCAAGCAAGCTCCTAGAGCGTGGTATGAGCGCATTGATACATACTTGCAGAAAATGGGTTTTGTGAAGAGTGAAGCAGATGCTAACCTCTACTACTTGACGGTTGGGGGTGAGATTCTAATTCTTGTTCTTTATGTTGATGACCTATTTCTTATAGGTTCACTAGGGCTCATAGTGGATTGCAAGAGGAACCTTGCAGAAGAGTTTGAGATGAAGGATTTAGGACTTATGCACTACTTTCTAAGCATGGAAGTGTGGCAGACAGATGGAAAGATTTTTCTTGGTCAAGGGAAATATTGCATTGAAATCTTGAAGAAATTTGGGATAGAGGATTGCAAAGCCATGTCTACACCCATGATCACGAATTGGGAGAAGGTAGATACAACTAAGGAGAAAGATGTAGATCCCACTTTATATAGACAGTTGATTGGTTCGCTTATGTATTTGGTCAACACTAGACCAGATATAGCATTTGTAGTAAACTCTCTTAGTTAGTTCATGGTTGAACTGAAGAGAATGCATTGGATAGCAGCTAAGCATGTGCTATGTTACTTGCGTGGTATAGTCGAGTATGGGATCAGATATGTTCGAGGTGAAGGTATCAAGTTGATAGGCTATACTGACGCAGATTGGGCAAGAAGTACAACAGACAAAAGGAGCACTTTAGGGTGTTGTTTGAGCTTGGGATCAGGAGTTGTATCTTGGTTTAGTAGGAAGCATAAGTCTGTGGCTCTAAGTTCAGCAGAAGCATAATAAATAGCAGCTAGCATGGTGACATGTGAAGCTAAATGTCTTCGGAAGTTGTTAGTAGCCTTGTTTGGTCAGAAGGTTGAGACTACTATGATACATTGTGACAATCAGAGTTGCATCAAGTTGTCTGAGAATCCAGTGTTTCATGATAGGTCTAAACATATAGATATCAAATATCACTTCATCAGAGATTGTGTACAAAGGGAAGTTGTTCAGCTACAGTGCATACCTACAGAAGAACAGGTACCAGACATTCCGACTAAGGCATTGGGGAAGACAAAATTTATCTTCTTTAGAGATAAGTTAGGTGTCCTGTAGAACAGCTTCCTTGCTAAGAGGGAATGTTAATTATTGTCAGTTGGACAGCTGTTATTTCTAACCCGAAAATAGCAGTAGTATTTATGAGTAGCTTGGACAGCTGTTCATCCTTATCTATGTATAGCAGCATTAGTTATAAGTAGTTTGGACAGTTGTTTGTCCACTTGCCAAGAATTAGTAAATGGTTATTGCAAAGATAATTATTTACTAATTTTAGAGATTCCCTTTTGGACACCTTGCAACCAATTCTATTATTGGCTGTCGAGTTGTCTTAATCTCAGCCATTGGTTTACCAATAGGAGTAGTATAAAATGAGGTTAGGGGGGCATTTGGAGAATATGAAGTTTTGGAGAAGCATTTTGCAGTGATAGCAAATTGTCTTGCAGTGTTAGCAAGGGTGTAGTGTTAGCGTGGGGATAGCAGTGGAGAATATCAGCAGGAGAAATTAGGAAGTTGTCGGAGTTCTGCCAGTGAGAGGCAAGGAATTTTGTATCTCTTGATTTGTTGAAGTTTAATATAATTCCTCATCTGTAGAACTGGTTTTCCCTTAGGGGTTTTTCCAGGGACAATTTGTCCAAAAATATTGTGTTCATTGTGTTGCACATTTCTTTCCGTATTTTATAAGTGAAGTTGCAGTTGTGTTATTTTTCGATATTAGCTGGGAATTTGTTTTCAGCAGTTTAATAATCATTTATGATAGGAGATTAATAATCAGTGACTGTAATAGTTGATTTTTCACACCCTGCTGATCATATGTTCATTTAGTTCGATTTCCCAAAGGCAGTAACAAACTTCTTCGGCTTCCCTAACGCCAATGATAGAAAATGGTTTTTTAAAGTTGGTTATTAAAAGTAAACATTCAATTAATGTTTACTTTCAGCTAATGATAGATATTTAGATAAGAACTTATCCTATCTTTAGAAGAAATGTTTTATAGAAGGTTCCAATCTTAAATAGAACAAAATTATAGTTTAAATGAAAATGTTAAAGGGAGAAATTTTTGTGCCGGGTAAGATTAACTATTTTACGTTCTACGTATAAATCTATAAAAAAATTAGAAAGGTTCGAGATTAGTGGTAATGAAGTAATTTGCTCTCTCTACTGCTATAGCTGATGTTATGACATGAGTGCAAATGACAAAGATGAATTTATCATTATTTTAGTACATGTAGCTGCAAAGAAGTGAATTTTTGTGTTGTAATTAGAAAGATTCGAATGATGTCATGTTAGTGATACTTCTGTTATGATTGGGGCGATCATAGAGAGAGTATCCAAATCTCGTTTTATGGCTACATAAATATTAATAAAGAGTTTGTGGTAGGGGTCAAGGAGGAGACGAGCCTAAAAATATATTACAAATATAATAGAAAATTTATAATATCAAAAAATTCTCCATTTCATTCACCAAGCAAAATATGATAAACAAATTGTATAACTATCTTTACCTACTTAAAAAACAAACTTGCCTAGTAATACTATTGGTTGATATGTGATTATAATATTGTGTTTTGATTGACAACGAATGATCTTGAGTTGACCAAATGGAACGCCTATAAAAAGATACCTACTCAAATGTCAATAGATAGTATTTTCAAAGTGAGAGACGTGTCATTGAAAGTTATTAAGCCTTCTTTTGTGGATCACTTATGCTCCCATTAAAAAAATTGTGGATAATACTTTTGTAATGGGCCAGTCTTCAATCCGCCAGGCTAAGGTTTGTAAGGTTAGTCTTCAAATTTAGCCGCCTTCTACTGGTCAACCTATCAATTGTGATAAGCACTCTTCGCATTCTATTAACACTCCGGAGGATAGGCATTTGAGAATTTATTAGACTTTGGGTTTCTCAAAAGATGCTCTTCCTACTGCATATCTCAGCCTCCCTTTTTGTCTCGAACCTCTTCAGTCCTTTTGGTAATCTATATTGGAGGGATGTAATAACGAATTGGCTAACTGCAAAGGGATCCCAAGCTCAGTCACGCTATTAAATTACAATTTCTCAAGGCTAATTGGTCAAACATACTAATTTATGCTTTAATCCTTTTTCAAATTCGTACCAAGTTTAATGAGGCCATTGAGAGAATTCAGAGGCACTTTCTCTGGCCTAGTGTGAAAGATAGAAAAGTGTTGGCTTCGTGAGAGAATGTTTGCAAACCTAAGAAGTGGTGGGGTCTTGGGCAAATGCATTACAATGATGAATTAGGCAAGATGTCTACTAGTGATGGGATAAAGATTAATTTCTAGGATGATATATGGATAGTGATAGGTACCTTAGTTTAGATTCTAATTTTTCTCCCTTTAAGGAGGAATGCATTCAAATCTATGACAGCAAGGTCAGACACTATTGGCTGAATGTTTCCTAGATTAATCTTCCTATTGTTGATATCTCCCTGTCTTCGACAACATTGCAAACTCTCTTATTTACGGAGTGAGTGCTCCATGAAATTTTTCGGTTTCCTTTGTCGTTGCTTCTTTTGATGATCATCCTCCTTTTCAGCTAATGTTTGAAACAAATATTTAATCCCAAATATTATTATCTTTACTTGTATGGTTCGTCAAATTAAAATTATTTTGATTAACAATCTTTATAGAAGAGGCATTACAATACCTAAAAGGTGCATATTATGTAAAGAAATTAAGAATTTTTTGTTCCTATAATGGTTAATTATTCCTGTTCTTGGGAAGTCTAGTCTTTGATTTTGCAGAGCTGAAATAGCTGTTAGGCTTTTGATAGGTCTTGAAAGATTTCAAAATTCAGTGGAGCTTGACCAAGGTTCATTATGGAAACAATCTTCACGATTTACTGGCCTCACATATGATGTAGAATATTTTAAAAGAGCAAAATATTAGAGTGTTTAGGGGCTTACTCCCAATATCTTTGTGGGTATAATTAAGAATAACATTGTAGAAAATTATAAAAATAATATCCATCCAATATTGAATTTTTGTGCTAGTAGTGGAGGTGGTCCCTGTAAACGGAGTAAATTTGGTAAAAAGAATAAAAGGGTTAAGCCAAATGGATGACGGCAATCCTTGTGAGATAAAGATAAAATTTTATGAGGAAACAAGGGGAACCTAGAATAGCTTGATGTAAAAAATTATTAGAGATGATAAGAAAAACACTTTTATGACAATTTCTTGGCCACTAGGATTTCAATTTATTGATTTAGCCAAAGCTATGGGCCTTTCTCATAGCCTTAGGCTGGCTAAAAGGTATCATTGCAGGAACATCTAGAATGAGAGGAATTTGAATAACATCCTTAGTGACAACTTTACCCCTTCTTGGATGATTGGAAATATAATTATAGAATCTAATAGTAAGATCAAGTTTTCATATCCCATTTAGCTATGTAGAAATGTCATCATTACTTGGTATGGAGAAATGAAATTCAAGGTAGATTCAAAGGATTATATAATTTATAATAAGGAAAAAATTGAATATCCTAATTTATCAAGAATTTTTAATAATAATGAAGATTAACTGGATTAAAATGTTAAATTATTTCACATGCACAAAACATGGTGTCATTCCAAAAGTAAGAAGACATCCTTTATGTATTAATTTTCTTTTATTTAACCTATATATTCATATTTTTCTCAAGGCTTCTTTGAATTCTAGCATTGAGATTTTCATGAGTATTTTTGTGTCTACTCTCATTGGCAATGATTCAAAGAGAATGGATATGTCTAACTAAAAGAAAAAATAGAGGAATAAACTTGAAGTTTGGGATAAGATGACAAAGGGATTCTTACTTATTGAATGGAAAAGCTAGGAGTAGGCCTGGACTTTGATGGCCATATCGACCATTTTTCTATTTTTGAATAGTGTATGCTATACTAGAATATTATTAGACAGTACAGACAAGTATTATGATACATATTGGCAGCCTATTTTTTTATAAAACCATAAGTTTTACATTTTAAATTTATAATAAATTGTCTATTGATCGATGGAAGTACAAACAAGATAACAAGATATAGAGGAGGAGGGGGTGAATTAGAATCTTAATCACTTATTAATTTTCACCAATTCATTCACATTCATTAGTAAACTTGTGCATACAAAAAATGTAATAATAAACTTGTTGTATCATGTAAATATGATTTATAAAATGCATGAAAATAAAAACATAACAAAAAAATTGTTATCCAAAAACCCTTCAAGGTGAAGGTAAAGTTGGGGTGGGGATGACATCCCAAAATCTTCACTACTGTAGTAATAAAGTTAACTTGTTAGGTTTACAATGTTTGATTATAAAATATGATCTACTCTATGAGCGATTTGCCCTATTAAAAGCATTTGAGACTGCTAGGTCTCACCTTGTTGGAGGATTCAACACTTACAACAAAGAAACAACTATGATAGGAGATTTACAAAGATTCGTTAAGACCACACTATTAAAAGATTTACCTGATTCAATTTTATTAAAATTGATTCAATACTTGACTCTTGGTATGCTCTATAAGTTGATTTCAAGTCTTTTCTTTACTAACTAATTGACTCTTCTGATTTGATAAAACTTTTCTTTCCCTTTTACTACTTTGAATAGCTCACTTGGTTAGTTGAGAGATAACATAACACTTTCACTAACTTGAGATCTGATCTCGATCTTTTAGTTTACTATTTACATGTTACTCCTTGTTCACATACACACTTTTCTATTCTCATCTCATCACCACATCACTCAAACACATGATCTTAGGTAAACATCTTCTCCATTTAAAGAGTTATTTAAAGATTTTTCTAGATACTTCCATATATTTTCTCTTCGTATGAATTATTGATCACAAAACATAGGGATCTGTGATCCACATCATAAATGTGTAAAACTCTATATAAAAACCTCTACATATATTAAATGTTTCTTCCTTGTCAAATTGAAAATGATTTACCTCAAAATATATTCCACTCCTAAATTTTATGTAAACTCTACATTGGTTGTCTTTTGCTACTTTCTAATACTCGACATTGATGTTGGTCAGTCTATATTGTGCTAGGAACATACTATGTAAATCATCACTTGTATGATTCTATACTTAAAATTTCTTAGTCGTTGATGAGCTCAATTCATATAAAAATACGCAGTGACCATACACTTACTCAACACCTATAGAGCTCAATATGTACTTACTTATGTACATGAGTTGACCTATATAGAGTAGCTTGATCATCACTTGTATGCTTCTATACTTAAAATTTCTTAGTCGTTGATGAGCTCAATTTATATAAAAATACTCAGTGACCATACACTTACTCAACACCTATAGAGCTCAATATGTACTTACTTATGTACATGTGTTGACCTATACAGAGTAGCTTGATCATAGTGATGATTATCTAACTCTGCCTTATAAATGACTAAGAGTTTAGCACTAATAGATAAAACTGGTAGGAGATACCAGCAATCCCCCTTTCGATATTTATGGAGACTTTTTTTCTTCATATTTACATTGTTAAAAATACAATTTGTTAATTAGGTCTCCCCCTTAGTCTTATAACTTGGCAAAATGAATAATGAATAAACAATGTAAAATGAATGTGACAAAAAATTCATTTACCGTTCAAAATCTGTTTTCATTTCCCTCTTTATTTCCCCTTTTAACAAATCCATTTCCCCCTTTTTTCGAACATTTATGTCACCAATCCATATTTGTGAATGAATGTCTCATGAACTCTAGTGATCATGGATAGTGCATCATCTCATGTGGTTCTGGTTCCCTCCACAATGCGATGTTACAATTGTATTCTTAAAAGCTAAGTCAATCAAGTTGTCAACCACTAAAAGATTATGATCTTCTTTAATAAGATCCTAGGCTAGTTGCATCTCCCTTTAAATGACCTCTAAATGAGGTATCATCATTTATTGAATAAAGATCAATTTGGAAACTCATGTTAATCATAGTTTCTCAACCAATGTTCCTTGGGTATTCAGTAAATTATTGAAATGATCAATACTAGATCCTTCTAACTATGAAATAATATTGTTGGATCTTTTCATTTGAGTTTGAATCTACTATATTTAAGTTTGAATATCATTTTTGAATCATGGTACATTTGAATTTTTTTTTTACAAATTCTATACTTTTTGTATTAGTTTTGTCATAGCCTATACACACTCTTGTAATTACACTTTCTACTCAGGAATGGTTATGGAAACTTTATCCATAGCCTTATTCTTGAATCTTTTAGCTGACCAATCCATCAATATTTTATTCAACCCCATATTACCAACATTTTCTTGTTCAAAAATATTTACAATTTGGGCAATAATAGTAGCATCTACATAAAAAATTTGACTATCAAAATCATCAACAAAAATATTTTTCACATGAGAGTACCTTCTTTTTCTTAAGCTCTCCCCTTAATTCTTCTTGCCACTTTTTCGTGAAACCTCTGGCAACAAAATTTTTTCTTCAAAGGTGAGAGTTTCCAAATTTAGTTGTGGCATCTCAAATATTTCATCTAGAATGACTTCAATATATAGTGAAGTATCCTTTATTGCTTTCCATTTTCTCGATGAAGGATTGTTTCTGCTCATCATTGCTTTGAGAGTTTGTGAGGGAGTTTTACCACTCAATCATGCGTGTGCATCGATTATCGAGACAAAAATGGTTGCATTTGGTTTTGATCTACTTATTTCTTAGTTTTCCTCAACGTGAGGTGCTGAAACCATCTAACTAACAATGCTTGTGTCTTTTACCTCCTTTTCTACCTCTGTACCTATGATCCTTGACTTCTTGGCCTCTAGAGTGTCAAGGTGTCAGCATATATTGCTGACATGCTACCTTGTGGACTTGGCACTCCTAAACTTCCTCCATGGTTGTAATCATCTTTGAGGGTTATAGTTTGTTTCTCTATCTTTGCTCCCTTGATTGATAGCCCACAAATGCTTTTCCAAAGAAATTCATCCTGATCTATGACAACTTCCATTTTATTTTGTAAGGTAAAAAAATATTCTATATTTAGGAACAAATCTTCTCCTATACTTTATCATAAATGTTTCCTACTGATCCTACGATAGATCAGGCATAACTCTAACTAGAGTGTTAGTCCTTCTCTTTTTCTCTTCTTGCAACTACCATTTTCTTTTGAGTCTATCAAATAAGTCCTTGGGTATCTTCTTCTCAATTTCAATAGGAGCTAGCTTATGATTAGTGATGAGAGTGATTTACAATTCATTTTTATGCTATAGTTTAATCTATTTCATACTCACTTCCATGCTTTATTTCTATCTAATTCATCTTATTTTATCATTTTATGTTCTGTGTGATTTAATATGTATAAGTAATATTTAATATGGTTTTGGGATAAAAATTTAGTTAAAATATATTATTCAAATTTTTTTTACTAATAGGAATTATAATCCCAAGCTTTTGGGAAATTAAGCTTGCTGCATACAACTAATAGGAACTTTCTGCTATAGGAGCTTTCTAGTTTTCTTGTCGCTCTCTTCACTAGAATCTAATATCTAAACAATTATTCTTATCATTTCCTAACTTAATTATTTTTACAATGTGGATTTATTTATTTATCTACTTCAATATTTCATATATTGTCATTTGATTATCCAATTCTTCCAATAACTTTACTGAGGATTGTGCAAAAGGATGCATTCATTAGCTACATGGATGATTTGTAGCTATAATAATTTCCTATTATTAGTTTTTGTTGTAAAATAATTTTATCAAGTAGTTGGTATCCCAAAAGTTATAGATATTATTCCAATTTATAGCCATGGTTATAAAAATTCTATTTTATTATGTGGCCAACAAATACTATTTTGTGTAAACCACTTATTATTAGTTTGTTGGCCATGTTCAAAAGAAAATAATCTATTTTCAGATTATTTGTTATAGACTACAATAATATAAGAAGCATATGTAAATGTTTGAATGTAATTCTTTTTGGCATCAAATTTTCAAGAAACAAAACCATTGTGTTGATTGCTTCTATCATAGCTTTGTAAGCGTTATCTTTATCATCTGATGGGAGGAATGGTGCCCACTCTCCACTAGCTAGTGGATTGTAAATAATTTATTTTTGTGCATTTTATCATTTGTTTACTGTGTTTTATATTGCTATGTTTGATATTTTGATAGTTTTTGTTTGTTAATATTACATTTTTTTATTTGACGAGTGTTAATAATCTATTTTTATTTCTATGTTATAGTTTTGGTTGATATGGCTTTCAAACTTGATTTCTATTAGAGTATGTCTTAATTTTTGTATTGTAGTTCTTGTTTCATTTCTATATTGTAGTTCCTGTAGAATTTTTGTCACAAAATTAGAAGAGAAAGTATTGTGCATTAAGTAATTATTTTATCAAATTAACCATTCATATCTTATGTACGTTTGTGGTCTATAGATTCTTTTGATTTGTATTTGGGAGTTTTTATTTTGTAGATTATTAGATCTATTGAAATTGTTTTTGCCATAAAATGATAGTTCCTATTGCCAGGAAGTGACAGTTCCTATCACTAGAATTATTTTAGTTTGTTGTAGATTTATTATTATGTGTTCTAAATCCACTCATAATCACTCAACTCACAGGTTGGACACCTTTCCTAAGCTTACACCCCCTAATTGGCATGATTAGATGAAGCTAAAAATCATCTTAAATTATATTAAATCTTTCTAATTATTTTCCCCAGTGTTGGCCTATCATTTTTGTGTTGCTACTGGGGAAAGGTGTCAAAGGCATGTTAGCTTGATGTGTTGAGTTAGGAACAATGTGTTAGGATGAAAGCTTTTGCAATTTCTAGCCTTTCTTAAGTAATAAATCTTAATTTGTGTCACTTAAATAATATAGATGCATTTTTTTAGAGTTTTCACATAGATCTTAGAAATTAGATTCACTTTTACATCATCACTATTTGTGAGGTTTTTTATAGAAAAACAAATATTTTGAAGAAAAAATGTTAAAAATAATGCATTTTCAAAGAAATTCACACACATTAATTTTGGAGAAAAAATTATTCAAAATATAGAATGTGATGAGGATGCAAGAAGAAAGGGGCATTTCCCCTTGACCCAAATGGGGGTTTCTATCCCTAGACCACTTATTTCAAAGTTAAAAACAAAAGAAAAAACTAGTGGGAAAATTGTGTCAATCAAAGTTGATGTTTTTATACCCTCTCTACCTAATGAATGCAACTTAAACAAACTTGATCTTTCATTATCACAAGTATGCAAGAATTTTGTATCGACATTTGAACATGAGCAAATCATTGATGAATTCTTAGAACAATGTGACTTTAAGGATGCCAACTTAACTACTTTTTGTTCTAATTGCTATAGGAAAGATGACCAATGCCTATGCATGAACAACCAAGAGCATATTATACATGAAGTACAAGATATCTATGAACCTTTCCATAATGAGGATGCAAATAAAAAATTCTTCCTTGTACCTGGTACTCCATTTCAAATGCCAACCAAAGAAGATCAACATATGCATGATGTTGGTAACATATATTGTCACACTATTTCATTACAAAGCCAACATATTTCTTCAAAAAGTACTTCTCCACCTACTATACAGAATGAATATAATCATACATGCTCACAGCAACCTGTATATCTTTCTTATATTCCACCATATCCATCCTTACCATCTGTCTTACACCCATCCTCCTTGATCCCATCCACTTTATGTCCTCAACAATTCTTTCCATTATCGCATTCACATTACACTCCACAATGTCCACCAAGGGAAACTATAATGCCCCATACCACGCTTCATAATAAGTGGCTAAAATGGAATACACTACTAAACTCTCAAGGACCATTTACCATTTCATGTTGTGTTTGTAATTGGAAAATTAACATTGGAATGCATTGATACAAATATGGGATGTGATTTTGGTTTAATTAGAATAGAAGAAAAATATAATTTATTGAATCATAATCAACTTTGGTTTTCTTTTCCATTTAGTGAATCACAATTAACACCCACAAATGAGCGCATACTTCAAATTACACCAATTTTAATTATTAGACACATAAGAATCTATGCTTATATTAACCATTCACTAAGTAATATTAATCGATATGCTTTCCCCCAAAAATGTGTTGTCAGAATCTCCAAGATCTTTATTATATTACTTTTGTACTTTATGCATATTGTTCTTTGGAGGCCTATGGTTAAATTGTGTATTCCGCACATACTCATTGATTTGGGACTAATAATTAATTAAGCACAATCATATAGGTTTGTGTGCATTAATAGCCAAATAAAATATGTTGGACTTGGATGATTATTCATTTCAAAGGGATCATATATATATATATATATATATACATATGTATATCTACATATATATATATACATATGTATATCTACATATATATATATATACATATGTATATCTATATATATATACATATATACATATATATATACATAGATACATATATATATATATATATATATATATATATATATATATATATATATACATATGTATATATATATACATATATATATATATACATATATATATACATATATATATACATATATATATATACATATATATATACATATATATATGTGTATATAAATATATATACACATATATACATAGATATATATATATATATATATATATATATACATATATACATAGATATATATATATATATATATATATATATGTATATATATATATATATACATATATATACATATATATATATATACATATATATATACATATATATATATATATATATATGTATATATATATACATACATATATATATATGTATATATATATGTATGTATGTATGGATGTATGTATGTATGTATGTCAAAATATTGATTCTTTGTATTGCCATCCTATTTCTTTATTGATTGGATTATCCTAATAACTCCATGCTTTTGTAATGTGAAATTAAGCTGGGGGGATATCCATTGAATTTTAAAATCTTTGGTTGTCCTATTTATTGTTTTAATAATCTCATGCCCTTGTAGTATGAATTTAAGTTGGGGGGAATCCCTTTCTTTTCTAATTCTTTATTGGTTCCTAATAAATGTTCATTGATGCTTCTAATATTCCTTATTGTGTGATTCTTGGACCACATCAAGATATGTATTCCTATTGTAATCACATTCATATTTTTTTTCAAGCAATTATTTATGTTACTAACTCTACTAGTCATTTTTAAAATCATATTATTCACTTAATGGTAGGGTTATTAATTGGATAAAATTGCTTTACTACACTCGATATGCTTTATTTTGAAAATACAGTTACAGGTCTCTTGATATGGTAGGATAATCTTAGTATCAATACCAGTTGATGATGTTTTTTGATAGAAGCATTTCATAAACACACTATTGGCTTTGCTAGCACTATGTGGGCTTGCTAGCTATTTGTCACATATTAGTTTCACTTGTGCTTCAATATTTGAGATCACAAGAAGAATATGGCATAAGGCATTCACCACATTGAGATGTGATTTTATTTTTCTTAGGTGCTCGATCACATGGAGGAATCTATGCCACTGGGTCTATGAGATCCATATACAATCCACCACTTTCTACATCCATACTAGAGGATGGAAGGGAAATGCAGTTCTAGCTATCGAGCATTGTGCAAGTGGCTACTTCAACATATAGTGCACCAGATGGATGCTGCATGAAATGTGAATGAATACAAGGACCACCACATCAGCTTTTATTATTTCCACCCAGTGGCATAAGTGATGACATCCCACTAGGATGAGCAAGCATAGGCTAAGGAGCATCTCTTCCTATAGGGACCTCATCCTACTATCTATAAGGGTAGGCACAAAAAGAAAGAGCAATAGGGGGAAGTGTAGTTGATCTTGATTTAGATCCATCCATCCATTGTATTCATCACAAATCAAGAGCCATCACCTCTGAATGCACTTTGCCTTGCTACACACTTTATTTTTTGATCAAATCCCAATGATCCCCCACCATGATCCTATGGTGCTATTTTGTTGAGCTATGATATGGAAATACTCCTTCCTCAACATGTGTCTCCTCCTCTTTGAATTTTTATGGATACATTAGAGACTATAGTTGGTATTTCACTCCACCACCTTTTCTTTGATAATGAAGGTATTTATTTCATGGAATGGACTTATCCATCCAAAGGATTGGATAACATAACTTCATGCTAGGTGATCATGGGTTATCATTATATAGGTCCTATGTCTTGTGAGGATCACCCTTCTTATGAGTAATTCTCTAATCAAAGTGTGCTAGTGTGTTCTAAAGTTCTCCAAGAAGCTTTCAAATTTAGTAGCATGAGATACATGGATCAAGGTTGATTTGTGTCATGTTTTAGTATTCCCATATTTGTGGAGATTATTCACAGTCATCATTCCAAGTCCATAAAGCAATCAAGTTTCCATAGTACCTTCTATGAGGTCATAGTAAAATCTCAAGTTTTGGATGGTATCATTTTTTTTATCATCCATATAAGCATTTCTTATTCTTTGGTCATTCTATGCAGTTATTGTAAAAGAAGAAAAATGAAAGTTTTTTTAAAAAAAAATTTCTTTAGAAAAAAAAATAAATGAAAAATGAAAAATGAAAGCAATAAAACATTTAATATTGAAAACCTTCAGGCATTGTTGGCGAGTTAGTATCTGAAAACTAGTTTCCAATAGATGTTAATTGCAAAAATAAATTCTTAGTGGAAATTTTTTTTTTCATAGTGCTATTAAGTAATGAGTGATTAAAAACTAGCTTGCCAGTGGTTATTTGTCATTATCAAAATTTGTAAAAGAAAAAAAAATTGAAAATGAAAGAAAAAGAAAAAGAAAAAATGAACATAGAAAAAATGCAATAGTTGTTGTTTTTGTATTTTTTGCTAATCATTCTTTTCAGGGACACTCATTGGCTTCTATGGTTATGGGAACCTCCTATCGCTCCCTATTGAAGCTCTTATTTAGTATAATTATCAACACTTTGATCACCTATAGTATATGTTTTCCATTGAGGTGTATTAGTGGAATGTGCTAGCCACTATTTTTTCTAAACTACTTCAATTTGATGATGGTAGCTTGTCAAGTTGTAGTCCTTTGTACTATTTTGGTTCCTTTCAATGGTATGCTCTCTTAGTGATTTTAGTCAAATGGAGGTCTTTTGTGATGTTGCAGTTTTGGATGCCCCTCTTAGCCCTTGTTGTTGATTCATCCATTTTGGAGGTGCCAGTTTTGGAGTTTCTTTATTTTTTCCAACCTTGGTCACTCTACCCATGCATGTTAGTAACACAATTAATTTTGTCTTTCATTATTTTATCTCTTAACTTTATTTTCATTGCTTATTATATTGATCCCTATGCAACACCTCTCCCTATTCTTTCCTTGTTTCCCATGATGGTCAACCTTTAAGTTGGGGGGAGGAATGTAATTCTATTATCTTCCAACCATCACCCTTAATAATTCCATCATACTATCCATTATATCCATCATACAATAGCCTTTATTTTGTCTCTCATCTCTCCTATTTCACCTATTTAAAATCCTCTTGTACAAATTGAGATAAATTTCTCAAACATGTAACCATTTGAACCATGATGTTAGAAATGAAAAAGAAAAAGGAAAAGAAAAAATGATGAAAACATTAAATGGGTATTATTATTGCAAATAGAAAATTTAAAAAATGATAAAACTTTTCATAAAAGAAAAAGAAAAGGGCTTTTTGTTTATATAGGAGTTATCATGGTTTAGGGTGGAGACAAAGCCGAATCTATAAACCTATAATGCTTCTAGTTCATACCAAAATCCTCTTGATCATATTGATTGCACAAGAACATATGATATGTTAAGTTGGGGGGAATGATGAGAGCCATTTACAATCCATTTTTGTTCCATATTTTAATTCATTTTTTGTACCTTCATACTAACTTCCATGCTTTATTTTTATTCTAATTCACCTCATTTTATCATTTTATGTTGCATGTGATTTAATATCTATATTAGTAATATTTAATATGGTTTTAGGATTAAAATCTAGAAAATATATTATTGATTTTTTTTACTAATAGGAATTATAAACCCAAGCTTTTGGGAAATTGTGATTGATGCATACAGATCATAGGAACTTTCTGTTGTAGGAACTTTCTAGTCTTCCTATCACTCTCTTTACTAGAATCTGAGATCTAAACAATTATTCCTATCATCTACCAACTCAATTATTTTTACAACCATGTGGATTTATTTGATTATCTACTTCAATATTTCATATATTGTCATTTGATTATCCAATTCTTACAACAAATTTATTGAGGATTGTGGAAAAGGATGCATTCATTGGCAACATGGAGGATTTGTACTTATAATAATTTTTCCTATTGTTATTCCCATTTATAGCTATGGTTATAACAAATCTATTTGTAGCTATACTTATGGAGATTATTCCCATTTACAACCATGTTTATAATAAATCTATTTTATTATGTGACCAAAAAATAATATATTGCGGAAGCAACTTATTTTTAGTTTGTTGGCCATCTTAAAAAACAAATAACCTATTTTAATATTATTTTTATAGGCTGCAATAATATAAAAAACATATGTAAACATTTGAATGATATTCTTTTTGGTATCAAATTTCTAACAAATAAAACCATTGTGATAATTGCTTCTATCATAGTTTTTAAAGATTTATCTCTATCATTTGATGGGAGGAAGGGTGCCCACTCCCCAATAGATAATGGATTTTAAATAATTTATTCTTGTACATTTTAACATGAGTTTATTGTTTTTCATATTTTTATGTTTGATAATTTGATAGTTTTGTTAGTTAATATCTCATTTTTATATTTGATGAGTGTTAATAATATATTTTTATTTCTATGTTATAGATCTAGTTGAGATGGCTTTTAGATCTGATTTCTATTATAATATATCTTAATTTTTGTATTGTAGTTCCTATCGCATTTTAGTATTGTAATTTTGGTCGCATTTCTATATTGTAGTTCCTATATAATTTTCACTACACAATTAGAAAAGAAAGTATTGTGCACTAAGGAATTATTTTAACAAATTAACCATTCTTATCTTATGCATGTTTATGGTCTGTAGATTCTTTGGATTTGTATTTGAGATTTTTTCTTTTCTATATTATTAGATCTGTTGAAATTGTTATTGCTAGAAAATGATAGTTCATGTCACTAGGAACTGATAGTTCCTATTGCTAGAACTATTTTAGTTTTCTATAGATTTATTATTGTGTATTCTAGATGCACTCATAATCACTCATCTCACAATCTACAAGCCTTGATGGTATATTACCCAAACACCTTTCATAGTCTTACACCCCCAGATTTACACAAATAGAGAAATCTTTAAATCATCTTAATTTATATTAAATATTTATAATTATTTGCCCCATTTTTGCCCTATCAATTAGTAATCATATCGACCATAGCCTCCTCAATCTTATTTCTGTTAGTATTATCCACTATATTGAATTTTACAAATCTAAAGTTCGATAATCTTGAGGATCTTTTGAAACCTTTACATATCTCCTCACTAGACTTTGATTTCCCTTTGGGTGGAAATCTAAGTAATCTCTTCTTAGTTTTAGTGGCATGGGGCTCTAGAATCTCTACTGCCTTCTATCTTCCAGTCTTCTTAGAACTAGCATCTGCCTTGGATCTTGGCTTAGTTGGTGGTGGAGGAGAGAGGGGTTTCACTACTGGTGTCTTCTTCACTCATTGAGTCTTCTTTCTTGGCGGAGTGATAACAACTAGGGTTTTTACCTTGTCATCTTCATCTTCTTCCCCTTCCTCATCACCACTATCTTTATCTTCATCTTCACCAAGAACTGGTATTAACTTCAATGGTTCCTTTCCCTTGCATAGGGTTCCCAATTTTGGTTCTAGGTATTCAATCATTCTTTTCCTTTTCTTCCCCTTATAAGATATCTTGATATTTATAGCTATTCTTGCCTTAACTTCCTCATATCTTCCAAAAGATTCAACTTCAAAGTCTATGTCCTCTCTCAATATTGCAACAATGTTTGCACTCACTAGATCACTATTAATTTCATAACAAAGCTTTGTAGCCAAGCCCTCGTTGACTTTACTGCTTGCATAAATGTGTTATATTTATCTACAAGAAAACAAATATCATTATTGTTGGAAATATAAGATAGGCTAGGTAACTGAGAGGGGAGGGATGAATCAGGTACCAATAAAACTTTTAACTTGATTCACCAATTAATCCTTCATAAACTATTCTAATCTAATTGTATGCATGAAAGACTAAAATCAATAAAACATTCACAACACTTGACATAATATTTAGTTTCCTAAAACCTTCCAAATAGAAATTAAAACCAGGGTGAGGATGATACCCACAAGCTTTATGACTATAGTATAAAGTTGTTAAGGCATACAATTGATCACTTCTGGTGATCTTCCCTGTTAGAAGCAATAAGGACTATTAATTCCACCTAGTTAAAGGATATATAAAATACATTGAATTATGCACTCAGTTAGGAGATTTGGAAAAAGGAATGTTAAGTCCACCTTGTGAAAGGATTTCAATGATGCACCTATTAGGATGAATCAACAATTTCTCATTGCTATACAACTTAGTTTGTTGTATGACATTCATTTTATATTAAATGATCACTTTTATGTGATGGATGTGACTTTTCTTTCCTTTATACTTTTTGTTACCTTTTATCTTCTAATTCATATTCATCTTCTTCTTATATTGTTATACTTGCATGCCTGCATGTGATAAGATGTATTACATATATACCACTCTAATTAATTACCTTCTAGATTCAGCTACAACACCAAATTCAAACAATCTTCACCAAGTCAGCTGCTTGTTGATACTCAGGCTCTAAAGACTACTTAGGTGATATTCTAACACTCAGCAACATTGCCAACTCAGAAAGCTTTGGAACTTGGCTGATACTAGTGTTAGGTCCAAATTGATCACTCAAGAGTAGGCATAACTCGGTTAACACTTGGTGAGTCAATGAACACTAGAGAACTCAATAAACACTAAAGGGCTCAGTTGACACTATAGATCAATCAACATTACCTTCCTTCTACTTGGTTAACAAGACTAGCTTGGTAGACTCTAATGATCTTAGTTAACATGACTAGCTCAATAGACTCTGATGATCTTAGTTAACACTATAGAGCTCAGTTAACACTATATTCTACATCATTATATTGATGAGCTTGGTAAACTCTATGAAGCTCAACTTATACTATACTCTTCCTCTGAAGCTCGGTAGACTCTTCTTTCTTCATGTGGAGTTTGGTAGCAATGGAACCAATTGATTAAGTGTTTAGTCACTAATTGACAGATAATTTGACCTTAATGTCAATAGTTATAGTACCTTGTAACTAATTATATAGGTATCCCCATCCTCATTTCCATTCTTTGAATGAATTCCTCAAAATAAGCATCCATGAAATTCTCAAAATTTTCTCCTAATCGAGTATTGTATTAATTTATCTATCTAGTGAATAGTGTTTTCTATTCCCAAACAACATCTAGCTTCCACCATGTTAAAAGTCTCCTACAAACATCCAAAATGCTTTAGGTAGGCTAGATGAACACCAATCCCATAACACAACTCTTTCCCTATAATCATTTCAGGCATAAATCTTACATACCCCAATTCTATCCTCCTCATATTTAAATGTTACCCAAAGTGCCCTTTGACATCTTGAGCATCCATGTTGCAAGATGGATTCAACACAATTGGGACCAATTAACATGACCACTCCTCCTTTGACTTTCTCATGCTGAGAATGAAACCCTACAAATTTATCCCATTAAAAATTATTTATACAAGATGCTTGAAAACCAACAACTTTAATTTCTTGTAGACATATGACATCCTTGTCTATTAACTTGTTACACCACTTTTTGACAGTACATTTCCTATTAGTCATTTTTAGTCCTCTAACATTCCAACTATGAATATTTGTCATCATCTTAGGGAAAACTGGCACTAAAATATCCATAAGGACTACTTATACAAAAATTTTTTACTCTTATTCTTAGAGCCACCATTTCCCATAATAAGTCCATTAAGACTATCCTTTCCATCATTATTAGAGATCTTTGGTTTATCATTGTTTGGAATGTCTTCTCCCCTCAAAGTTTTATCATTATCACACACTAGTTCACCTGGCAGCTCACTTGCCACAGCCTCATCATTACCCTCCATTATCCCTACGTAACATACACAAGCCAATGATGGAGCCAAATAGCCAACCCAAACTGGCAAAAAAATGATACATAAATTGCACATGACTTACAGGCAAGGGCACACAAAAAAAGAATATGGGTTAAGCACAATACCAAAGAATCATGAAAAAGAAAAGGTAGAAAAAGAACACTATTTGTACGAAGTTTTAGACCACCCACCTCCTTTTCTCTAGTTGCCTCAATATTTTCAATTTTAGAAAACTTAAATGGATAAACATAAAAATTCAAGCAATTAATATTAATCCCACATATATCTTTAGATTTTGTGTAGATATTATTTCTAAAGCCATTTGCTAAAAAATTATGAGCCAATGGTAAATTTTCAAGGCCTTGGGTTTGAGTTTAATCAAGCTTACTAAATATTAATAATTAATCACATGTAATGATAAATCTTGACTTTCGGCCTCTTACCCATTAAAATAATAATAATATGGTAATAATTTAAAATATATATGTTTTAGAAATTGATGGTTAAAAATGTAAAAATAGTTCTCACTCCATTTTGCAAAAACATGGTGATAAATGGTATGCGATATGTTTCTAATATGACAAGATTCTTTGATTTTTTTTAAAAATTGACAAATTTTTTATTAATTTTGATGACACAAAAATCCACCTACATTCTCCTATGGGGTAGGAGATGAGTAGAGACATTGACACATATCCATAATCAAACATACATTTACCTCGGTAAAGTTTTCTTAGATTTGAGAAAAGAAGAAAAATTAAATCTAATAATCTAACTTGTGCATATAGCAAAATGAAGAGGTTAATAAATCAAGATGAATGCAATATATTTTTGTTTAGAAAATGAAGGTACATAAAAAAATAAACTTACAAAAAGTGTAAAACATAAAACCACAAATTTATTTCATAATCAAAAGCTTCCTTTCAAAAAAAAGAAAATTATTCAAGTTTCTGATCTTAATTTTCTAACAAGCAAGGAAACTGAATCTAAATATATGTAAGTTAGAAAGTCTACAGAATTCAAATCTCATCTAGATGAAAAAGAAATCAACATCCACATTATATATAACGTAAAAAAAAAAATTTAAATTCAATTTGAAATCTATTCTATTTAAGTAATTTTTGGATACCAGAGTAGATTATAGAAAGTATTTGTATATTTAAAAATTATTCCACAAAAACTTTGTGAAAACAATATCATAATAATAATAACTTTTTTAAATATTATGTTAAAAGAAAAAAAAAAGTAACTTTCTATTTTATAGTATGGAAACTTTCAGTCATATCATTTAAAAATAAATATTTCAGATAGCAAGGCTAGGCTATTTTTTTTTAAAAGTTATTAGATATTATTTTAAGCCGCTTTTTGTGCATCCAACAATAATGAAGAAATTTATTAATACCTTAATTACTTAATTAAAATATTAATTATAATTTCCACTCATGTCTTTGATTATATCAGTTATCCATAAGCTTTTTCATATAAACTTTCAAATTCAAAAATTTCTATTCAAAATATTGTCACATGTTTCATTTCTTCAAGTTATATCACTTTATTAACCCAAAAAAGAGATATAAAAAAAAAAGTTAGATTCATATTGGTTATCAGTAAACATGTTCCATCATAAGAGCTAAAAACTATTATGTCATAAGAAATTTAGAAGCATCGGCAGGAATTTGTTTCCCTTACAAAATTTGACTTCCAACCATTTTTAAACATATATATTTTAACATCTGTAATAATAATAGAATGTTTAATTTGTTTATTTTCTATATTATGAAAGTTCTTTTATACCCTAAATATTTCAAATATAGTATTTAAGAGAGTTTTGAGATTTAATATTTTGCACTAATATTTTAAATATTAGAAAATAGTATAAATGTTTTGAATAACTTTATTAAAAATAAAAAAAACTAAATTTTATTGTTGATGAAGAACATGCTCATCTATCAAATTCAAAGCAAGTCTATCAAAAAAAATGAGTTGCTTCCCTCTTCTTCTTCATCAAATTTGGGGAATAAAGAAGTGGCCAGTGTTAAACATATTAATGGATTCAATCACATTCTCCATCGTATCAAAAATTTCTTCATTACACAACAATCCTTTTTCTAGCATGGTCAACATAATATATGCTACCGACTAAAATTTTCTAAATTAAAGTCCTTGCAAGGGAGATTAAAAAATGGCTAACATTAACAACAAAAGTTCCCTCTTTGCTCCGCTTCCAAACAAAACTCATAGCTTTTAAAACCTCTTCCTCTTTAACAAATATGAATGATTCAAATCTTTTAGCATTAAGAAACTTAGTCACCCATATTAGTAGACATCAAACATACTATTTCAGCTCTATTTTCTTCATTTGCATTGCTCTCTACTTCTCCCTTACACCTGTACATAGGTGGGGCCATTCCTAAACTGCACAATAGCCATTTGAGATGAGAGGGGAATCAAATTATTCATTGTATACTTTTAATAACAATAGCAAACATATTTTTAAAATAACCAAAGAAAATAATAATTAAATTGTTCACAAAACATTTTCAAGAACAAAGAATCCTCTATTTACAATAGAAAAATCATTTTATTGCTAATAAATGATAAAGAAATAAAAAAACATTACATTTCATTAGTCTACAATTATAGTAGACGGAAAAATAAACTATAAATTAACCTAGCTAACACGATACATGCATAACATGTTTTGTTGGAGTTAACTATGATGAAATTTGCATTTCTACTGCAATAAAATACATAAAATAAAAATAGAACTCCCTTAAAATTTAAAATAGTACTAGTGAAAAGTGAAAAGTATGCTAGAAGGAATGTTTTTCAAGGAATGTTGTTGAAGGAGAAAAACCTTGTAACCTTTGTAGTAACAAAAAACACTACAAATTAGTCATCCTTTCCTTTGGTGAATTAGAGGGATAATTAGAAATTAAAAAAAAAATAGAAAAATTAGAAAATTTCTTGTAGGGTACTCCATCTCCAAAAGTTTATTAATCCCCCAATAATTTCATTTAGACCATTTCTAATTTAAGTCAATATTTTCTATTTAGGAAGTAAAGTTTTCTTTGAATTAAAGGGAATATTTTAATTTCCAATTAAAAATTTTAAGTGAAAATCTATTAGAAACCATTTTCAGCAAGAAATATAATTGAAACTCAGTGTGGAAATTAGCTAGAAAATATGTCTTACAAAATTCTTGGTCAAAAATTTTTTTTGGGAGAAAATCGCCCATGCTAAGTCTGTTGGCTTAATAACAAATAGAAACTTGTCATTTTCCTACTATTTTTAAATTAAATTGATAGGCATACATGTGGGAGCTTTCCTAGAATGAAATTTTATAGTAGAATAGTTGTAAGCCCTTACTAGATATAGCTTTTTTTTTCTAGTTAAATTATTTTTTTGATTCTTTCTTTAAAATTTAAAAATAAATCTATAGTAACAAATAGAAACTTGGAGACATTATGTTAATTTGGTTCATCTGGGGAGAATGTGGAGAAGTGTTGGCTGTCGGCTGGGCTAGGGTTTTTCCCCTAGCCTGTTCTTGGTGTTTGATCTTTACTATTTTTCTGTTCTGTTTGGATTGCTAGCTACTGGACATAATTTGCGTCGGTGTTTTTGGAAATCTTCTGCAGTCAATTTTCGATTGGGGTTTTCTTGTTTGCATGGCAGGGCCTGGGATTTCTTCTTCGTTGGTGAGAATAGATGGTTCTTCTCCAACTATGCATGCAATGCGATCTGAATCATTTTATTCAGGGGAGAGCTCCAAGCTGAAAAAAGTTAATGGTTGCTTTCTGCGTAGCCATGATCGCCCTGTTCTGGTTATTCCTCCAATGGCTGTAATGGAGGACATTGATTATTGGACAAAGCATGCTTTGATATGCAAATTTCTTGGAATCCGAATTTCCCTATCCGCTCTTGAGGCATGGATCCACCGCTCATGGTAGGTGGAAGGCGATATGGAGATTATGTTGGCAGGGAATAGTTATTTTTTTGTTGTATTCTCTTGCATGTCTGATCGGGATCATGTTTTTGAAGGAGGCCCTTATTTCTACAACCATGTGGGGTTATTTGTCAAACCTTGGCATACAGGTTTTAATTCTACTGAGGATCTCCCTTCAACAGTGCCAGTTTGGGTTCGCTTGCCTCGTCTTCCCTTGGAATTTTGGCTTGAAGACATCCTTTGACAAATTGCTTCTTTTTTGGGG
This sequence comes from Cupressus sempervirens, assembly GCA_028749045.1. Classification (NCBI taxonomy): domain Eukaryota; kingdom Viridiplantae; phylum Streptophyta; class Pinopsida; order Cupressales; family Cupressaceae; genus Cupressus; species Cupressus sempervirens. Next base: position 690,292,626 of record CM053785.1, read on the forward strand.
AAGCCGGCTGCGATCACACATCAATCCCTTGATAAAAAGGTTATTTCTTATGCTAGAATTTGTGTTGAAATTAATTTGAATAACCCATTACCAGATTCTTTGAAAATTTGTATGGGGGATTCTTCTTGGGTGCAGTAGTTAGATTATGAATCCCTCCCTTTCTGTTGCCAGATTTGTCATGAGTATGGTCATTTATAGCGTCAGTGCCCCTGTAACTTGAGTTTCAAAGGAGTGGATGGTTCTACAGCTGGCAATGCTGGTGGTTTGGCAGATACTACAGGGAAAGGACAATCTCAAATGGCTAATACTACCAAGGGGATGAATCCGCAAGATGCTATAGGTAAGGGTAAGGCTCAAATGTAGGATAAGGATGGATTTACCCCTGTTTTCCCTCGAGCTAAGGGACGTAGTCAAAAGAGGCCTTTGAAAGAAATATTATCTGATTCAGGTTTTAACCGCTTTGAGGTGCTGGATAGTATGGTTCTAGAGGAGGGTATTCCTCCTCCTATCTCTTCTGATCCAGTTTGCCTAGATGAGAGATCTGTTCCTAATGATGCTTGTGGGGCTTCCCAAGTTGTAGTATATCTGAATTGTGAGGTCCCTATAGCTCCTGTGATAGAGGCTCTGGCTCTGGTTGGAGAGGAATCGTCACATATTCCAAGATTTTTGGCTTGGAGTTTTGCATATTTGGTGGAAAATATCACATTCTCTTCAAGAAACTATTCTTGTGAAGTGTGAGCTTGATGGGGGTATGGATCCGGTTGATCTTTCTATCTGTAATCACCTCAATTTTCATTTGTAGGATGGGGCTGCAGCTCATAGGTTTCCTTCTATGTCCAGGCAACTTCACCATCAAAGGAAGGGTCGGGTTAACCAGGATGGGCACTGGACTCCTCCTCCCTGTGGAGTTCTAAAAATTAACACTGATGGTTCTTCCCATTTGAATCCTGGTCTGGCTGGTATTGGCGGAGTGGCTCGTTGTAGTTTTGGGGATGTTAAATTTTTCTTCTCAGTTCATAAGGGTGATTATACTAACAATCTCATGGAAGCTCAGGCTATTTTATATGCTGTGGAACAGTGTTGCTTGCGGGGATGGAGTAAGATTATCTGTGAGTCTGATTCCCAGGTGGTGGTGAACATGATTTCTTCGCAAGAGCTTGAGGATGTTAGTTGGAAGCTGGCCACTGTTGTTAAGCAGATTCTTTTCTTCTCTTCCTCTTTTCAGTTCATTAGGTTCACGTATATTCCTCGTGAATGGAATCGAACTGCTGATTGTTTAGCCAAATGGGCTTCTAGTCATGATCCGGGTTGGAATATTAGGGATAGGAGGCAACTGTCCTTTGAGATGGTGCAAGAATTTGATGATCTTGTTGCTCAGGATCGAACTCCTTGTTGAGCTCTCCTTGTTGTATTCCTTTCTGTCTTAATAAATTTTTACCCCTCTTTTTGCCAAAACAAATAGAAACTTTTCATTTTCCCACTTTTTCCAAACTTAAAATTTAGAAAAACTACAATAATAAGTAGAAACTTATCATTTTCCTACTTTTTCTTAAGGTTATCCAAAATCAATATCACAACCATAATTAGAATTTATACTATAATTTATTATTGATTATGATGGAAGAAATTATAAAAGGTCTTTTTTCTACTTTAGAAGATGTCAAGGAAGACTTGAAGCTTGAATTCTTGCAAGTATCAATTATTAAAGATTGGATATATAGTAGTTTAAATTCATAGGTTCAATCAATGATTCCTTTGGTTTGAATCTATACTAATTCATATGATCTTTTAAAAAATTTTTTTTTGTATAAATATATAATAATTTGTATGATCTTTGTGAGCTTAAAGTTTAAATGTTATCATGAATTACTTTAATTAGGTGACATTAAATGCAACTCTAATGAAAATAATTGATAGGAAATGACTTTTACTTCAAATTAGTATTTGTCTACAACTTAATAGTATTTTATTTCATTTTAAAGCTTTTATTCTTGATTGGTGGAGATTGAGTGCATGCATAGAAATTAAGTTTACCCTCATAATGTAACATTCTGAAAAGTATCAATTATATTAAGTCATGTAAAATAATCATAAGAATTTTAAAGTTTTCTGCTTTATTTTAATATTTAATATTTATAATTAGATTAATAGTTTTTATTTAATTAGAAAATATTTTTTCATTTAGTTCATGATTCCTTTGGTTTGAATCTATACTAATTCATATGATTTTTTTTAAAAAAATATTCGTATAAATCTATAATAATTTGTATGATCTTTGTGAGCTTAAAGTTTAAATGTTATCATGAATTACTTTAATTAGGTGAGATTAAATGCAACTCTAATGAAAATAATTGATAGGAAATGACTTTTACTTCAAATTAGTATTTGTCTAGAACTTAATAGTATTTTATTTCATTTTAAAGATTTTATTCTTGATTGGTGGAGATTGAGTGCATGCATAGAAATTAAGTTTACCCTCATAATTTAACATTCTGAAAAGTATCAATTATATTAAGTCATGTAAAATAATCATAAGAATTTTAAATTTTTCTGTTTTATTTTAATATTGAATATTTATAATTAGCTTAATATTTTTGATTTAATTAGAAAATATTTTTTCATTTAGTTCAAAATTAGGAAAGGATTCTAAAATGAAAAATAACAAGTTGTCTTATATTTTCCATTTTTCACATCCTGTTCTTATTACCTTGTATAAAATATTAATAAAATGATTAGATTAATTATTTAAAATAAAAATATATGAAATATATTTTCTTGTGAGAAAATTTATATTGGTATATTCATCTGAAATTATTTATGTGATCTCTATAATTTATTCTTATCTAAAATTATTCATTCAAAATTAGTGATCTTTTGAACAAATGTACCAAAACTTTAATGTGTTCTAAAATCAAAAGATTTTTCTAAATTTTATAGGAATTGAAAATAATATAAAATATTTAGTAAATATAACTGTTCAAAATGGAGAAAAATATTTATTAAATTAATAATACCTTTTATTTATCCAAAATTACTCTACCAAAAATAGTGTTGTATATAATTTTTATTCATTCTAAACCATTTGATTAAATTGAATCAATATGTTTTAAAATTGAGTGATGTTTATCTAAAAATTTAAAAAGTGTATTGTTATAGTTTATTTGTATATTTCATATTTAGAAGTAGACTAACTTTTCTTTGTATTGTTTTATTATTAATATATAGTATTTGACTTTTTATTATGGAAATAAAAATAATTATTATTAATTGAGTGAATAAGATAAAATAAAATTAGCAAACAATTTTGAAAATTAAAAATATTTCCACCTCTTATTTCTTTTTTTTTTCAAAATTAGAAAATAATTCTAAAGTGGAAATTGGAAACTTGTCTTATTTTTGGCATCATCTTAGAGCATGTTTCCATGCTAGAGCTTAGCTTAGTTTGATAAGTAGTGACTGCTCAACAATTATACCATGAACATATATTTTGTTGCTTATTTTTAAGCAGGAAACTTAAAGATTGAATTAATTAATTAGATAATAGTTTTACAAAAATAAAATTAATAATAACACACTTTTAAAAAAGTAGGGGGAAAAAATGTGGGCCCACATGGTGTTTTTGGCAATAAGCAACTGACCACTTATTTTGAGCCCCTCCTCTTTCACATAGCTTATTTCCAATTGCTAAATAATAGTTGCTCCACAAATAGATAGAGATTCTAAATTCTCATTTATAGACACTTTTAAATTTCCATTAGAACACTAAACTACTTGAATATAACTACAAAATGCACTCAAACAACCCCAATATCATGAAATGTTTAAAATAAAATATTAGTCTTAGTTGACCATTTTAAATAAAACACATATTAAGGGTATGTTCTTATGAATAGAAAATAATTGTAATAAAATGAGGAAATTTTTTTTAATTAAAGTTAATGCCTTTATAACTTTTACAATTACAAAATAATAAAACACTAACATAAGATTTATTTTTGTTCATTCTATTATAGTAGTTTATGATGGAATACAATACTATTAATTTTAAAAACGTGGAAGTGCTAGTAAAAATTTCCTTCTTTATCCCAATCCTTACATAATTAAGCTGATAGACTTATATGTGGGAGCTTTGCTCCTAGTTTTTGTAATTTTTTGCCTAGAAATTGTCAGCCCATATCAGAATTTACAATTTCCAGTAATAAATTTATCAATAACTGCCCCGAATCTTTCAAAATAGAAATATAAAAAATATTCTATTATTATCTGTAGATAATTATTATTTTAAAGTCAAATATCTCAACAAATCTATAAAACTTTGAAAATAGAACTATCCTTTTGACAAACTAAAAAATCTTGAAAAATAGAAACATCAAAATGCTCCATCAAGTTGTCATTGTTATTAAATGTGAAAAAGAAAATTCATTTTTATGCCATTAGAAAATTTAGTTCCATATATACACACAAGAAGAAATAATAGTAAAATTCATAGCACAAACATATTGTAGTCAATAAATAAATATTTTACATCAAAGTTGCTTCACAATGAAACTTTGAATAGTTTTTTCAATAATCTTGGTTTAATTTTGTAGTCATATATTATAGAGCAATGAATATGTCATCTTTTAAGATTGACCATTTATTCTACACACAAGAAGAAAGAATAGTAAAATTCATAGCACAAACATATTCTAGTCAATAAATAAATATTTTAGATCAAAGTTGCTTCACAATGAAACTTTGAATAGTTTTTTCAATAATCTTGGTTTAATTTTGTAGTCATATATTATAGAGCAATGAATATGTCATCTTTCAAATGAATATGTCATCTTTCAAGATTGACCATTTATTCTACTGTATATTAATTGGGTTGTAATTTTATGATGATATTTTATCCAAAATATTTTTCTTTTATAGACTTCAATTTTCAACAATTTAAAAAATTGACATTTTTCCTTGACATCTTTAAATTCAACAAATTTAGTCTTTTTTTGTGAATAGATTTGTTAGTCTTTGATCTTTAGCAATTATGACTATGCCTTTCAATTCAACTAATTTTACCTTGAGTGTTTGCATTAGGAATAGAAAAATGCCATGTTTTCTTTGGTTTTCAATTTGTTTGTAAAATTTTATTTTCACTATAACAATATAAAAATAGTAAAAATTGATAGTAAATTGGAATTTTAGATAAGTCTTCTTTTTAACGATTTTTTTAATGTCAACATGAATTTAACATAGATTCAACATGACTTTCAATCTAGATTTTCTTTTAAAGGATTTGTTACAATCTTCACCAAATCATTTAATTTGGAAAATGAAATTATGTTCTAAGACTTCAATTTGATGATGCGATCTAATCTTCATTGCAACATTTTGGAGATTGAAATTTTGATAATGCTTCATTCAAAACTGTTATGTTTAACATTGATTTGATTTGAATGGATTTGTTTACAGACACCTAACTCTTTAGTATTTTTTTATAAATTCTTTTCTTGACTTAAATTTCATTAAAAAAATTTAACATGGATGTCCCTAAATTTAAGAAATGAAAATTCTATGAAAGTGTGGATAACCTTAAAAGGCATCAACATTTTGATTTGATGAAATTCAAATCGTCAAGGAAAAGGTAGGTGGACATGAGATAAATTGGTGAAGGATTTCTATTTTATTTTGTTGTTTAGAAATCACCAAATTCTTTTATGTAAAATGTATCATTTTAACTTCTACTTTGAACAACTGAATGGTTTGAATTGTAAAGAATCTTTAAACACAAAACTAAAATGCATATCTTACCAAGGGGGACATTTAATTTTTTTTATCAAACTCATATATATCACTATGCATACATATATTGAAAATGAGATTACTTAAATTCATAAACATGCATATCTTTCTAAGTTTACTTATTTTAATTAAATAAAAAAAAATTTAACTTATTCTAAGTAGTTTTACATTTTCAATATTATTTTTAAAGTACAGGAAAGAAAGGTATTTATTTTTCGTATCATTTAATAGTTAATTCTATATTAATTATTAAATTTTGGCTTATAGATTTTATTTAAATCAAAATATTTTACTTAAAAAAAAATATCAATTCATATAGGCTTATTTTCTAATTGCTTGGGCTCATAGAAACAAAATATGAAATAAAATAATAATACATATTAGAAGGTACTGCTAGTATTATGACCCGTCTTTACATAAGGACGTACATATGGGTATTGCAGAATTTAAATTTCATTTTTAAAAAATTCCTCCCTATGGTCCAATGATATTTCTGCAACCCTATTTCTTTTTAATTAGCACGATAACACATATTTTCATCTTTAAATCTAGGAGCGACACTCCATGATCTATTATTTTTTTAAATTCCTCTTCTCTGTATTAATCCTCTTCTCTTCCTTCTCCATTAATTTTTGTTTTGCTTTCAGTGCACGCTCCTGTTCTGTCAGGATTCTCCTTTCTTCCCGGAAACTTCCGTTTTTGGTCATCTTTTAATGTGTGATTTATCTTCTACTTAAGATGACGGTAGACAACCACTTTGCACACCATTAACAATTGAATTTACTTTGGATACATTATAATGTGGATCGAAAGCAATCTTTGGGTCACAAATAGGCATTTTGTTGCCCTTGGTTCCATTTTCCTCAACCATAGTGCCATTCTTACTGCAATACGAAAGTGGCATATATGTTTCGTCTAGTTTGTGGCGAGATGAACAACATTTTCCATCAAATCTTGATAATGGAGATTCGGCAGGGACATGAAAGCTACGTCCCGGTACATTACTGCTTAAATGTGTGCAATTGCGTTTTCCATTCAAGAATTGGAGAGCCCGAGCCCGCTCCAAGCTTGGTGATGCACAGTCAAATTTAAGAGCAGATTGTATGGAGGGGTAGCGGAGCGGACAGGGAGCATGTAACCTATGTCAATTGAAAAGTTTGCATGCTTCTTGTTGTTCCTTAACCATATTTCATTTTCTGTCAAAATCGTTGATATGATTGTTTTCGGCATCATAGTAAGGGTCCATTGGAGAATCAAACGCACCAGGAGGAATTAGGTCAAACTCCACACTGAGAGGTGGCCCACCATCTCTGTATTCCTCTCCCAGTTGTTTCTTAACAGCAATGATGGCTTCATGTTCATAATTTTCTTGTAAATGTCAGTCCACATGAAAACTCTCGCTTTCCTTCTTCTTACCTTCCGTTCCATGACGGTTGCCATTCCGTGACAAACATCTTGATGCCATCAGTATTTCTGCACGATTTCCACTGGGCAATGAGGATCTCTCTTGTGATCCTGAACTGCTCTCCAAATAGGTGTCTTCCACATTGTCATTGTTTAGTGTAAACAAATCCTGATCTCTAAGCTCTGATGCAAGAACAGCGGCAGGACAATCGGTACCTTCCATGGCCCGTGGATTTCCAGTTTGCTTGGATGTCAAATGGCTCTGCTGATCAACATTTTCCCCACTGCTACTGGAATATCGTTCTACTTCATTATGATAATCTTTTATAAGGCCATTCTGTGAATCTTGTTTTTGTTAGAAATAATAATTTCCACTCTAACCTGTCATTAAATGTTTCTAGAAGTTTAGGTTTAGGTTAGGTTTAGGTTGTCGGTTATAGTAGTTTCTAGAATCTTGTAGATTATTGTCTTGTAGAGAATGTAAACTTGCCTATAAAAGGAGTGTAGTGTATTCAGTTTTAATCAATCAAGAAAAAGATAATCAAATATTGTGCTGCAGCACATTTATTGCGTTTCATATTTTACTGTGATTCTACCCACCTAACAAGTGGTATCAGAGCCAAGTTAAGAAGAGGTGTTTGAAGGATTATACGTAAGGAGGACTATAGCAGAGAAAGTTATTGTGAGATCAGTAAGTTTCTTATTGCCCTATTTAGGGTTTGTTATATTTGTGAATATTGTTTATAAGTATTTGTAGAGCATGGCTTCAGGGAGTTTTCAGGCTTCAATTCCTATGTTCTCTAGAAAGAATTATGATGATTGGGCTTTTAGAATGAAGCTTATATTTGATTCCTATGAGTTATTAGATATAATCTTAATTAGTTATGCTGAACCTATAGATGAGTCTACTTTAAATGCTAACCAAAAGAAAAAGTTTGATGAGAATAGGTAGAAGAGTAAGAAAGCTTTGCAAATTATTGGACAAACTCTGGATGACTCAGTTCTTGGAAAAATTAAGCCAGCTATTACAGCCAAGCAAGCTTGGGACATTCTTTAGACTTCATATCAAGGTACAGGTAAGGTAAAGATTGTCAAATTGCAAGCACTTAGAAGAGAATTTGAGAATTTACAAATGAAGGAGTCTTACTTTGTAGAACAATTTTCAAATCGTGTTATAAATGTGGTTAATCAAGTAAGGATGAATGGTGATGAGCTTTCTGACCAAAAAGTTGTAGAAAAGATTTTAAGAAGTTTGCTTCCTAAATTTGATAATGTTGTGGTTGCAATTGAAGAATCTAAGGATTTAACAACATTGTCTATAGATGAGGTTTTTGGATCCTTGTATAATCATGAAGACAGGTTGAACAAGGGTAATGGTAATTCACTAGAGAATGCATTCAAAACACAAATAACATTTGTCAGAGGAAGAGGAAATGCTGGATTTAGAGGAAGAGGAAGAGGTAGAAATAATTTTCAAAAAGAAGAATGGAGTCTAGATTCAAGAGAAAGAAGAAATCAATACTCAAGGGGAAGCTATAACCATCAGACATCACAAAGGTATGATAAATCAAATGTTCAATGTTATTGCTGCAAGAAGTTTGGACATTTTGCAAATGAGTGTCAGAAAAAACAAGCTGATATCAGTAAGCAAAATGTAAATTTTTCTGAGAGTAATTCCGAGTCATTGTTCATTACTTGTAATGTAGCTCAAAAGAGACAAATGATTTCTAGTTTTTAGATAGTGGTTGCAGCAATCATATGATAGGCAATGAAGAGGGTTTTGAAAGTTTAGATATATCAATTAAATCTGAAGTGAAGTTGGGAAATAATGAGATAGTGGAAGTGAGTGGAAAAGGCACAATCAATGTTATAACAAAGCAAGGTAAGAAATCTATTTTTGATGTATACTTTGTACCTGGTTTGAAACATAATCTTATAAGTGTGGGGCAGCTTAGTCAAAAAGGTTATAGAGTTATTTTTGAGAAAAATTTGTGCACTATATTTGATATGCCTCCTAGTAAAATGGTGATTGCAAGGGTAGAAATGACAAATAATAGAATGTTTCCACTTTGGATGAAGAGAAATATGACTGATGAATTTGCAACAAGTTTCAAGGTAGCAAGTCAAGATCAAACATGGATATGGCACTTGAGGTATGGTCACCTAAATCTCAAAGGGTTATCTTTATTGCAAAGAAAGGAAATGGTAAGAGGTTTAACCCCAATTGAAGCATCATTAAGTCCATGTGAAAGTTGTATTTTGGCCAAACATTAGAGAGAAAGTTTTCCAAAAGGGATGTCATATAGAGCAAGGGTACCTTTAGAAATTGTACATTCGGATATATGTGGTCCAATGAAAACACCATCATTATGGGGGAGTATTTATTTCTTAACATTTATTGATGACTTTACTAGAAAGACATGGGTTTACTTTCTTAAATACAAATATGAAACTTTTGGAAAATTTAAAGAATTTAGAGCTTTTGTTGAGAAACAAAGTGGTTTACCTATCAAGGTATTGAGATCTGATAGAGGAGGAGAATATAAGTCAAATGAATTTTTAGATTATTGCAGGGATCATGGAATAAAAAAACAATTTACTACTAGTTACACACCACAACAAAATGGTGTTGCAGAGAGAAACAATAGGACAATAATGGAGATGGCAAGGAGCATCTTGAAAGGTAAGAATCTTCCTAATGAGTATTGGGTTGAGGTAGTTTCTTGTGCTATTTATATTTTGAATAGGAGTACAACAAAGATTGTGAGGGACATGATTCCACAACAAGCATGGAGTGGTAAGATTCATAGTGTTTCTCATCTCAAAGTATTTAGCTGTATTGCATATGCACATGTTCCTAAAGAAACTAGAAGTAAGTTAGATGATAAGAGCGAGAAATGCATTTTTGTTGGCTATGATGAGCAATCTAAGGCATATAGGTTGTTTAATCCTATCACTAGAAAAGTCATTGTGAGTAGGGATGTTGTATTTAAAGAAGATGAATCTTGGGATGGAAATATAGATACAAATGTTACAAGTGCTAGAACAATAACATATGATGAGAAGGATAAAAAGGATCATGAAGATCAAGAGGATCAACCAAGTGACCAAGAAGGAACTCCACCACAAGTTCCACAAGGAGATCACTTAGAAATTGAAGTTGAGCATAGAGAATCTTCAAATTCACAAGTAAGTAATAATTCAAACCCTATACTTGCACAACTGAGATCAAGCAAGAAAACTAGAAGGTTGAGTGAGATTTATGAGCAAGGAAGTAAATTAGATGTGCAATCATATTTTGCTTTATTTACTCAAGATCCTATATATTTTGAAGATGCAATTAAGGAAGAACATTGGATTAATGCAATGAATGACGAAATAGAATCAATTGAGAGAAATGATACATGAGAATTAGTTGATTTTCCTAAGAACAAAGATTCTATTGGTGTAAAATGGGTTTATAAGACTAAGTTTAAAGCTAATGGAGATATAGACAAATATAAGGAAAGGTTAGTTGCTAAGGGATTTTCACAAGAATATTGGGTTGACTATAATGAGACATTTACACCTATAGCAAGACTTGATACTGTCAGAATAGTATTAGCTATTGCAGCTCAAAACAAATGGATGGTTCACCAAATGGACGTCAAATCAGCATTTTTTAATGGATATTTGGATGAAGAAGTCTATGTGCAACAACCACCAGGATATGCAATAAGAGGATGTGAAGACAAAGTTTATAACTTGAAGAAGGCACTCTATGGATTGAAGCAAGCTCTAAGAGCCTGGTATAGTAGAATAGATTCATACATGATGGAGAATGGATTCAAGAGAAGCACTAGTGAACCTACATTATAAACCAAGATCAATGAACAAGGTCAGATTTTGATTGTTTGTTTATATGTTGATGATTTAATCTTCACAAGTAATTTATCTATTGACATGTTTAAATCAGCAATGAAAAGGGAATTTGAAATGACAGATCTAGGATTGATGAAATATTTTCTTGGCATTGAAGTTACTCAAAATGACAAAGGAATTTTTATTTTCCAAAGTAAATATGCAAAAGATATTTTGAAAAGATTTAGATTGATAAATTGCAGTTTAGTTTCTACACCTGTGGTAGTAGGCACCAAATTAAATAGAGAAGATATTGAAAAAGATTTTGATTCAACTATATTCAGAAGATAGGTTGGTAGTTTGATGCATCTCACTACTACTAGACTAGACATTATGTATGGAGTGAGTTTAATCTCTAGATTCATGGACTCACCAAAGACCTCACTTTGGCAAGCAGGAAAAAGGATTTTGAGATATATTGTAAGAACTATGAATCATGGCATTTTATATTCCACTTCAGATAATTTTTAGTTAGTTGGATATACAAATAGTGATTTTGCAGGGAATATTGAGGATAGAAGCAGTACATCTAGATATGCATTTCATCTTGGGACAGGTGTTGTAGCCTGGGCAGCAAAGAAGCAACCTGTAGTAACTCTCTCATTAGCTAAAGCAGAGTATGTAGTAGGAACAACATCATCATGTCAAGCAGTATGGATGCAAAGGATTTTGAAAGACTTAATACAAGCTCAAGATGGACCTACTACAATCTATTGTGATAACAAGTCTGCTATTGCACTTTCAAAGAACCATATGTTTCACAAGAGGACAAAGCACATGGACACAAGGTATCACTTCATTAGAGAGCTGGTTAATAGGAGAGAAATTAATCTACAACATTGCAGATCAGAGGAGCAACTTGCAGATATCTTCACCAAGGCCTTACCATAAGTACAATTTGAAATTTTGAAGGAGGCTCTGAGAGTTGTAAATATTAAAGAAGTTGTGTAATAATTGATAGTAGAAATTAGGGGGGAGTGTTCAAAATAATAATTTCTACTCTAACCCGTCATTAAATGTTTCTAGAAGTTTAGGTTTAGGTTTTCGGCTATAGTAGTTTCCAAAATCTTGTAGATTATTGTCTTGTCAGCAAATGTTAGAGATTTCTAGAGAATGTAAACTTGCCTATAAAAGGACTGCAGTGTATTCATTTTTAATCAATCAAGAAAAAGATAATCAAATATTGTGCCGTAGCACATTTATTACATTTCATATTTTACTATGCCTCTACCCACCTAACAGTTTTCCATTGTCATAAACTTCTTCCTTGATAAGTTTTTTATCTTTTATCCTCCTACAAGCGAACCATGCCACTACCTGCTTCTCAGACAATCCCAACTATATGGATAGTTGTGTTCTCATAGCTTCTGAAGGATATTTATTTTCTCCATAGAAATTCTCCAAACTCTCAACCTGGGAAGAAGTATTCCATATTCTTTTCTTCTTCTCTGGAGATATTTTATCTTCCCCAGACTCCATTGTTTATCGATGGAGAAAACAATCAAATTCTCCACCGCTCTTTTGCATAGAACAAGAGCACCAGATCTGCGTGTCCAATGTAGAAATGAGAATCTAAATAGGCAACGAAGGATACAGTGGTTCCTCACATCCTTCTAAAGACAAATCTCAACGAACATGGGACATGCAAACAAAAAAACTGTCCCTCTATCTATCCTTCAAAACCTAAAGAAGTTGAAGAGAGGCATGGATTAAAAAAGCGCGCGGTGGAGATCTTAAATACCTTGGAATCACACGATATTTAAAAACACCCACCCCATGCGGCTGCATTTTTAACAGATTAAATTAAAGATAAGGACAAGTCTATGTAGATGTATATTTAAGTTTCATCCATAATGATCAATTCATATATATATATATATATATATATATACATATATATACATATATATATGTATATATATACATATATATACATATATATACGTATATATACATATATATATATGTATATATACATATATATGTATATATACATATATACATATATATATACATATATATATACATATACATATAAATGTATATATATGTATATATATATATGTATATATATGTATATATATACATATATATGTATATATATGTATATATATACATATATATGTATACATATATATATTTATTTACGTAAGAGTCTACAATATATAAGTAAATTGAGAGCTTGTCATTGGAGAGGTCCTGAATAATACCCACCAAAGGTTAAGGAGCTTTTCATGCAAGTAGATTATGTAGAATTGACTCCCCTTGGCCTTTTGTTCTACTCCATATCTAGTGACTACAAATTCTTTGTAGATAATCTCCATAAACAAATCCTCAAAAAAGATATCCATCAAAATAAAGATAATTATAATATTAAATTTTATATTTTAAATCCATGTTATAGATATAGTGTTTCTTTTAGTCAATACTTGAAATCTCTCATTGAGTAGAAGACTAAGGGTCCATTTGGATCGAGGATTTGAGCAGGAATTGGAATTTAGAATCATCAAAAATTCCTAATCCACTATTTGGGTCTACAAAATAGGAATTAGAATTTAGGGAAATGTGGATTTGTTATCCCCATTTTACCCCCAAAAACAAGAATTCCATCTCCCTTCAAAATAATTGTTATTTGGAATTCCTGTTTTAATTCCCATTTTTCCAAAATAAAGATTCTAAATAAAGTGAAATTTATTTGGATTTGACATCTGGATGCCCTTTTTTATAGCGACTTAGAAAGGGAAGACTATGTGAGGACATTATTATCCAAATACAATGAATGCAGAAAAGAATGGAGCAAGTATGGCCAAACAATCTAGAGCAAGTCTCAAGTAGAGGTGGAGCTCAGGGCTTTAGAGAAGCCACATATGTATAAGATGTTAGATTATGGTGACTGATTAGGAAAGTACTATACATACTTCATAATTAGCGAAAAAAAAATTGGGCCGTGGCCGACGCTATAGCTGACATATTATGGCCAACATGTTGTAACCCTAAAACGGATAAAATACTTATATAAAAAGGTTTAGGGTTAGGTATTTTCATTATGTTGTGATGCAAAATTGCTTCTTGAGGAGGTATTGAGTTGTAAGGGATTACGGACTGTAATCAGGTTGTAATCATAGGATTGTAATACGATCAAACTTGCTGTTTGGTGGATGTAGCCCAGGGATTGGGTAAACCACGTTAAATCTTGGTGCCTTGTGTTCATTTCAATGTGATCTATTATTTTTTTTTTATTGGTTATATTTGCATGTAGTTTTTATTTCTTTCTATGGTTTATCCTAACAAGTGGTATCAAAGCCTAGTTGTTTTTAGTTATCCTCTATAGGAAAGTTTCACAGTTGAGTGGGAGTCTCACGGTTGAGTGGGACCAATGGCAGATGAGGGTAAACTAAGGGTTGATAGGTTTAATGGGCAGAACTTCCAGTTATGAAAGATGCAAATGGAAGACTATATGTATCAGAAGGATTTATGGAAACAATTGGAAGGCAAAGCCAAGAATCAAGGATCTATATCAGATGTTGAATGGGATCTTTTAGACAAAAAGGCACTCAAAAGCATTCAGTTATGCTTGGCACCATCAGTGGCATTTAATATTACAAAAGCAAATATGATAGAAGAGTTGATGAAAACCCTAGCGACACTGTATGAAAAGCCCTCCATTTCAAACAAGGTATTTCTCATAAAACATTTATTTAATATGAAAATGGCAGAAGGTGGGTCTGTTGGAGATCATTTAAATGAGTTTAATACTATTACTAGTCAGTTATCTTCTGTGGGTATAAATTTTGATGAAGAAATTAGGGCTCTCTTGATTTTGTGTTCTTTTCCTGAAAGCTAGAATGGCTTGGTAATGGTGGTGAGTAATTCTATTCCTAGATCTAGTAGCCTAAAATATGATGATGTGATCAATGTTGTTTTGAGTGAGGAAACTTGTAGGAAATCCTCAGGTGGATCTACATTAGGAAGTGCTTTGAATGCAAAAAGCAGGGGCATAATGACTGAGAGAGGAAGTAACTCTAGAAATCGTGGGAAATCAAGAGGAAAGTCAAAGGGGAAGAGGTCTCAATCGAGAGGACCAAACGACTACTAGTACTGTGGAAAACCAAGGCACAAAAAGAAAGATTACTGGAATCGAAAGAAAAATAAAGGAGATAAATTAGATGCAGACAAGGAGGCAAATGTGGTAAGTAACAAATCTGAAGATGATGCTTCGCTTCTATCTTTAGAAATTATTGATGATTCATGGGTTTTAGATTTTGGTGCTTCTTTTCATGCTACACCTCATAGAGGTTATTTAATTGATTATGTCCAAGGGGATTTTGGGCTTGTTTATTTGGGGGATAATGAACCCTGTCAGATTGTTGGAAAGCAAAAAATTAAGATTAAGTTGCAGAATAGGAATCATTGGCTACTACATGAGGTAAGACATGTTTCAAGGCTGAGTAGAAATTTAATATCAGCAGGGCAACTCGGTGATGAGGGTTGTGTAGTTACTTTTAATGATAAAAATTGGAAAGTTTCAAAAGGTTCCCTTGTAGTAGCAAAAAGTGTGAAAGTAGGCACCTTATATCTTTGTACATGTTATATTGTTCCTTCTACTTTGATTTTTTTAGAGAAAAATGAATGTTCAAGAACAATTGCTGCAGTTGAGTAGGGAGAACAAATAGCTGCTATAGATTTTGATATAGCGATGCGGCACAATAGACTTGGGCACATGAGTGAGAAAGGTATGAAAGTATTTCATTCAAAGAAAGTTTTACCAGGTCTGAAATGTGTTAATATGGATTTTTGTGAAAGTTGTGTGTATGAAAAACAAAAGAGAGTTAGCTTTGCTAAGACTGAGAAGGAAAATAAAAAGGAGAAATTAGAGCTTGTGCATACAGATGTATGGGGACTAGCTTAGGTATCTTCGCTTGGTGGCTCTCATTATTATGTTACATTTATTGATGACATAACTAGAAAAGTATGGGTTTATTTCCTTAGACAAAAATTTGATGTTTTTCAAACTTTTAAGAAATGGAAATGCTTGATTGAAAATGAGACTAGTAAGAAATTAAAATGTCTCATATCTGATAATGGTGGTGAGTATTGTAGTCATGAATCTGAAGATTATTGCTCCACTAATGGTATTTGTAGACAAAAACTGTTGCAAGGACTCTGCAAGAAATGGAGTGGCTGAACGCATGAACAAGACTATAATGGAGCATGCAAGGAGCATGAGATTGCATGTTAGGTTGCCCTTACACATGTGGGCAAAGGCTATCAATACTGCTATATATTTGATTAATAGAGGTCTCTCTAATCCTTTGGGCTATGGTATTCTAGAGGAGGCATGGACTGGTAAGATGGTGAGTTATTGTTTTCTAAAGACCTTTGATTGTGAAGCTTTTGCTCATATAGACTCTGAAAATAGAACCAAGCTAGAAGCTAACTCAAAGAAATGTGTCTTTTTTGGATACAGGCATTAATTAATTTGGTTATAGGCTTTAGGATTTTGAAAATTATAAAATTGTAACAAGCCAGGATGTCATATTCAATGAGAAAGTGTTGTACAAAGATCTGTTGCAGCAACATGAGAAGAAAGAAGATGATTATGTAGTGCTGGATGATACTCCAAAAGCTAATGTTCTAGCCATTCCTCATGATGTGCAATAACTACAACAACAAATACCACACACACCAATGAATGTTAGATGGTCAACGAGGCAAATTAGACCTCCACAAAGATTTTCTCCCTCTTTGTATTCTTTTTTTACTTACTGATGCTTGTGAACCTGAAAGTTATGATGAAGCTATGTAGGTGGCTACTAAGATTCAGTGGGAGTTTGCAATGAAAGATGAAATGGACTCTTTGCTAAAGAATAAGAAATGGGATCTATGCAAGTTGCCTGCAGGTAAAAAGGCTTTATAGAATAAGTGAGTTTATAGGTTGAAAGAAGAGGAAGGAGGTCAGAAAAGATTTAAAACCAGGTTAGTTGTAAAAGGATTTGCACAACAAAAGGGAATTGATTTTGATGAGATATTTTTTCTTTTTGTTAAAATGACTTCTATTCGTACTATTTTAATTCTTGTGGCTATTGAAGATTTGCATTTAGAGCAATTGGATGTTAAAACAACATTTCTTCATGGTGATTTGGATGAAGAAATATATATGGCTCAGCCATAGGATTTTGAGGTCAAAGGTAAGGAGAACTTAGTGTGCAAATTGAAGAAAAGTTTATATGGCTTGAAGCAAGCACCTTGGCAATGGTATCTAAAATTTGACAATTTTATGCATGAGCATGGATATAATAGGTGTCATTTAGATTACTGTGTTTATTTTAAGAGGTTGGATGATGATAGCTACATTATTCTATGTTTATATGTTGATGATATACTTGTAGCTAGGTCTAACATGGATCATATTAAGGGGCTAAAATGCCAATTAGCACATGCATTTGCTATGAAGGATTTGGGGGCAGCAAAACAAATCCATGGTATGAAGATTCGTAGAGATAGAAAGAACAGAACATTGACACTATCTCAGGCTGATTATGTTGAGAAGGTGTTACAACATTTCTCTATGAAGAATGCTAAAGCTATCAGCACACCTTTACCTGGTCATTTGAAGTTGACTAAGGAGATGTGTCCTAAGACACAAGAAGAGGAGGATACGATGTCCAAGGTATTCTATGCTTTAGCTATAGAAAGCTTAATGTATGTTATGATATGTACTAGGCCAGATATTGCACATGCAGCAGGAGTCATTAGTAGGTATATGAGTCATTCAGGATTTGAGCATTGGAATGTTGTCAAGTGGATTCTCAGATATTTGAGAGGAACATCCAATAAGTGTTTACACTTTGGGGGCTCTACTACTGATTTAGAGGGCTATATTGACTCAAATTTGGCAAGGGATACCAATACCAGGTAGAGTACTACAGGTTATGTCTTTACTGTTGGTGGGGGCACCCGTGAGCTGGGTTTCTAAGTTACAAAAGATTAATGCTCTATCCACTATAGAGGCAGAGTATGTTGCTGCTACAGAGGCAGCCAAGGAGATGATATGGATTCAGTTCTTCTTGGAAGAATTGGGACATCCTCATAAGGATAATTATTTGTTCACATATAGTCAGAGTGCCATTCATCTTGCAAAGAATTCAGCTCTGCATTCTAAGACCAAACACATATAGTTGTGGTACCATTTCATTTGATCAGTTTTGGAGGATGGACAGTTAAAGCTGGAAAAGATCCATACAAATGACAATCTAGTAGATATGTTGACAAAGGTTGTAAAAAGGGAGAAGCTGAAATCCTCTTCAACTTCAGTTGGTTTTTTAGACTGAACATAAGAACAACAGAGTCTAGGGTGGTTTTGATCTAGTGGGAGCCCCATGTGGTAGTGGTATTGCTATAGGATTAGTCTCCAAGTGGGAGATTGTTAGATTATGGTGATTGATCAAGAAAGTATTGTACATACTTCATAATTAGTGGCTGACATATGGCTGACATGTTGTAACCCTAAAACAAATAAAATACTTGTATAAAAGGGTTTAGGGTTAGGTATTTTCATTATGTTGTGATGCAAAATTTCTTCTTGTGGTGGTATTGAGCTGTAAGGGATTACTGACTATAATTAGGTTGTAATTACTAGATTGTAATAAGATTGGACTTGATGTTTGGTGGATGTAGCCTAGGGATTGGGTGAACCATGTTAAATCTTGGTGCCTTGTGTTCATTTTTGTGTGATCTATTATTTTTTCTGTTATTGGTTATATTTGCATGTAGTTTTTATTTCTGTTAATGGTTTATCCTAACATAAGATGCAAGGCTTGTAGGTTGGATTGAGCTTCAATGGGGGGCTTGTAGAATTATAGTAGTTAATGTATAGAGCGATTGAATCATAGTGAGGTTGGGAGTGAGATTTATGATCACATAGATAAGGTGTGAGTAGATATGTAGGACTCTAATCCTCCCAATGTAGGAAGATCTCATCAATCTGATGAGAGACTTGTTTTTTATCATTCAGATGGGGCTCAAGGCACTTACTACTTGATGAATTAGATGTGATTTTGAAGACCAAGGCTCTTGTCACTAGGAGAACAAATCCTCTGTAGTTTCTAATGCATGACTTCTACGGGATCCGAATGGGGCACATATCTACTTGAATGGTGCATTGATGTGATTACAAGGGCTATAGACAATAGAATGACTAACAATTATGGAAGAGTTGAAAGGAAAAATCACTGCCAGCTCAACCCAATAACTATGATTAGATTTCACTAGTTTGATAAAGTATGCATAGAATTTGCAATGTGGATCTTATGTGTTTGATTTGTTGCATTCTTACTGGACTCAATTCTATACACAATAACTTTTATATTTATCTTTTAATCACATATTCTGATCTTGAGCCAAATAGACTTGGAATAACAAATTCCAAATATCAATTTTTTTTGGAGTTTGAACCAAATGGTCCCAAAATAAATTTTGTAAATAGTAATCTAGATTTCAAGTTCTAGAATCCCAAATCCAAGATTTTGAATGTTAATTCTTAAATTATATTCTAGCCCTAATGTTCCAATTTTTCTCGACACCAATGGATGCCAAGTGACAAGAGGAAGCTGAGTGAACTTGTCACTTGGGTAACTCAGCACACAAAAATGTTGAGTGAGTTCAGTCTCCTTTATAAGGTGAAGCTTGACACAAGACTATGCTGAGTGAGCTTGGTAACCAAATGGGGCCAAGTAAGCTCAGTAGGGTCTATAGAGAGGAAACTTAGACAAGTCTGCACTGAGTGAGTAGATTGACAGACTACTATTAAATGTAGAGAGCCAAAGTATGAATATTTCAAAAATGATCTTCTCTAATACAAAATAACATGTAATAATGAATAGAAGAAGAGTGACAATAACAAGATATGTTTGTCTGCCTACTTGCTTGCTTTCTATTCAAATATGATTCAAACTATTACAAAATTTGAGAGCATTCGACTTCAACCAAAAAAACTCTAAAATAACCCTAAAATATTTAGACTGATTAAAACTTTAAACTTTAAACCTAGAGCTTGAATTGTTGCATACAAAAGAGCCTAGAGCAATCACTACTTCATAAGTTGAATCAATAATAACTTATAGAATGACAAAAGATGCAACACATGCAACTCACCAAGCTAAAACCCTTCTATCTTCTAAACTCTTTACTTTGATTTGCTAATTGATTTGCTTCTCTACAACTGCTTCAATCCTTCTCTCTACTTTGCTTTGCAACTTCTCTCTAACTCCACTAAATTTTTGAATGGATCATATCATTCCTTTTTGTCTTCTTTCCAAAAATATTTCCCTCTCAAATTTCAAATTCACCTACCCGCATTCAAGTCTCTAACACCATTAGGGTGGTAGGTGGGCATTTCGCTTCAAGGGGAAATGTCTATCTATATTTAATATTTCAACACTCCTCCTTTATCCCAAGCCAAAGATCACTAATGATTCACATCAACTACACCAAGACTTTCTCTTAGGTGTACAAATGTTCCAATGCCTAGTGGCTTAGTAAATGTCTGCTAGTTGCTGCTCAAACTTGCAAAATTCTATTTTGATATCTCCATTCTCCACCAACTCTCTAATGAAGTGATTCATTATCTCTATGGTCTTGCTTCTCCGATGGGAAACTGGATTCTTGGACAATGTAATTGAGGAGATGTTGTCACAAAAAAATATGGTTCCATCCTCTTGCCTTTCATTCAAATCTTTCAAGATCCTCCTTAACCAAGTAGCTTGACATGCTGCTACATTTTCTACTATATATTCAGCCTCTACTATAGATTGAGCAACAATAGGTTGCTTCTTGGATACCCATGAAATTGCACCCAATCCCATGTGAAACATGTATCCAAAAGTGCTCTTCCTATCATCTAAGCTTCTAGCCCAATCACTATCAGTGTAACCAACCAACTTGAAATCATTTATTGTAGTATACAAAATCCCAAATCCTTTGGTACCATTCATGTACCTTAGGATCCTCTTTCCCACTAGCCAATGGGAATCCTTTGGTGTTTGCATAAATCTAGAAATCAAACTTACTGCATGCATTATGTCTAGCTGAGTTGCAGTCAAATACATCAAGCTTCCAACCATACTCTTGTATAGTGTTGGATTCACACTTTTTCTACTATCTTCCATGCTCAACTTTAGACTTACTATTGTTGGTTTTGGAGCTTCCTTATTGTTCTGCATTTTGAATCTCTCCAAGATCTGCCTTGCATATTTTTCTTGAGAGATGAAGATGCCATTATGCACTTGTTTTACTTCTATGCCTAGAAAGTACTTCAAGAGACCTGGGTCCATCATTTCAAATTCATTTTTTATGGCCTCTTTGAATTCACCAATTAGGAAATTATCATTTTTAGTAAAAATTAAATCATTTACATACAAGACAACAATTAGCACATTACCTTTTACTGCCTTGATCTAAAGAGTGGGCTCACCATCACTTTTTCTAAAGTCATTGCTCATCAAATATGAGTCAATCCCATTGTAACATGCTCGTGGAGCTTGCTTGAGCCCATATAGAGCTCTCTTCAATATATACCCCTTGTGTTCTTCACCTGCAACTTCATAACCAGGAGGCTACTCCACATATACTTTTCCCTTCAATAGACCATTCAAGAAGCTGGACATCACATCCATTTGATATACCTTCCATTTGTACTAGGATGCAATTGCTATGATAGCATGCACAGTTTCCATTCTTGCAACTGGGGCATATGTCTCATCATAATCTCTGCCATACTGCTGCTTCTACCCCTTGACCACTAAACATTCCTTATGCCTATCTATTTTTCTTTCAACATTGCACTTGGTCTTATAAACCCATTTCACTCCAATTAATTGTTTCTTAGGAGGAAAAGTAGTTAACTCCCATGTCTCATTTCTTGGAATAGCATCTATTTCCCCATCCATGGCATTACACCATTTCTCCTCTTTCACAATGTCCTCAAAATAAATTGGATCATTATGAAAAAATAATGCAAAATTTACACTCTCATCATAATCTTCATAATACCTTTCTTCTTGGTATATCTCCCTTAGCCTTTTGGTTTTTCTTGGCAATAGGGAGGTGAGAGTGGGATTTGAATTCTCAATATTACATTTACTACTATTTTTTATACTAGCTTTGGGTAGTCTTCAAGTACTTGGAGCTATTGCTTGGCATGTTAAGGGCTGCTTCTCTTTTTGCCTTTGTCTACAATGTATGTTTGTTGCTCCATCTTCCTGCTAATCAGTAATGTTGTCTTCTTCCTCTTCAATAGTAGAAACTTTACTTGAAGTGCTTGAGGAATCATCTACCGAGCCATCTGATGACTAATTTTCAAGAAACTCCACATCTCTTGAAATGATAATCTTCTTGTTAATTGGTTCATACAATCTATAAGCCTTTGATTCTAAGCTACTTGGACTTGATTAGGAAAGTTTTAAGCTTGTTTAGGCTTGTGCAAATGATTAGAGGATGGATTAGGATGGTTTAGGATTAGCTTAGAGATAGGCAAGTGGATGGCATTTAATGAGGGTGGGTGAAGGAGGAGATATTTGTTAACTTTGGCTTGGGTTAGTAAGTTTTAACCCATGTTTAGGGAATGTGACAAGGTTAGGAGGGGATTAGGATTAGGTTTAAATAAATCTTCTAGAAGAGTCTAGATTTTGGATGAGGATAAAGACTTTCTAGAATAGTCTAGAATTTCCTAGGATGAGGATAAAGACTTTCTAGAATAGTCTAGAATTTCCTAGGATGAGGATAAATTAGATTTTTAGGAAATAAATAAAGTTTTATTTATTTCAAGGGTTTGGGTTGAGGAGATATTTATTAAAACTTTTTTAATAAACATGAGGATTAATATTTAATCTTAATTAAATATTTTGAGTTGGTATTAGGAGTAGGAAATGATGGGATTAGTCTTTAATTAAAATTAAAGAAGGTTTAGAATATTTTGGAAGAGGTTATTGGTCATAAGGAAATTGGCCAAGTTTTGGGCAAAAAATAAATTTTTTAATTTATTTTAGGATTTTTGGTCAATTTATTAATTAATCCTATGAAGATGCACTTTACACCTTTTTCATCCATCTTTTTCCTTTGTTCCTTAGGCACATGTACAAGTGCTACACATCGAAACACTCTGAAGTGTTCAACTGTCTATTTGTTCCTTGACCAAGCCTCAAGAGGAATCTTGTCATGAACTAATTTTGCAGGAAACTTATTGATCAAGTATACTATTTTTGCTACAAATTCTCCCCAATATTCTATTGGGGGCCCTTTTTCTTTCATCATACTTCTTGCCATTTGAACAATGGTCTTGTTCTTTCTCTGAGCCACTCCATTTTGCTGCAAAGTATAATTGGCTATAAGCTCTTTCTTTATGCCATTTTTTTTGCAAAAATTTACAAACATATTAGAACTGTGCTCCCCTCTTCTATCTGATCTAAGGACCTTAACATAGTGTCCACATTCTTTTTCAGCCAAGGCTTTAAATTCAACAAATTTGTCAAATGCTTCAGATTTTTTCTTTAAAAAATACATGCATGCTTGGGAGGTGTAGCATAGACTTGAGAAGAGAAACATGTCTCTATCCTCAATGGGAACATTTGGTTCTTTGTCAGTTGGACTATTGCAAGTAATCTATTACTCCCATCCTTCTCATGAATGACACACTTGTCATTTTCCATCAACACTTTGTATCCATTTTGAATGAGTTATCCAACACTCATCAAGTTGTGCTTCATACTGGGGGCAAAATATATTTCTATATCTCCTTCTCACCTTGCTTGGTGTGGACCATAATAGATCCTTTTCCCACTATGGGAATAGTTCCATTATTTTTCATTTTAATTTTAGACTTAAAAGTCATATCAATGAAAGAGAATAAACTTTCATTACCACTAATGTGATTGCTACAATTGCTATCTAGGTACCATACCTTAGGGCTTCCTTCTTCACCAATGTTACACATGATGAACGCTATGTGATTGTTTGCATTTCCCATGTTCGTGTCAGCCACATTAGCATTCTACTTTGACTGATCAGCCTACTTTTTCTAGCATTCGTTTCCATAATGCCCATACTTATGACTATAGTAGCATTCAACATTGCTCTTGTTGGAGTTGTAATTCTTCTTACCTCCTCTAGAGCTATTTTGAGAGGTGCTTGCTCCCTCTTGGTTGCTTTCTCATCCTGAGCTTTCTACACCAACATTCCTTTGACCATTCCCTCTATGACCTCTATTTCTTGAGCCTCTATCAGAGCCAATTCTTCCTCTCCCCTTGCCTCTTGAATTCTCTTAAGCCTTGAAAGATTGCTCTTGGGAAGTAGCTACTGACCTGTTTATCTGGTGCTCATGGGTTTGAAGAGTTCCCATCAACTCATCCATGGTCAATGTGGTCAGGTCCTTTGCTTCCTCTATGGTCATCACAAGGTTGTCATATTTCTGAGCTAAACTACTCAATATTTTCTCTATTATTCTTTTCTCATCATAGTCTTCACCATTTGACTTGAGCTATTTTATCAAAATGGAGATTCATGAGCTAAACTCTACAATAGTTTCATTATCTTTCATCTAAAGGTTCTCAAACTCTCTTGTAATCATTTGTATCTTTACTACTCTAACTTTATCAGTTCCCTTGAAGTTTGTCTCCAGGATGTCCCATGCTTCCTTTGCATAATTTGCTATTGCAATCTTGGGAAAAATTGTCTCTGTCATTGCTGCCTCAATCAAACTTAATGCCTTTGCATCCTTTCTCCTTGACTCCTTTAGTTGAATTTTTTATTGTTGGTAAGGGCAGCATACTGAGTTGGGTTTGTCACATCATTGAACCCATTAATCACAAACTCCCATAAATCATTTGCAACCATTATGGTTTTCATTTTCTTTGCCCATTTATCATAATTTTATCCATTAAAGGATGGTGGTTGCTACCATATCTTTCCTCCATCTCTTGCTATGTCAAATATCCTAGAAAAGTGCCCTAACTCACTATGGATGTGGGGCTTCAAATCTATGATACCATGTGAATAATAAAATCACAAACCTAAAAAAACTTGTTCGGCATGTGAAGGTGTCAAGTGCTAGTTTTTCTTGACACCAATAGATGCCGAGTGATAGGAGGGTGCCAAGTAAGCTCAGCACAAGAGGAAACCGAGTGAACTTCACACTTGGGTAACTTTGCACATGATAATGCCAAGTGAGCTCAGTCTCCTCTATGAGGTGAAGCTCAACACAAGACTATGCCAAGTAAGCTAGTAATCAATGGGTGCTGTGTGAGCTCAATAGGGGCTATAGAGAGGAAACTCTATTAAGTCTAGAACGAGTGAGCAAAGTGACAAACTGCCATTAAAATGCAGAGAGATAAAGTATGATGATTTCAACAATGATCTTCTCTAATACAAAATAACATTTAATGATCAATAGAAGAAGAGTGACAACAATAAGATATGTTTACCTTCTTGTTTTCTTGCTTTCTATTTAAATATGATTCAAACCAAAAAAACCCTAAAATATTCAAACTAGTTAAAACTTTAAACTTTAATCTTATAGCTCTAATGGCTCCATACAAAAAAGCCTGGAGCAATCACTGCTTCATAGGTTGAATCAATAATAACATACAGAATGACAAAAGATCGAACACATGCAACTCACAAAGCTAAAACCCTTCTATCTTTTGAACTCTTTACTTTGATCTATTGATTGATTTTCTTCTCTACAACTACTTCAATCCTTCTCTCTACTTTGCTCTACAACTTCTCTCTGACTTCACTAACTAGTTGAATGGATTAGATCATTCCTTTTTGTCTTCTTTCCAAAAACATTTCCCTCTCAAATTTAAAATTCACGTACTTGCATTCAACTCTATGATGCCATCAGGGTGGTAGGTGGGTGTTTCACTCCAAGGGCAAATGTCTATCTACATTTAATATTTCAACACCTAATAGGTAAAATATTTTAAAAATACCTGGTTTTTCTAATATATTCCAATACTCTAGACTATTATTTTTAAATATGTTCTTATATTCGAGACTATTGTTTTTTAAATATGTTCTAATATGTTTTAATATTTTATAAGAGTTTTCTAGTACTTTCTATTATTTTTCTAACATTTTTTCTAATATTTTTCCTATAACACTAATATTTTCTAAATTTATTTCATAAGGTTATACTAATATTTTTAGATAATATTAGTTATTAATGTCTTTTAAATTTTTTGAAATTTTTTTCAATATTTTCTAATATTCTATAATAATGTTTTTTTTAATATTTTCTAGTATTTTCTAATTTTCTCTAGAATTTTTTTTTTTCTAATTTTTTTCTAATATTTTCTAATGTTAAATAATTTTATGTTATCACCAAAATATGTAGTATACAAAAAAAATGGAAGTTTGAGTATATTATTCATAATTTACAAAATTAATGAATACTATCAAATAGCAAAGCAGACGAGGCGGACCTATTAAGAAATTGAGAAGTGTGGTAGCTAGCCCAAAACATAGTTCATAGGTGCTTCACAATTAGCCAAGGCATAAGCAACAAACTTCATCACAAGGATCTTATAGAGAATTAGAGAAGTTTGGGATTCACTACATCGATCCTCCACCTCATTCTATAGATTTAAGGTTTGCAGTAAAGACCTTTGATGCCCTAACTAGGCATGGTGATTTCAACCATAATATTACACTATAGGTGAATCACAATCAACAAATTAATAATAAAAATTTAGGCTCTCCCATTCAAGAGATATCAATGAAATCAATGTAAAGGTTAGGGTTTCAACCAGTGGAAAAACTCAATAAGAATAAGTGAGAGAGATCTAAATGGGAAACAAAATAGGGAAATAAACCCTAGTTCTTAGTGGCACATAATAAAGTAATCCAACCCCTATTATTTTCTCAAAAAGTAGATGAGCTCCCCAAATTAGTTAACACATCTATTGGAAAAAGATTCTTCCCTAATATCATTTTATCTATTTGAAGCTTAGAAAAAAAACCTTTTCTTTAACCAAACTAAATATGCAAGCCACAAGAGATTACCTCTATATTCCCAGCAAATAGGAATTTTATCTAAACCCACCATGAGATCCCTCAATTTGCATGAAGAAAATCTTTGAAAGAATGAAAAATCTAATCCCAAAACTCCCCATAAACCATATAATTCATATATGCCCTCCACAGCGTAGGATTGGTAACACCATGTCTCCAACTCAACCCCCCATTCAATAAACCTAAAGAATAGATCTTCATTATTAGAAACTAGGATAGTGAAGATTGTTGGAAAGAATGTAAAAAGGTTGCTATTTTCACATTTGGGAATGGGCCAATACAAGAGATGATCAATCTCACTAACTGGTTAGAGGATTTCTACAAAAATTAGGTAAGTATATCTCACCGTTCAGATAGATTATGATATATACATTGTAGTGATGAATAAGTTAATCTTTGTCTCTAATTGCTATTTTAAAGGGTATGCTATTAAGTTCTTTGAATGGATTCCAAATTGTAAGAAAAAGCAGTTAAACTTCCTTTTACCAACCTAGATCTCCATTCAATCACTCCTTCCTAAACTCATGCATGTAGAGATTCTTAGGAAAATAGGATTTTCAATTGGGAATTTGATAGGAATAGATTCCACTTATAAATATTACAATAATGTTAAATTTTTGGTCAACATTAAAAGAAAAAATTAGCAACTCAATTCTATTAAGTTGATTTCAAATAAATCCATCTATAAATTGAAACATTATAGATTTGAAGGAAAAAACTTAGAAATATTCAGATTGAATAACAAGAGAAAGATAAAAATTAAAACATTTCAACCTACATCAAATCTTATGGATACCTTCCTTGTGATGAACATTAGAAATAAAAAAGAAAGCTAGGCAAAGAGCATAAATGTGGTAGATTCTGTGGTGTCAAGTAAGGTTACAATGGGAAAAGTAGTGGCAGAAATGGAGGATGGTGAAATCAGAATAGAAAAAACAAAAACTACAATTGTAACTATAGGGATTGGTAAAATTCTCATACCTATTTACAAAAAAGAGTGGAAGAGAGAAATAGAAATGTAATTCAAGATTCAAAAGAAAAAGAACCAAAGAAAAGGAAAAGGTTGTAAATCCAGATAACAATCAAGAAATCACTCATTTGTTAGATGTCAGAAAATGTAAAGGCACACATCTATAGATGAATCTAGATCTTTTCTATGAAGATAAAAAATCCAAAGAAATCAATAGTAGGATGGAAGGAATTATAGAATATAATATGGCAAGGACAATCAATAGTAGCATAAGACTAAAAAAAAAATAGAAGAAAACACAGAAAGCCAAGAACATAAGAGCAATAAGATGGAAAGAAAATTTGTTAGAAAAGGACTCAAGATCTTAGGACAAAAAGCTATTGGTGGATATTAATAATACTCTTGAGGAAATTGAAAACAATAAACTTTTCTCTGACGACTCTCCAAAGTGAAGAAATATGGAATACAGAAAAGAAATAATGTAAACTTCACTAAAAAAGAGGGATGAGCCAATAAAGGAAAGCACAGACTCCAAAAAGAGGCATTAAATCAATGCACCAAAATTTGGCAAACACCAACCATAATACAAGAATCACCTATCGATAAGATGACTGAGGAAAATCCAAGGGAGAAGGATAAAAATAAAGTTATTATTAGACAAGATTTTTAGGACTTCCTAAATAAGGATTTATGAAAGAATGAAGATATGGAAATGGTAATTTCAGATGAGATAGAGGAAGAGGATTTGGAATTATTAATTAAGGAATTGATTCATATTTCTAACTTCAACAATATTGATAAAAAAAAGTAGTGAATTGTAGGAAGATGATTTAATATAGAGAGTTTTGAAAATAGGTGGAGATAATTATAGTGTTAAAGACTTGAGAAGAGATATGTTGAGCACTGAGCAGGAAGATAAGAGAAACAATAGTTTATAGACAACTGAAGCTAGAAAAATAACAATAAAAGGAGATGGTATCAATTTGAGTAGTACATAGAGTCACTAGTTTTAGTAGATAATATATATAATGATAATTAGATAAGTCTTGTAGAATAGATAATGAAAGAATTAATTAATGAAGAGAAAAATGAGAATGAAGAAATATAATTTGAAAGTCCTTTTAATGCTCAAGAGAACATAGAACATCTGGGTATTTTAAGGAATCAAGAAGAGATAAATACCCCTAAATATGGAAAATTGAAAGATAAAAGAAGAAGAAAGTGTCTTAAAGAACTTAGAGAAGTAGATGGAGAGGCAAAAGAACAACAATAAATCAATTAGTTTCTTAATACAGGGAAGGGGAAGTACCTTCCCAAGGCAGCATGAAGATCACTATCTAGAATGCTAGGGGCTTGAATGCACCTAGAAAGAAAAAATTACTAAAACATAATTTAAAGCAATTTGATTATGAAATTATTTTGTTACAAGAAACAAAACTAAATAAGGAAGAGGGATTTAACTTAGAAAAGAAATTAGGTTCCTGAAACATTAAATCACACAAATCTAGAGGAGCCTCAAGGGGATTAGGAATGATTTGGAATCCTAGGAAAGTAACTCTTAATATTCTAAAATCAAACTATTCATGGATGAGCAGCAAAATTAAAAGCTTAAAGACTAACCTACAACTAATTTTTATAAACATATATGGCCTGATACATAACATAGATAAAAAATTTCTATGGGAATAAATAAGCCTAATTATTAGTAATCATAGAAATGAACTAATTCTTATAGGTGGAGAATTTAATACTATCATGAATATAGATGAAAATTTTGGAGGCATCCAGTACATTTCTTGAGCATATTTGGAATTTAAAAAATGGATAGTTCTTAACAACCTTTTAGATATTCCTTTTAATAATGGTAATTTCACATGGAATAATAGAAGGAAAGACTTCTCCTTTATAGAAAAGAAACTAGATAGGTTCTTTCTCAAAGGAGAACTAAGTGGACTAGACTTAGATATTGAAGTCTTAGTCCTACCTATAGCAGGATCAAACCATTATTCTATTAGGATAGAATTTTTGGAACCTTCCAAACATATAAGAAACCCTTTTAAATGTGAAGAAATGTGGTTTATAGAAAAAAAAATTATGGAGCTTATTAGAGAATGCTGGAATCAAGGCAATTTTAAGGATTCCAAAATGTATATATTTGTCTCTAAGATGAAAAAGATTAAAGAAAATAGACCTAAGTGGAATAAAGAACATTTCATCAATATATTTAAAAAGAAATTAGACATCATAGAAAGCCTAAAAATATAAAACACATAAGTAATTAAAGAAGGTATGAGTAATGAGAACTTCCTTCCAGAAATAGAACTCCTCGCTAGATAGGAAAACATCCTAGATAAGGAAGAAGTCTTTTGTAGACAAAAATCAAGAGAAAAATAGCTAAAAGAGGGAAGCTACAATACAAAAAAAAATTCATAATAGCACTTTATATAATAAATCTAATAGCAAAATTATTAAAATTAAAGTCTCCTCAAGACCTATCATTGAAAATCCTAACAACATATCAAAGATTTTTATAGGTCATTTCAATAATTTACTAAATAATTTTGAGAGTTAGAATATGATAACTAAAGCGAAAATGATTGAAGTTATTCCAAAAGTATTTTCTATAGAAGGTAATAAAGAATTCAACTCTCCTATATCTTTGGAAGAAGTTAGATATGTGTTATTCAACATTAACCTTGATAGTTCTCTAGGTCAAGATGGATTCCCATATTTCTTCTTCCAAAAATATTGGGATATTATTAGAATTGATCTTTGAAAAGTCATTGAAGAATCAAGAAATGGTGAGTAACTTCTATCAGAATTTAATACTAGATTTCTTACTTTAATACCCAAAAAAGATGATCCTAACAACCCAAAGGATTTTAGACTATTTGCAACACCATTTATAAAATCATATCTAAAATTCTAGATAACTGAATGAAAGCATTTCATCCTAAGCTTATTTTAGAAAAACAAATACATTTTGTACCAGAAAGATGGATTCTAGATGGGATTCTCACTATACAAGAAACATTACATTCTACCAATAAAAATAAAATGGTAGGCATGTTTATGAAACTAGATATTTGGAAGGCATATGATATGGTTGACAAGAGGTTTTTATGCAAAATCTTAGAAACATTTGAATTCTCTTACCAATGAATTAACCTTATATATCAATGCATTTCAACAACTAAAATTTTCATTCTTATTAATGGGACTCTTGAAGGTTCCTTTGAAACATCAAGAGGTATAATAGAAGGAGATCTCCTATCTCCTTTCCTATATATTATCATGGTAGAATCCTTCAGTAGGGCAATTACCAAGGCACACTCTAAAGGTGAAATTAGGGGTATTTTTGTAACTAAAAATGTCTCTAATATAACCCACAAACAATATGCCTACAGATGATACCATTTTACCAAGAGAAAGTACAATAAAAGAGGCCTTAAACCTCAAGACAATCATTCAACAATAAATGGAACCTTCAAGTCAAATAGTGGATGTTGTAAAATCAAATATATTTTTCAATAATAGCAAACCTAAAATAGAAAAATAGATCTTTAATACTATGGGATATAAAAGGGGCACATTCCCTTGTAAATACTTAGGAATAGAGTTAGAAAAATGCAGTAGCACTAACAAAGGATGACCCAATATCATTGATAGAATGGATAAAAGGATAGGAGGTTGGAAAGATAAATGACTTACAAAAGTAGTTTTACCTACCCTACCAACATAACCCATTTCCTACTTACCTCTATCTAAAAGTATCAGTAAGAAGCTTGAAGAAAAACTCAGAAGCATCCTTTGGAATGACACTAACAAACATAAAAAATTGGTTTCGATAAAATGGGAAAAATTATGTAAACCAAATGAAGTAGGAGGCTTATGTATCAAAAGTATCAGTTGCAAAAATGAAGCTTTAGGGTCTAAACTAGCATGGAAACTTTTTGTTGAAAGAGATAAAAAATTGGAAAAATTATGTATAACAAATAGCTGAATGTTGCCAATCCCTACTCCTTGTTTAGAATGAGGATACTTCCTAAAGGATACAGAAGTTGGAATTTTATAGTAAAAAGTAGAGCCCTTGTTAGTAGATATCTAATGTGGGATGTTGGTAATAAGGTCAACAATTATAAAACTAAAAAGGATAATAATGGTAGTATAAGTTGGGAATGGAAATCTCTAGACAATATTGACTTAGAACCAATAGTAAAAAAGGTCTACAAAAAAATCATTCATAAGAGAAAAATAAAGCAATCAGAAAGAAATGACAAAATCATATGGGCAACATCGGAAGATGGTAGGTATAACAATAAAAATGGATATAGAGTAATCATCCAATCCCAAAGGTGGGAAGAAGTGAGTATCCCCCTTAAACTCTATTGGGATTTGTCATGTTTACCAAAGGTAGGTTTATTTCTATGGATTGCCTCCCAGAAGGGGATTTTTAACAAAGGAAAAACTTAGGAAGATGGGCATTGAGGGACCATCAAGATGTGTGCTATGTAAGCAAGATAGTGAAAATTATGATAATGTATTATATAAATGTCCATATACACAATATTTTTGGGATTTCCTCTGACAAATGTTGGGATGGATGACCCCTTTGCTAGAATCATTGGATGATCTTCTTAGGAGCTGGCCAACTTATAGTAGTAACTATATATATAGAAAACTATGGAATATTTTCCCAGCTATCCTTGTTTGGGAAGTATGGAAAGAAAGGAACAAAAGAATATTTCATGATCAAGCTATGTCTACAAGTGAGATTATTAATTAAATTGACGCCTATATTAATGAAACCTTAAACTCTCACCTTACGAAAACTTACAAAGAGGAAGGATCATTTTTAGGATGGGATGGTCTGATCAAAAAGAGTTGGAAAAACCTAATTAATCCTCTACTTATTTATAATAATAAAAAAGAATAAAGAAGCAAGGGAAAAATATAGATGGATTTCACCACCTAGTAGTTAGACCAAACTAAATTTTTATGGAGCCTTAAGAGGAAATCCTGGTTGTCAAAATAAACCAAGGATAGAAATAAAAACTAAATGCAAATATAACCAAAAATAGAAAATAATAGATCACACAGAAATGAACACAAGTCACCAAGATTTAATGTGGTTCACTCAATCCCTAGCTACGTCCACCAAACTGCAAGTCCAATATTATTACAATCCAGTGATTACAACTTGATTACAATCCGTAATCCCTTACAGCTCAATACTATCGCAAGAAGCAATTTCACATCACAACATAATGAAAATACCTAACCCTAAACCCTTTTATACAAGTATTTTATGCCATTTTAGGGTTACAACATGTTAGCCATATGTCAGCCATATGTTGGTTACAATGTCAGCCATGACCCAAAAGGTTTTTTCGGGGCGATGCCCTGAACCCCACTAATTATGAAGTATGTATAGTACTTTCTTGTTCAGTCACCATAATCTAACAATCTCCCACTTGGGGACTAATCAGGCTCCACACTAAACAACATTATCCCACTTGGAGACTATTCCTATATAAATACCACTACCACATGGGGCTCCCACTAGATCAAACCACCCTGGACTCTATTGTTCTTTGATTCATGTTCAGTCTAAAAGACCAAATGAAGTTGAAGAGGAGTTCAGCTTCTCCCATGTTATAACCTTTGTCAACATATCTGTTGGATTTTCATTTGTATGGATCTTCTCCAGCTTTAGCTGTCCATCCTCCAAAACTATCCAAATGAAATGGTATCGCAATTGTATGTGTTTGGTCTTAGAATGTAGAGCTGAATTCTTTGCAAGATGAATGGCATTCTGACTATCTATGAACAAATAATTATCCTTATGAGGATTTCCCAATTCTTCTAAGAAGAACTAAAGCTATATCATCTTCTTGGCTACCTCTATAGCAGCAACATACTCTACCTCTGTAGTGGATAGAGCATTAATCTTCTATAACCTAGAAACCTAGCTCATAGCTGCCCCACCAACAGTAAAGACATAACCTATAGTACTCAGCCTGGTATCAATATCCCCTACCAAATCTAAGTCAACATAGCCCTGTAAATCAGTAGTAGAGCCCCCAAAGTGTAAACACTTATTGGATGTTCCTCTCAAATATCTGAGAATCCACTTGACAACATTCCAATGCTCAAATCTTGGAAGACTCATATACCTACTAACAACTCCCACTGCATGTGCAATATCTAGCCTAGTACATACCATAGCATACATCAAGCTTCCTATAGTTAAAGCATAGGGTAACTTAGACATCTTATCCTCCTCTTCTTATGTCTTAGGACACATCTCCTTAGTAAATTTCAAATGACTAGGTAAAGGTGTGCTGATAGCTTTAGCATTCTCCATAGAGAAGCATTGCAACACCTTCTCAACATAATCGGCCTGAGATAGCATTAATGTTCAATTCTTCCTATCTCTACAAATCTTCATACCAAGAATTTTTTTTGCTGCCCCCAAATCCTTCATAGAAAATGCATGTGCTAACTAGCATTTTAGCCCCTTAATATGATCCATGTTAGACCCAGCTACAAGCATATCATCAACATATAAACATAAAATAATGTAGCTATCATCATCTAACCTCTTAAAATAAACACAATGATCTGAATGACACCTATTATATCCATGCTCATGCATAAAACTGTCAAATTTTAGATACCATTGCCAAGGTGCTTGCTTTATGCCATATAAACTTTTCTTCAATTTGCACACTAAGTTCTCCTTATCTTTAACCTCAAAACCCTGTGGCTGAGCCATATATATTTCTTCATCCAAATCACCATGAAGAAAGGCTATTTTAACATCCAACTGCTCTAAATGCAAATCTTGAGTAGCAACAAGACTTAAAACAGTACAATTAGAAGTCATTTTAACATCAGGAGAAAATATCTCATCAAAATCAATTCCCTTTATTTGTGCAAATCCTTTTACAACTAACTTGGCCTTAAATATTTTCTGACCTCCTTCCTCTTCTTTCAACCTATAAACCCACTTATTTTGTAAATCCTTTTTACTTGTAGGAAACTTGCATAGATCCCATGTGTTATTCTTTAGCAAAGAGTCCATTTCATCTTTCATTGTAGACTCCCACTAAATCTCAGTATTCACCTGCACAACTTCATCATAACTTTCAGGTTCACCAACATCAATAAGTAAAATAGAATACAAAGAGGGAAAAAATCTTTGTGGAGGTCTAATTTACCTCATTGACTATCTAACATTCACCGGTTTGTGTGGTATTTGTTGTTGCACATCATGAGGAATGGCTAGAACATCAGCTTTTTGAGTATCATCCAGCACTACATAATCATCTTCTTTCTTCTCATGTTGTTGCAACACATCTCTGTACAACACTTTCTCATTGAATATGACATCTCGACTTCTAACAATTTTAAGATTTTTAAAATCCCAAAGCCTACAACCAAATTCATTAATGCCATATCCAAATAAGACACATTTCTTTGACTTAGCTTCTAGCTTGGTTCTATTTTCAGAATCTATATGAGCAAAAGCTTCACAACTAAAGGTCTTGAGAAAAGAATAACTCGCCTTCTTACCAGTCAATGTCTCCTCTGGAATACCATAGCCCAAAGGAGTAGAGAAACCTCTATTAATCAAATATACTATAGTATTGACAGCCTCCACCCACATGTGTAAGGGCAACCCAGCATGCAACCTCATGCTCCTTGCGTGCTCCATTATAGTCTTGTTCATGCATTCAGCCACTCAATTTTCCTGTGGAGTCCTTGGAATCATTTTCTATCTACGAATACCATTAGTGGATCAATAATATTCAAATTCATGACTACAATACTCACCACCATTATCAGATCTAAGATATTTTAATTTCTTACTAGTCTCATTTTCAACCAAGAATTTCCATTTCTTAAAAGTTTGAAATACATCAAATTTCTATCTAAGGAAATAAACCCATACTTTTCTAGTTTTTTCATCAATAAATGTAACATAATAATGAGAGCCACCAAGGGAAGATACCTGAGCTCTAATTTCTCCTTTTTGTTTTCCTTCCCAATCTTTACAAAACTCACTCTCTTTTGTTTTCCATACACACAACTTTCACAAAAATCCATACTAACACATTTCAGACTTGGTAAACCTTTCTTTGAATGAAGTAATTTCATACCTTTCTCACTCATGTGCCCAAGTCTGTTGTGCCATAGTGTTGTATCAGAATCTACAACAGCTATTTGTTCTCCCTGCTCAACTGCAGCAATTTTTCTTGAACATTCATTTTTCTTTCAAACAATCAAAGTAGAAGGAACAATATGACCTGTACAAAGATATAAGGTGCCTAATTTCATACCTTTTTCTACTACAAGGGAACCCTTTTAGACCTTCCAATTTTTATCATTAAAAGTAACTATACAACCCTCATCACCGAGTTGCCCCGCTGAAATTAAATTCCTACTCAACCTTGGAACATGTCTTACCTCATGTAGTAGCCAATGATTCCCATTTTGCAACTTAATCTTAATTTTTCCCTTTTCAGCAATTTGACAGGGTTCATTATCCCCCAAATAAACAAGCCCAAAATCCCCTTAGACATAATCAATGAAATAACCTCTATGAGGTGTAGCATGAAGTGAAGCACCATAATCTAATACCCATGAATCATCGACACTTTCTAAAGATAGAAGCAAAGAATCCTCTTTGGATTCGTTACTTACCACATTTGCCTCCTTGTCTCCATCTAATTTATCTCCTTCATTTTTCTTTCAATTCAAGCAATCTTTCCTTTTCTGCCCTAGTTTCCCACAGTACCAACAGTCATTTGGTCCTCTAGATTGAGACCTCTTTCCCTTTGACTTTCCTCTTGATTTCCCATGATTTCTAGAGTTACTTTCTCTCTTAGTCGTTCTGCCCCTACTTTATGCATTCAAAGCACTTCCTAATGTAGATTCACCTAAGGATTTCCTATGAGTTTCCTCACTCAA
This sequence comes from Cupressus sempervirens, assembly GCA_028749045.1. Lineage (NCBI taxonomy): Eukaryota > Viridiplantae > Streptophyta > Pinopsida > Cupressales > Cupressaceae > Cupressus > Cupressus sempervirens. Next base: position 690,329,722 of record CM053785.1, read on the forward strand.
AACAACACTGATCACATCATCATATTTTAGGGTACTAGATCCAAGAATAAAATTACTCACTGCCATTACCAAGCTATTCTAGCTTTTAGGCAAAGAACACAAGATCAAGAGAGCCCTAATTTCTACATCAAAATTTATACCCATAGAAGATAATTGACTAGTAATAGTATTAAACTCATTTAAATGATTTGCAATAGATCCACCTTCTGCCATTTTCATATTAAATAAACACTTCATGAGAAATACCTTGTTTGAAGCAGAGGGCTTTTCATACAGTGTCGCTAGGGTTTTCATCAACTCTTCTGTCATCTTTGCTTTTGTAATATTAAATGCCACTAATGGTACCAAGCATAACCAAATGATTTTGAGTGCCTTTCTGTCCAAAACATCCCATTCGGCATCTGATATAGATCCCTGATTCTTGGCTTTGCCTTCCAACGGTTTCCATAAATCCTTCTGATACATATAGTCTTCTATTTGCATCTTCCATAACTGGAAGTTTTGCCCATTAAACCTATCAACCCTTAGTTTATCTTCATCTATAATTGCTCCCACTCAACTATGAAACTTTCCTACCGAGGATAACTAAAAAACAACTAGGCTCTGATACCACTTGTTAGGATAAATCACGAACAAAAATAAAAACTACATGCAAATATAACCAATAAAAAAACATAATAGATCACATAGAAATGAACACAAAGAACCAAGATTTTAAGTGGTTCACCTAATCCCTAGGCTATGCCCACCAAACTGCAAGTCCAATATTATTACAATCCAGTGATTACAACCTAATTACAATCTGTAATCCCTTACAGCACAATACTGCCGCAAGAAGCAATTTTGCATCACAACATAATGAAAATACCTAACCCTAAACCTTTTTATACAAGTATTTTATGTTGTTTTAGGGTTACAACATGTCGGCCATATGTCAGCTACAACACCAACCATATCGTATGTATAGTACTTTCCTAATCAATCACCATAATCTAACACTGGTACCGCTAGAATAAGATGCATTATTAATAATGATTTTGGAAAATGGCTAGCAAAAAGGGCTAAATTTATAGGATCAACCACTAATAACCATGCTAAACTAGAAGCCCTTCAAGAAGGGCTATAACTATGCATAGATCTAAGTATCTCCAAGCTCATTATTGAAGGAGATTCATTGATTGTCTTAAGTGCCATTAGAGAAAGGGGGACACCAAATTGGGTTTTAAATTCAAAACTAGAAGAAGTGCTTAATCTCCTGGATCTCTTCGAAGATTTTTAGATTCTTCATATATTCCAAGAAGGTTATAAAGAGGCATACTAGCTAGCAAACAAGGGTGTTGACAGTAAGAATATGTTAATCTATAATTAGAGGTAATTTAATTAGATATTTAATAGAAATCTCAATAAAACTATATAATGTAAAGCTCATTCTTATTAGCAAAATTAGCTTTGATAAAGAGTTTAGAGAAAAAGGACACTAACAAATATAATTTCTATATAACCTTTATGTGTATATGTATTAATATGAAAATAGTCTTGTACATGTATACATTTACATAAAAATCTATATAGGTATTTAAATGTTGGTATTTATAAACTTTGCCCCTCGTAGAAAACAAAGGGATAGTTACAGAAGAATTTGTTAATATTAATCAAGACTATAGAATATTCATAATGTATCTCAAAATAATAATAATAAAAGGGTCTTTAAGTTAAAAATAGAAACAGTTAGGGTATAGTACTTCCATATAGGATAGGAAAATAGGGTAGGAATTAGGAAATTACTAAGTCATTTTTGGTTCATATTATTGAACATTATTAGTTTGTACTCCTAGTGCTAATCTTTTGCTTGGCTACAATTTTGGATTTTATTTGTTTATTCATCTATGTGTTCTCGCTTTATTACTTCCCTTATCTTTCCATCATTACAATACACTAGCTTAGATTTATTCAATTTCATTGAGGCATCAACAAATGATGTCAAACATTCTAGGCTTTTCTAGATCCTTCCCAAGAGTCTGTTAGTCTTCTATTTAATGGTAGCTCAATTATGACTACTTATGTAGTCTTCAATTTTTCTAGCTAGTTTTAGCTTCAGCCATAGGATGGAAACCAATGTGAGCTAATTTCACTCTTTAGAGGTTCATTAAATGGATTTTAGAGGTAATGTGAAACCTGAGAGATGGAATCATCTATTAAATCCTATAGATGACAAGACTATGATCATTGTCAATCATGTCCTCGGGGAGGGTTTTTTCTACTATGACTTCTCTTGGAGTACTAATAATGACATTGTAGCCTCCTTTATAGGTTTTTTGGCTAGGGCCAAAGTAGAGAAGTGGGTGAGTATTAGGCTTTTCTATAATGTTTTCAACCCAATTTTGTGTGTAGGTCTTGAAGAAGTGGTTAAGAGAATTGATGAGAAGCTTAGGATCCCTCTACCAAAGGTTTACATGGCCCAACCTCCTAGGAGCTTTGAGTTGGCCATTGTCCCTAGAAGTCCCTCTTTAATTATCCAAGAGAATGACATATTGTTTAAAGTGTGGCAAAAAATGGAAGGCAACATACATTTTCTCCTCAGGTGGTGAGGGATCATAGTTGACCATAGCAAGGCCTAGCTTAGAAATTATCTCAACATTTTCATATCCTATATTCATCTAGGAGTGGACCTCGATAACCTATAAGCATTGGAATTATGTTTCCTAAACATGGAAAATTCAAGCAAGGAGAAAAGTGCCTTCAAATTTCTACAAAACTTTCAAACTAAGAATCCTAAGGACAGTGGAGATCATCATGGTATATTGGAAAAGGGAAGATTAAGCTTTTTGGTATTCCCTAGTGTTCTCAGATGCTGAATTTTGATTGATTCAGCCTCTTGGTGAAGGTTTTCTAGGCTAGTTCTAAATTTAGTTTCTTTGTTTCCTCCTTCTGTAATTTTTTGGCTAGGGTTATATTGTTTTTGATTGGTCCATCCCTTGTGGGCTTAGGCCTTTTTGGTTTCTTTTGGGCCCTGAGGTTTTCTTTCTCTGCTGCTCCTTTTTTTTTTGTCCAGTCTACCATTTTTTTTATCATGTGTATGTCATGCTCTAAGTATGGAAAATATTGTAAATATTTTAATACATCAGTAACTTTTATAACTTGGTCTCTTGCTCTTTGGTTCTCAATATCTTTTTTGGTAGATCACTAAGAAAGTATAGTGAATAATGTTTAATTTTATCCCTACTGGTAGTATTCTAGAATTGAGGAAGGAATGAAAGCAATGTTAGAATTTCCACCTAAAAAGGGATTAAAATAAAAATCACCTAAGTATCCTCTTTATGCTAAAGATATATCGAAATGTGTAAACAAAGCATCATATAGTCAATAGGTATAAAGAAATATTGTTTAATAAGATACAAGGTAGAATAGTATACCATCAAATATAAACATCAAGTGAGAAGTAGCTAAATTAATTTCAAAGATAGTAAACAAAGGGTTAGGAAGTAGAAGTAATAATTTTGGCAATAGTAGATGTTAATCACTATTATGATTCCAAATAAATCAGAGGAAAAAAAGGAAATTATGTTGTATCATTCCTCGTCTGATCTTGATAAAGTATTATCATCACGAGTTAATATGAATCATCTCAGAATGGGTAGAAGCAGCTTTATTAAGGAAGAAATCCCTTAGATTGACAAATGATAGGAACTTATAAATTATAATTAAGAATGTTGTCTTTAAAAGACATGTCAGATCAATTAATACTTAGTAGTATAAAAAACTTTTAAACACCAAAAAGTATGGAAATTACAAACTTCTTTATTTATATAGTTGTATAAGCTGACTTCGAACCTCATGTGGAAATGAGTAGTGTTTTGGATGCAGATTATAACCTAATCTTGAAATCTCAAATGCAAAATTGTAGCTACAAGATAGATTTTCCTTGTTTCTCATTTTTTAGAAAAGTATTTTGATTAAAATACTTGTATGTAATTTAAACAAGATGATGTAAACTACAGTATGCCCCTTGTATTCTGTATAATATAAGACTTTGATCCCAGGCAAGACTAGAGGTTTTCTTACTCCGTTCTTTCCTACCACTACCTGTTTGAATGGAGAATCCATGTAATTTTGTATTTTTATTAAATTATATTATAAGGCTTTGGTTTCTTACCGATCAAAAAAATAAAAAATAAAAAATTCTAGTTTTTTCTAATATTTTCTAATTTTTTTCTAATATTTTTCTAAATTTTCTTTGGTAATGTTATACTAATATTTTTCTAATATTCTAGATTAATTTTTTTAAATATTTTATAATTTTTTCTAATACTTCAGACTACTATTTTTTTAGTATTTTGTACAGTGTTTTTCTAATATTTTCCAATATTCCATAATAATGTTTTAAAAATATTTTCTAATATTTTCCTAATATTTTCTAATTTTCTAAACTATTTTCTTTTTTCCTAATGTTTTTCTAATATTTTGTAATATTTTTCTAATAGGACTAATTTTTTTCTAAATTTTTTTCCTAATGTTAAGTTAATATTTTTCTAATATACTAGTCTAATGTTTTTTTAATAATTTCTAATAGTTCTCTAGTATTTTCTAATTTATTTTCTAATAGCACTAATATATAAGTAAAAAATGCCACAAAATTATAAATGAAAAATTAATATTATTAAAACTAACATTAATAAGAAATAAAAATATTAAATTAACATGAAAATATTCTTTGAAAACATCAAAAAAAAATCAAATAATGACATATAAACATACCTAAAATAGTGCAATGACCAAAATCTAAGGAAAATGACGCAACTCACTCAACACTTTGATACATTCTCTCCAACATCCAAAACAAGTCTACCATGCCATAAAAATAATAGAAAAAATGGAAAATAGGGCTTTTAAACTGTAAGTCATTGTAAAAATATGTTCACACAAATATAAGAGAATAACATGTTCATGCCAACATAACCTATTTTACACATATATGCTCATGCAAACATATAACTATATTATGTTCATGTGAACATATGAAAAATGGGAATTACATTTTTTCTAAAGTTTTCCAAATTTCTTCATGCCACAAAAGTGGCACCCATTATTGTGCAGTCACCCCTATACACAAACACATATGCACACACACATATATCTGTGTGTGTGTGTGTGTGTGTGTGTGTGTGTGTGTGTGTGTGTGTGTGTGTGTGTGTGTGTTTATATATGTGTGTGTATGTATACACACACATAGACTATCTTAAGTGATTTTTATTCAACTAAAACTATACCAACATTAACAAAAGTGGACATAATTAAAATTGAGGGTTTTATCAAAGAATATACTTGCATTTTTTTTAGAGTAATTAAGTATTTTCTTATTAATTAAATCATATTAATCACTTATTATCTCTAGTTTAATTAAAATAAATTTTGGACATATAATAGTTAATTATTTTATTAGTTATTATCATGCAACCTAGGTTAGTAACTTGTTAAGGTTTTGATCTTATTTTATAAGGACTGATCTCTTTGTAATTTATTGATTCACTTTTGATTATAGAAATTGATCTTTTTGCTAATCAAAAATGTTTCATCTCTAGATTTTGGAATTTTAGTCTCCATAGGTTTTGCTTCTCTCTTTTTGTGATAGGTGTTTTCATGTAGGCAATTCTTAGGAGCTTTGAGGTTGATCTTTCATCAACTTCAACATGATATCAGAGCTCCAGAGCCTCATGCCTATGTTCTTTTCTAAGATTTTTGGCATTGATTTTCAAAATTGTAGCTTTTAGAGGGTTTCAATTTTTTAAAAATATTTTGTATTAGATTTGGGGGTTCCTATTTTTTGGAGCTCTTTGAGCCTAAACGAACATTATGCTTGAGCTTAGAGTGCTCGAAATCTCATATTTCCATCTTAAATGCATTCAATTTGGATGCTATTAAAATAAGAAGCAAATTATTTTTTGCACCCATGCCATATTGACATAAGTATGCAAAAAAAGGAAATGAAATTTGATTCTTTTATCAAAAAATTTGCATTTCAAGGAAGAAGGCTTTTTTTATTTTAAAAAATAAGAAGTCCTTTTCATTGGGAGGGCATCTTTTTAAGGGACACACATGTCACTACAAGCTACTTTCTAAGTGACCTCATACTTCCTTGGGCCTCTCTTATAGTCATTGTAATCCCTCTACTCTTCCTCTACCTTGGGTCTTGCACTGTCCTCTCTTCTCTACACATGCTAGAAGTTCTTTTTGGTAGTTCTTTTTGGCCCCCCTATGCTTTTTGAGACATTAGCATGCATGGGCCTTTGTGTGGCTCATACCAACTTCAAATGTAATCCCTCTTAGAAACCATTTTATGGGTTAGATTTTATAAATTTTTACCATGCAACTCAAAAGACCACATTCCCTGGGCTTTTCCCTCACTCGTGCATCATCTTGGAGCTTGTGCACATGTAATGGGTTATGCTTTGTGTTTTGAGAACAACATTGCTCTTAGAGTAATAAAGCTCTTTCTTATAAATTAAATTATATTAATTTAATTATTAAATCACTTATTTTCTCTTATCTACTTAAGCTAAGCTTTGGGCATATAATAATTAATTTTTTTTATTAATTATTGTCATGCAATCTAGGTTAGTTACCTGTTAGGATTTTGATCTCCTTTTATAAGGATTTGTTTCTTTGTAACATTCATTCACTTTTGATAATAACAAACTCTCTTTTCCTTCATCAAGAAGGTCTCATCTATGGATCTAGGAATTCTAACCTCCATTTCTTTTGCTTCTCTCTTTCTATGATAGATGTTTGCATGTAGGTTATTCTTAGGAGTTGTGGAGATGATCTTTTATCAACTTCAACATGGTATCAGAGCTCTAGATCTTCAATCCCTATTCTACTTATGAGAGGTTTTGTTTGGTTTTAAGGTTTATGATTTTTTTATTTCAGAGGGCTTTAGTTTTGAGAGGTGTTTTGTGTTGGATCTAAAGGGATCATTTTTTTAGTGCATTTTGAGCCCAGATGGACCTCACTGTTGGATTTGTGTCACCCAAAAACCCCTATTTTCATATAAAATGTTTCCAATTTGGACACAATTGAGAATTAAGGAAAATAAATTTTCTCTAAAATTTGGGCATGCTTCCCAATATGATGATTTTTATTTTAATAAAAAAACTAAATCATTTTTTTCAATTTATTGAAAATAAACATGCCTTTAGAAATTAAAGTTCCAAAAAATCAGTTGTTTGTTTTCTTCTAAAAAAATAAAGTGCAAAGGACACCTTCATAATGTTGACATTAGTAGAGTACTAATGTAGTAGGTCCAACAGCTATAGGTCATGATGTTAGCATTTTTAAAATCAAAATTTCATGGTCATTCGCCCATCATTGTCTGACTTACTTTGTCCTAAAGACCCACTGATGGTTGCTTGATCATGTCTTGGGCATATAGAGGTATTTTTTGACAAATCTTATATTATCATAAATCTATTTCCAAGCTCGTCATGTTGGTGTAGATTATTTTGACTTTCGATACTATTTGGTGTCTAGTTTTAGTAAAATCAATAGGTTCTATTTTGCACTCTAGGAGACATATCTTGAGCATCCAATCTTCATTTTGAAAATTCTTAATATTGTTGAAAAGGACTTTATGTATGCTTTCTAGCAATGATATTTTTCATTCAAGATTCTACTACAGGCACATTCTATTTTTTTTTTTTTTAGAATTAAGGTTGATATAATGGTTTTTATAGGTCTAGGGATTGTTTTTGTTTCTTTAGATGATTTTTCATAAGTTGTACTATCTCTTGTATTAGCCTTATGCCTCTTTTGATCTTTGTTAATATCCTTTTGTAGTATTTATTGCAAACACACTAAGATAAAGTGTCACTCTATTATATTTTAGGATCTTGCACATCTTTGTAATTTTTTTTACTTACACTACATTATAAAGTGCCTTGGGGGGTTTCATGTTCACCATATTCTCAATCTTCCTCTATCAAGTGAGTTTTGCTTCCATGACATTATCATCATGATGTGTCAATTACACATGTCATTATAGGTATTTGTAATTCTTTTGCACTCTCAATGTTCATAGTTCTTCTTTCTACAAGAGATATTGCATTCATTTTCAGTGTTCATCTCTTACCTCTTAGCATTATATGGGGTTTTTTTTGGTTTTGTTTCTTTCTCAATTAGATGGAATGAGCTATGCATTCAATATTTGATCTTATGTACTATGCAATTGTAGTGGCTAGATACTTGTGCATTTTGGTGAGGTGGATCATTTGCCATATAGACATGATTTCATTCCTATTTTTGGAGGCCATGATGATAACATCCATCTTTGATTAATCAACTCTTCAGAATTAGTCTTTTTTACTTGGACATTTTCTATACAATGGAGGTTCTTTAGATCAATAGTTTGGTAGTGTTTACAACATCATGCTTCAACAGTGTTCTTCATTATCATCTTTTGTTCCTATCTTTTAGGACATTCCCTATTTGGAGGATTCTTCATTCCTTCACTAGTTCATTTCAACATTATTTCTATCTCTTTTTGGAGTAGGGCTTTCCCAATATATTTTTTTCTATTTCTCCTCTTTTTAGAGATTTGTTTGTGCTTGGGTACCTCATCAAGCATTGTTTCTTGGGACCCAAATTTCCTTTCAGTAGTAGTTTCTAGGTTTTTAGCTACTCCCTAAGTTTAGCTTAAGCATGGGTGTTTAGAGTAATAAAGTTCTTTCTTATTAATTAAATCATATTGATTTAATTATTAAGTCTTTTATTATCTCTAGTTTATTTAAGCTAAACTTTGGGCATATAATAATTAATTCTTTTATTAATTATTATCATGTAACCTAGGTTAGTCACCTATTAGGGTTTTGATCTCCTTTTATAAGGATTGATCTATTTGCAACATTCATTCACTTTTGATAATAGTAGTTTCTTTATTTTCTCATCAAGAATGTCATATCTATGGATTTGGGAATTTCAATCTCTATAGTTTTTGCTTCTCTCTTTCTATGACAAGTGTTTGAATGCAGGTGATTCTTGAGAGTTGTAGGGTTGATCTTTCATCAACTTCACTAGTACCTCTATCGTTCTTGGATCTCTCATCTCAAAGGAAATGCAAGTTTTGAGAATGAGAAAGTAGTTATATATTTATTTGATTTTATTGCATGATTTATTGTGTAATCAATAGCAGTTCCTCAATTTTTTTTTTGGTGAGAATTTTCTTCTCTACCTGACCAAGTTCTACTCTAGTGGAGGTTCTTTAGATCAATAGTTACTTTTGATAGAGCTTTGCATCTTCTACATGTTTTTGTGTTGTTCTTCAGCAACTTCAACATGCTACCAGAGTTGGGCATTAATTTCATTTCTTTATATGATTCTTCATGGTTTTTACTATCTATTGTATCAGTCTTTTGTCTCTTTTGTTCTTTGTAAACATCTATTGTATGGATTTTTGCAAATGCAATGATTTAAAGTGTCATATAGAATTTTTATTTTTATTTAAATAGTTTTTCCTTATTTTACCTTTTGATTCAAGCTATGTCATATGAGGACATTGATATCGATTATTATATTCTTGAGATTCACCATGTCTCATGTCTTATTATATATGCACTACTTTGACTAAAGTGTCATGGGGGGTTGATTTTTCTCTTTGTTTTCCAGTTTCCTTTTTCTAGTGAGTGTCTCTTCTGTGATATTATCCTCATGGCATGTATGAGAGTGACCACCTCAGTACACACATATGTATTCTTTTGTGAATCCTGATCATGCTTTCTTGACATGCAATTCTTTTGGTCCACTTTTCCAGTCACCTATCACCTCACCCTTATCTACATTAGGGGGGTTCTTATGTTATTTTTCATGTTCCTTTGGTTTGATGGAGTGAGCTATGTATTTTTTATTTTTCCTATGTACTAGGCAGATATAGTGGCTAGGTACCTATGCATTTCAATGAGATGGATTACTTACCATATAGACACTTTTCTTTTCATTCCTACTTTGGTTGTAGCCTTCCATGTTCAATAGATGATATTTTTAGTCTTTAATATTTTATTCCATCTGTATCTTTGAGTTTAGTTATTTTCATTTGTGTGCCTCGTGATTCAATTAGTGTCTTATGAAAGAACTCATGCAAATTATAGTTTTCTCTACCTAGTTAGGTTCTATTTCAATAGAGTTCTTTTAGATCAGTAGTTACTTTTGATAGAGCTTTGCAACTAAACTACATGCTTTAGTGGTGTTCTTCATGATCAACTTTCGTTCCTATCTTCTAGGACATTCCCAAGTTTAGATGCTTCTTCAATCCTTCACTAATTCTTTTCAGCATTATTTCCATATCTTTTTAGAGTAGGATTTTTCCTATGTGGGTTTCTCTATTTTTCTTTTTAGAGATTTGGTTGTACTTTGGTACCTCATCAAGCTTTGTTGTCAAGACCCGAATTTACTTTCAGTGGTAGCTTTTAAATTTTTAGCTACTCCCTAAGTTTATGTTAACAAGGGGTGTTAAAGTAATAAAGTGTTTTCTTATTAATTAAATCATATTTATTTCATAATTAAGTCACTTAATATCTCTAGTTAACTTAAGCTAAACTTTGGGCATATAATAATTACTTCTTTTAATAATTATTGTCATGCAACCTAGGTTAGTTACATGTTAGGGTTTTGATATTCTTCTATAATGATTGATTTCATTGTAATTTTTTGATTCACTTTTGAATATAGCAATGTATCATTTTTCTTATCAAGAATGTGTCATCTATGGATTTGGGAAATCTAACCTTCGTAGCTTTTGCTTCTCTCTTTTTGTGACATATGTTTTCATGTAGGTGATTTTTGGGAGTTGTGGACTTCATCTTTCATCAACTTCAACATATTTTATTTCCATTCTAACCAATGAAATAAAATACAATAGTTTGATAATCTAAAAACCTAAATGAATAAGAATAAAAATCCAAACAAGCAATATTAATCCCACACACATCTTTAGATTTCATGTAGATATTATTTCCAAAGTCATTTGCTAAAAGAATTATGAGCCAAGGATAAATTGTCAAGGTCGTGGGTTCAAGTTTAATCAAGCTTACTAAATATTAATAATTAATCAGAACATGTAATAATAAATTTTGACTTTTCGCTTCTTACCCATAAATAATAATAATAAAATGATAATAATTTTAAAAATACATATATTTTAGAAATTGATGGTTAAAAATGTAAAAATAGTTCCTACTCCATTTTGCAAAAACATAGTGATAAATGGTATGCCATATGTTTCTAATATGAAAAGGTTCTTTGATTTTTTTAAATTGATTTGCCAATTTTTTTGAGAGAGAACATAACAAAAGTTGCTCAGTTTATTTTGATGATACGTCAATCCATCTACATTCTCTTGTGGGGTAAAAGATGGGTAGAGACATTGACATATATCTGAAATCAAACATACATCTACATTAGTAAAGTTTTCTTATATTCGATAAAACAAAAAAAGTCAATCCAACAATCTAACTTTGTGCATATAACAAAATAAAGAGGAAAATAAATTAGGATGAATGCAATCTATTTTTGTTTAGAAGATCAAGGCACATAAAAAAATTAAACATCTAAAAAGAATAAAACATAAAATCACAAATTTATTTCATAATCAAAAGCTTCCTTTGCCAAAAAAAATTGTTTCTCATTAATTTTATAACAAAGAAAGAAATTGAATATCAATATATGTAAGAAAATCTACATCTATCAAGGGAGTCCAAATCTCATCTAGGTAAAAATGAAATCAACATCCACGTTATGTGTAAGGTATAAAAGTAATTAATTTAATTTACAAATGCAAAAAGAGGGCTAAAAATTTATTAAGACAGAAAGGAATACAACAAGGAGAGCTCAACAAGGAGCTCGATCCTGAGCAACAAGATCATCAAATTCTTGCACCATCTCAAAGGACAGTTGCCTCCTATCCCTAATATTCCAACCCAGATCATGACTAGATGCCCATTTGGCTAAACAATCAGAAGTTCTATTCCATTCACGAGGAATATACGTGAACCTAATGAACGGAAAAGAGGAAGAGAAGAAAAGAATCTGCTTAACAACAGTGGCCAGCTGCCAACTAACATCCTCAAGCTCTTGCAAAGAAAGCATGTTCACCACCACCTGGGAATCAGACTCACAGATAATCTTACTCCATCCCCGCAAGCAACACTGTTCCACAACATATAAAATAGCCTAAAATTCCATGAGATTGTTAGTATAATCACCCTTATGAACTGAGAAGAAAAATTTAACATCCCCAGAACTACAACAACCCAGTCCGCCAATACCAGCTGGACTAGGATTCCCACGGGAAGAACCATCAGTGTTAATTTTCAGAACTCCATAGGGAGGAGGAGTCCAGTGCCCATCTCGATTAACCTGACCCTTCCTCTGATGGTGAAGCTGCCTGGACATAGAAGGAAACCTATGAGCTACAGTCCCATCCTGCAGATGAAAATTAAGGCGATTACAAATAAAAAGATCAACCAGATCCATACCCCCATCAAGCTCACACTTCACAAGAATTGTTTCCTGAAGAGAATGTGATATTTTCCACCAAAGATGCAAAACACCAAGCTAAACATCTTAGAATATGCGACGATTCCTCTCCAACCAAAAATGCCAAAGCATGAAAGATGGGCCAGCAATCCAAGCAGCATGGAGAAAAGAAGACTTGGAGGGAGCAGAACCCAAGTGGGCCTAGAACTCAGGCAAAGAGGAAACATGCCGACAAGAGTAACCCCAAGCGCTCCACCAAAGGTGCCATATCTGAGTAGAATAGGAGCAATGGAAGAACAGATGGGAGATAGACTTCTCTCCATTACCACACAAAACACAATAAGAGGAGCCCTGAAATCCACGTTTACAAAGACAATAAGATATAATTTGTCTAAAAAAACTTCAATTTAAACATTTCTATATATTTTTCTTCTACCTTATATAAAACAAATACGAAACAAACCTAACTGTTGTTTCTTTAAAACACAGTATGTTTTCAAATAGACTTATTTCATTACTTTGTTTCCTTCAAACATGGTATGTTTTAAAATAGACTTATTTCACTACTTTGTTTCCTTAAAACATGGTATGTTTTCAAATAGACTTATTCCATTACTTGCCAAATTATTAATGACTGTGTTCCTTTTCATGCTTATATTGTCACTAAATTCACTTTCGCCAAATTCATTAAAATTGGACTTCACTACCCAAATCAGTCCATATACAAAACACATATCATATTGAAAAAAATGATACTTATAATTTTCACCAGAAGCTAATACTATTATTTATAAATCAATTCGAGAAACCTGATATTTTTAAAGAAATTGATTAATTTATCTTAGAGATAAATGTTTCTTGAATTGGTTGTAATTCAATCCAAGAAAAATAAGCCGATAACAATGTTCAAAATTATGACTCATATTAAACTCAAAATTGTTACCAAAATTTTCTTAAAATTGAAATCTATTCTATTCAAGTAATTTTTGGATCAGTTTGAGAGTAGATTATAGAAAGTATTTGTATATTTAAAAATTATTCAAAACAATATTATAATTAAGTTTGTTTTTAATAAATATAATGGTAAAAGAAAAATATAAAGTAAGCTTCTATTTTATATTGTAGAAACTTTCAGTCATACCATTCGAGGAACAAAAATAAAAATAAAATTTTTATTCATAGATAGTAATCTATCAAGCAAAGTTTTACTTTTCTAGTTCAATTATTTTATCCGTTCTTTCATTGAAATTAACAAATAAATCTATAACTAGCAGTCGTCTACTTTTTGTGCATCCAACAATGAATCAATAAGAGATTTATTATTATTTTAATTAATTAATTAAAAAATTAATTATAATTTTTACTATACATGTCTTTTATTATATCATTTATATATAAGCTTTTTCATTTAAACATTCAAATTCAAAAATTTCTATTGAAAATATTGCAACATGTTTCATTTCTCCAAATTATATCACTTTATTAACCCAAATAAAACATGAAACAAAATTCAGATTCATATTCCTTATCAATAAACCAGGAATTTGATGGCTGTATTGGCCATTTTCCCACTTTTGAACCATATACATAGGCTAAATATTTTAAGACCATATGAATTGATAGGCTTGAAATTTTTAGAACTATCAATATAATAAGTAAATACATTATTAAACTATAAATATTTCTTATAGGCCATTTAGTATTTTATTTAATATACATGAATGTGATTTCATAATATGTATAATATAGATATATGATAAATATGTAATATTTTATATTTATATGTTTCTCTTTTGTTGTTTCTATTTAGATATGTTTCTAATTTGTATTTTGATGATTGCATATTTACATTAATTTAGAAACTTGATGAAATAGAACATAATGAATTTTAAAAACCTTTTTTTAGTAATTTACAAAATTAGATATGTTTCCATATATATATTTTTATAAAAAAATTAATTTAATTTAAAAATTTGTTAAAGTAAATAAATGAACTTAGAAACTTGCTTCTTTTATTTGAGACTTTTGTATAGATTACTAATTTATAATTATAAGTCATTCATAGATAATTTTTGCATACATTACTAATTTATATAATAATTATCTAAAATATAAAAAATTTAAACTTAAAATGATCTATTAAATTATTTTAAAACAAAAAAATTGATAATATTTTTTTTCTTAAAATGTAAAATGAAAGGTATGAAAAAACTTTAGCTATCATAAAAAAAATCATATGATAGGTAGGAGCGGCCCTCAAATTCCAGGGTTGCAATAAACCTTCTCTACCATAAAAGCTAAAAAAATGCTACATCATAAGCAATTTAGAAGCATTGGCTAAGAATTTATTTCCTTTCAAAAATTAGGCTTCCAATCTTTCTAATATATATATTTTAAGATTTATAATAACAATGGAAAATTAATTTTCTTATTTTCTATATTATAGAGTTCTTTTTATATCCTAAATATCTAAAATATAGTATTTCTAGAATCTATAAAGTAAAAGAGAGTTTTTTGATTTAATATTTTGCACTAATATTTTAAATATTAGAAAATAATATAAATGTTTTGAATACATTTATTAAAAATAAATAAAAGAAATTTTATTCTATTGATGAGCACCATGTTCATCAATCAAACTCTAAGCAACTCTATCAAAAAAATGGTTTAATTCCCTCATCTTTTTCACCATATTAGGGGAGGAACAAAGTGGCCAAATTTAAATGCATTAACCGATTCAATCACCTTCCCCATTATATCAACAATTTCTTGATTAGACTCCAATCTCTTTTGTACATGGTCAACATAATATATGCTATAGACCAACATTTGCTAAATTATATTCCTTGCAAGGGATATAAAAATTTGGCTAACATTAACAATGACAATTCCCTCTTCACTTTTCTTCCAAACAAAACTCATAGTTTTTAAAACCTCTTCCTCTCTAACAAATTTGAATGATTCAAATCTTTTGGCACTGAGAAACTTGGTCATGTAGGAGTTGATGAAATTCAACTTTGTAGTCCACCAAGATCACCTGCATGCAAATAACTCGATGAAGGGAAACTGAGAAGGAAGAGGTGGAGCTTGGAAAAACCCTAAATAGACATGAAAGAGAATATTGCAAAACAAGAAAATTGTATTTACAATGAAAATGGAATTATGAGTTGAGAAAATACAAGGAGAGAGCCTGAATATAAAGGCCTCATGGAAGCATGTAGAACAAGCTAGATAGTGGTAGAAGATAAGGTTGACAACCAAGCATCCACAAAAAGGTGGAACATGCTAGAAGGGAACAAACTCCTGTGTTGTAAACAACTCATCTCTAGAACAATTAACTACTAAATATTAAATAAATGCATTAACCTAAGTAAGCTTAAGTAATAGAATAAATAATAATTAATTAATTAATTATTTACTCTAACACCCCCCCTTACGTGCAACTTAGGGGAATGCCTTAAGCTCGCAAAACTAAGATGAAATGCAAAATGGGTCCTGGCAACAAGGCCATGTTAGGTACCCATGTACAATCCAAAGAGATGCAACCTCTAAAAATAGAGAAAGAGACAAAACCAAATGGGAAAAACCCTCCCCCAAAAAGAGGTAAAAACCTAGTGAAGAACTAAAGAAGCCTCCAACTAGGGGAATGTCCCTTAAAATAGGAACAAGGAGTTATCATGAAGAGCATCATTGAAGCATGAAGAAGCCGCAAGATCTGCCATCAGAAAGAAACTGTTGATCTGAAGAACCTCCATAGAAGAAGAAGGTATGAACTAAGCGTGTCTATATGGTAGATGATCCATCTCACCAAAATGCATAGGTAGCCAACCACTGAATACATAGCTCACACTATCAAACCATCAAGCCAAGGATGCATTAGAAAAACAACATAACCCCTCCTTAATACAGACAGGGTAAGATGATAGGTAACTAAGAAGGTGGGCCAAAATTCTCTGTAGATAGAACCAAGAAAGACGAGAGAGGGAAAGAGGTACAAACACCTATAAAGACATGGTCACATCAACATTTCATGGGGCTAATGTTGTGGAAGGAACAATCACTTGACAAAGAGAGAAGGCCTAAAATAGAAAACAATGATCCCCCCCATGGTGCTTTAGAAAAATAGTGCAAGTACAATTGTCTCAAAAACAACGCTTATGAACCCTAAATGCAAAAGTTGCACTTTATCTTAATGTGAATACATAAAAGTGCTTACAAATGATGTCTACAAAACAAAGTATAGCCCAAAATAAAAGAAACCATGCCAAGAAAATGATCCTTGAACCTAAAACGCCCAAGATATCCACCATAGAGAAAAAATGCCAAAAACATGATAGAAAGAGCATGGCCTAGAATCTAAGGAAAAAGATCACAATTTTGAAAATATGACAAAACCAGCTTTCCAAAAATATAACATTTTCAAAAAACTAACATGGGATGCAAAAGATATGCATGCCAAAGTCAAAAAAGGAACTTTGGACTTCAAGTAAAAAAAGGTACCAAAATTACATGATAGAACCGGCTTTCTGACGCTTCTTTTGGATTGGAAAAATACCTCCGCATGCTCAAGTTATGGCCAAAAAATCAAAAGTAGGTCAAAAAGGACCTTGGAGAGCTTGGCAAGGGTGCTGATGCAAGATGACATCATGCTGACATCAGCAATTTGCTATCTTAAATTTGACATCTTGAAGGTTGTTGCAACAAAAAAGGCCACATGGATGCCACATGGAAAGTATGGATGACATGGCAGGGTCCACATGGAAAAGTACCATGTGGCACCCATGCCATCTGTCACTACCGTAGCTACTGATGGGGTTGAAAATCTGCTGACATAGGTGCTGACTGGTCGAAAAGCTGACTGGGAACACAAAATTCCAACTAGGCACTAACTGCAGAGTAGGATCCATGTGTCAAACAGAGGTAGATTCAACGTAACTATAGGAGGCACTGACTATACTAGGCACTATAGTTGGTGGCAGATGAGCACAGATCTAGTGGTGCTAAGGCCATGGGAATAGTAGGGTGGCACCGCAGTGGCCTACCAGTGCTGTCGCCAACTATGGTGGTGCATGGGCTGCACGGTGTGATGTGGTGGTGGCCACTAGGTGGCAAGCCCAAATTTGATTTTTTATAAAAAATATTTGCAAATTCATCCATACAGTCTATATTGAAAGCCCTCTGACTAAATTTTTTTGCCTCCCGAAGCCCTGTCTCCAAAATTGACAAGTTTTATATGAATTCTGACTGCAAATGACCTTCTGGATCCAATGGCAACATCTGTTAGGGTCCAAAGTGCTCTGAAAAATTCTCTTGCCCTAGATTGAAGAAAAATGCACAAAGAAACTAGGGTTTGTGTCTCCAAATCACAGCTTTAAAAATCCTTCAATGAAGCAGTAGCAGGGAGGCTCTGATACCATGTAGGAGTTGATGAAATCCAACTCTGTAGTCTTCCCAGATCACCTACATGCAAATAACCTATTGAAGGAAAATCGAGAAGGAAGAGGTGGAGCTTGGAAAAACCCTAAATGAACATGAGAGAGAATATTGTAAAAAAAGAAAATTGTATTTACAATAAAAATGGAATTATGAGTTGAGAAAATAGAAAGAGAGAGCCCAAATATAAAGGCCTCATGGAAGCTTGTAGAACAAGCTAGAAAGTGGTAGAAGATAAGGCTAACAACCAAGCATCCATAAAAGGGTGGAACATGCTAGAAGGGAACAAACTCCCGTCTTGTCAACAACTCATCTCTACAATAATTAACTACTAAATATTAAATAAATGTATTAATATAAGTAAGCTTAAGTAATAAAATAAATAATTAATACTTAATTAATTATTTACTCCAATAGATCACCCATATCAATAGATGTTAGAAAAACTATTTTGAATCTATTTTCTTCAGTTGCATTGCTCTATGCTTTTCCCTTACACTTGTCTCATAGGTGGGGGCATTCATAATCTGCACAATAGCCATTTGAGATAAGAGGGTAATCAAATTATTCACTATATAATTTTAATAACAATAGCAAATAGATTTTAAAAATAATAAAAGAAAATAATAATCAAATTATTCACAAAACATTTTCTAGAATAGAGAATCATCTATTTACAACAACAAATTTATTGTATTGCTAATGAATGATAAAGAAATGAAAATTACATTCTATTTCATTATTCTACAATTATAGTAGATCGAAAAAATAAAGTAAAAATTAACCTAGCTAAAATGATACATGCACAACATGTTTTGTTGGAGTTAATTATGATGAAGTTTGCATATGAAAACATGTATTTATACTAAGTAAAACACAGAATAAAAAATAGAACTCCCTTGAAAACTAAAATAGTACTAGTTAAAAGCATGCTAGCTGTGGCTAATACTAGGAGATCATAGTTTGCATATTATTTTCATTTTCTTAACAACATTAATCTTCATTCATATGTAAGACAACTGACATACCCATTCCAATAAGCATAAAAATGCTACAACCATGGCTATTTCAGCTATTGGAGGAGCTATAACTATTAACAAAGCGTACTCTATTTCTATATTGTAAGAGGCTTTCAAGGATAATACAGAATGTGAAAATTTATCCAAATAAAGTGGAAACTTTTATCTATTTCATAAAATTTTCATGAGAAATCCCTAGAAATGCATAGCTCTAGAATGGCAAAAGCTATTAAAAACACTATGTACAATACATAGAATGATAAGAAAATTCCGAATTCTATTCAAGAAATATAAGCCATATAAAATGAATTCAATCTTATTCTTCAATGTCTGTACATGTTTTTGTAGAAGGAATGTTGTTGAAAGAGAAAAAATTTATAATCTTTGTAGTAAGGAACACGTCATACACAAATTAGTCATCCTTTTCTTTGGTGAAGTAGAGGGATAATTAGAAATTAAGAAAATTTATAGAGAATTTATGAATTCCATAATAATTCCATTTAGACCATTTCTAATTTAGTTCAATATCTTCTATTTAGGAAGTAAAGTTTTCTTTGAATTAAAGGGAATATTCTGATTTCCAATTAAAATTTTAAATTGAAAATTAGTCAATTATGAGCAAGAAATATAATTGAATCTTAGTGGGGAAATTAGCTAGAGAAATGTCTAACAAAATTCTTGGTTAAAAAATAATTTTTAGAGTAGGCCTATTAGCTTAATAACAAATAGAAACTTGTCATTTTTCCACTTTTTCTTAATTAAACCAATGGGTTTTTATGTGGGAGCATTGTTTTTGGAAATGAAATTTTATTGTGCAGGATAGATAGTTGTCAGCACTTCCTAGATAGCTTTTGTTTTCCGGATCAATTGTTCTTTTGGTCTTTCTTTAAGATTAATAAATAAATCTACAATAAAAAATAAAAACTTATCATTTTCCCATTTTTTCTTAAGTTAAAATCAACAAAAAATACTACACTAATAAATAGAATCTTATCATTTTCTAACTTTTTCTTAAGGTTATCCAAAATCAATATCACAACCATAATAAGAATTTATACTACAATTTATTATTGATTATGATGGAAGAAAATATGAAAGGTCTTCTTTCTAGTTTAGAATGTCATGGAAGACTTGAAGCTTGGGTTCTTGCAAGTGTCAATTTTTAAAAACTAGGTATATTGTAGTATAAATGTATAGGCTCAATCAATGATTCCTTTGGTTTGAATCTATACTAATTTGTATGATCATTTTTTTTTTTTGTATAAATCTATAATAATTTGTATGATCTTGTTTTGTATGAATCTATAATAATAAATTTATCTAATTTATTTGAAAAGAAATCATGAAAAAAGTTGCACATATTTTCATTATAAAAAGAGTGATTGGGAAGTGACTTTGTGAGCTTAAATTTTAAATGTTATCTTGAATTACTTTAATTAGGTGACTTTAAATGTACTCTAATAAAAAAATTTGAATAGAAATGATTTTTACTTCAATTTAGTATTCATCTAGAACTTAATAGTATTTTATTTCATTTCAAAGATTTGATTTTCGATTGGTGGAGATTGAGTGCATGCATAAAGATTAAGTTTTGCCCTCATAATTCACCATTGTGAAAAGTATCAATTATATTAATTCATGGAAAATAGTCTTAAGAATTTTAAATTGTTCTACTTTACTTTAATATTTAATATTTATAATTAGATTAATGATTTTGATTTAATTAGAAAATATTTTTTCATTTAGTTCAAAATTAGGAAAGGATTCTAAAATGAAAACTAACAAGTTGTCTTAGATATGTGCAGGATCATGGTGTGCCAAAAGTGGCAATTTGAAAAATCTATAGTTCTCAAATATCTCAAACCATTTCAAAATCTATTCCAACTTTTTTCCCACCCACCTTGATACTAAATGAAAAAAATTAATATCTTTATAAGGTCTACTATATCTTTTGATACTAAACCTATATGGTCAACTTCAAAAACATCCTAAAATTGTGCTTTTGGCTTGTTTTTATTTGATTTTTACTTCAAATATATAGTTGGCAACTTATTTTTCACAAAAAATTGAAGAAATGAAAAGGGTTTCTTAAGAATGTTCTTATCTTTTCATAAATGTAAGGTTTTTCAAAGTATGAGTTTAGTAAGTAATTATTACTTATTTTTTAATGGATTTACATATAAAGTGCTGACTAACACACTACTTGAAAAATAACTATAACTTTCAAATGGTACAATATTTTTTAAATCCAAAAGATGCATCACATTCTATGTTTCTTCTAATATAAGGGAAAAAAATGAAAAATTGAATTTTGTAGAGTTCTAAATTAGCTAAGGTGGTCAGACACGAGAGTTTTTTAATCCAAAAAATACTAAAGTAAAAAATTAATTATTAATTATTTATTGAGAATAAAAAAACCCAAAAATATTTATCACATCTAAGAATGAGTCTACTACTTATATCTTGAATATTATTAACAAATATTATCATTTGATTTTGATTAAGGTGGTCAGACATACATGTACTTCTTATTTTTGTTCTGAAATTTGTGTAATATTGTATTAAAATTCAAAATTTTGAACAATCAATTTTTATATTTTTGTGATAAGTCCTAGTAGTTTAGAAACTAGATTCAATTTGCTAGAGATTTTTTTCTCTCAACTTTTTGATATAAAGTTAATAACAAGTAGCAAATTGCACGTCAAGTTGACATAATCCTAATTTTTTAATTTTTTATTGCCACTTAGGAGCATAGTTTGGTTGACAATGATCCTGCACATACCCTCTTATTTTTTACATTATTCACATCCCTTTCTTATTAGCTTGTAAAATATCATAAACTATTTTTAAAAAATTATCCTAATTATTTATAATAAAAATATATGAAATATATTTTCTTTTGAGAAAATTTATATGAGTTTATTCATCTAAAATTATTTAAGTGGTCTCTATAATTTATTCTTATCTAAAATTATTTCTTTAAAATTAGTGATCTTCATCTATGAACAAATGTACAAAATATTTGATGTGTTCTAAAATTAAATGATTTTTCTAAATGTCATAAGAATTGAAAATAATATAAAAATATTTAGTGAATATAATTATAAAAAAGAAAGACAAAATATTTATTAAATTAATAATATTTTTTATTTATTTAAAATTACTTTACTAAAAATAGTTCTATCTATAGTTTTTATTCATTCCAAATCACTCAATCAAAACTAAACAACATGTTTTAAAATAAAGTGAATTTTTGTAAATGAATCTAAAAATTTAAAAAGTGTATTGGTATGCTTTATTTTTATATTCAGACTACTAACTTTCCTTTAAGTGTTTTATTATTAATACATAGTATGTGGTTTTTTATTGTTGAAATAAAAATAATTATTCTTATTTGAGTGAATAAGATAAAATAAAATTAACAAACAATTTTAAAATTAGAAAATATTTGTATTTTTATTCTTTTTTTTTGGTGCGAGAGCTTAGCATAGCTTATGTTCATAAGTAGTGGTTGCTCAATAATTATAAGAAATAAATGTGTAGCTTATGGCACCATGAACATATATTTTGCTAGGTAGGAAGATTAAAGTTTGATTTAATTAATTAGATAATCTTTTTACAAAGATATAATTAGAAATAAAATATTTTTAAAATGGAGAGAAGAAAATTGTGGAGCCACAAGATGTTTTTTTGCAATAAGTAGTGGCTACTTATTTTCAGTGCCTCCTCTTTTCACATAGCTTATTTTTAATTGTTAAACAAGAGCTATGTGAGAGCAAGAGTCCCTGCCTCTTGTAGTAAAAGAAAGAAACAAATTATTAGAATGACTCTTGATAGTCCCTACAAATTTCAAACAATAAAATGATTTTAAGCTTTTGCATTTAGGAATATATACTATAAAAATTAGTTAAATTGATACAAGCTTTTTTTAACAATTTAGTCTAAACATTAATCTAAATATAAATTGATTGTTTAATACACACTTTACTATTATTTTAATGAACTAGATTATCTAATTTTATTGACATTCATAAATAAAAATTTATTTAATTACTCATAATATACTAAAAAATCATTTTAATTTATAGCATTAAAAATTATACATATATGCTATATATTTTTTGGTTCTTAGTGTACCATTTTAGTATTATTTCTAGTTCTACCATGATATGGAAGTAACTATTTCTAGAGTTATAATTAGCTTTATCTTAGAGGGATGTGATATAAGCTAAGATGACTAATTCTTTAGAAAGTAGTGTGAATGTTATATTAGCATTTGCACTTTAAGAAGTTGCAAATAGTTACATGATAGAAAGATATAATTTTAATGTTTTTTAATCTAGTAACACTAAACAATTAAGAATGAAGATATACAATGACAATGTAGTTTGTCATAGACTCTACTCCCAGAGTAAATCTAGCCATGGTTGCAATGTCAAGCCTCGATAATCTATGAATTAAATATTTAATATTTTGAGTTTTCTTCAATATATTTTCTTCATAGTGGTTTTAGGCAATAAGATGTTTATTTAGTTAATCATCACTTGACTATATATTTAATTAGATTTTGTTTAGTCAAAGTTTTTTTATATAATCATATCTTTATTTTAATTCAACTCATTTTTTTAGCTTAATTATTAATATGTTTTGCATCCAATTTTTCTTATTAGTTACTTTTTTGTATGATTTTTTATATATTCATTTGTGACTATCTCTATATTTTCTTGCAAAAAGAGGGGTAAAAATTTATTAAGACAGAAAGGAATACAACAAGGAGAGTCAACAAGGAGCTCGATCCTGAGCAACAAGATCATCAAATTCTTGCACCATCTCAAAGGACAGTTGCCTCCTATCCCTAATATTCCAACTCGAATCATGACTAGATGCCCATTTGGCTAAACAATCGGCAGTTCTATTCCATTCACGAGGAATATATGTGAACCTAATGAACTGAAAAGAGGAAGAGAAGAAAAGAATCTGCTTAACAATAGTAGCCAGCTGCCAACTAACATCCTCAAGCTCTTGTGAAGAAAGCATGTTCACCACTACCTGGGAATCAGACTCACAGATAATCTTACTCCATCCCTGCAAGCAACACTGTTCCACAGCATATAAAATAGCTTGACCTTCCATGAGATTGTTAGTATAATCACCCTTATGAACTGAGAAGAAAAATTTAACATCCCCAGAACTACAACGAGCCACTCTGCCAATACCAGTCGGACCAGGATTCCCACGAGAAGAACCATCAGTGTTAATTTTTAGAACTCCACAAGGAGGAGGAGTCCAGTGCCCATCCCGGTTAACCCGACCCTTCCTCTGATGATGAAGCTGCCTAGACATAGAAGGAAACCTATGAGCTATAGCCCCATCCTGCAGATGAAAATTGAGGCGATTATAGCTTGAAGAAGAGTAACCCGGGCAGTAGTAGAAAGCCATCTATGAGTCCAATGATTTACCTTATCCTGAAGCTTGGTAATCAAATTTTTCCAGAAGAGACGTGGCTGCTTGGAAAGAGCAATAGGGATGCCAAGATAAGTCAAAGGAAGTGATCCTATCTAAAACCGTAGGATACCAACAATCCTGTGCTGAATAGAATCAGGAGTGTTAAAAAAGTAAATGGAAGATTTGTGCTCATTAACAGATGTCTGATAATTTAAAATATAATATTTATAATAATAATTTAATATCATAATTCTGCAAATGTTAAATTAGTACCATCTCCAAAACATTGATTCATGAAATGATAAGCACAGATGCATTTGTCATGAACACATCCAGAAAACCACAATGAAAGTTTAGAGTATTATTTTGAAAATTGATGCCTTCAGTCTAAAGATACCATTATTGTCAAAATTGATGTGATAATAAGCTTCCAACTAGCAGCCAAAGTTGATTTATTTGATACTATAATTAATGTGAAGATAGATATATGTCATGCATTCTTATTTTGTTATTAAATGAATTCTCAATTTAGAAAAGGCCAATTGAAAAAAAGAGATTAATAAACATAAATTAATTTAAAAATAAAAGTAAATGAAAACTTTGCCAATTGAAAAAAAGAAATTAATAAACATAAATTAATTTAAAAATAAAAATAAATGAAAACTTTGCCAAACTTTAGAAGTTGAATTTATTGAAAGTTGCACAAAGGGCTATGAAAACATTCCCTATCTATATATAGAGGCAAGGAATAATAATAGCCGCTCCACTAAAATAGATATAGATTCTAAATTATCACTTTTAAAATTACTAAAATATAAAATATAAGCACAAAATGCACAAGATTACTCTTTTATTTCAGCTTATAAAATATCATGAAATGTTTAAAATAAAATATTAGTCTAAATTCATCATTTTAAATTTAAAACATATTAAGAATATGTTCTTATGAATATAAAAAAATTGTAAAAGAACAAGAAAAAGTTTTATTATTAAAGTTAATGTTTTTGATTCCAAAATAAAAAACAATACTAGTAAAAATTTCCTTTTATCCTATCGTTACATAATATTATTGCGCATCTTTACATATGGGTATTTTAGATTTTAAATTTCATTTTTTTTAAATTCCTCCATACGATCCAATGATATTTCTGCAACCCTATTTCTTGTTAATTAGCAGGATAACAGACCTTTTCATCTTTAAATCTAGGAGCGACACTCCTTGATCTACTATTTTTAAAAAATCCTCCTCTCTCTTTTAATCCTCTTCTCTTCCTTCTCCATTAATTTTTGTCTTGCTTTCAGTCCACGTTCCTGTTCTGTCAGAATTCTCCTTTCTTCCCGTACACTTTTGTTTTTGGTCATCTATTTTATGTGTGGCCTCCTTTCTACTTGAGATGACGGTAGACAACCACTTTGCACACCATTAACAATTGAATTTACTTTGGATACATTATAATGTGGATCGAAAGCTATCTTTGGGTCAAAAATAGGCATTTTGTTGCCCTTGGTTCTATTTTCTTCAACCATAGTGCCATTCTTACTGCAATACGAAAGTGGCATATTTGTTTCGTCTAGTTTGTGGCGAGATGAACAACATTTTCCATCAAATCTTGATAATGGAGATTCGGCAGAAACATAAAAGCTACGTCCCGGTACATTACTGCTTAAAGGTGTGCAATGTATTTTGCATTGAAGGATTGGAGAGCCCGAGCCCGCTCCAAGTTTGGTGATGCACAGTCAAATTTAAGAGTAGATTGTATAAAGGGGTAGCGGGGGGGACAGGGAGCATTTAACCTATGTGAATTGAAAACTTTGCATGCTTCTTGTTGTTCCTTCACCATATTTAATGTTCTGTGAAAATCATTGATATCATTGCTTTCGGCATCGTCGTAAGGGTCCATTCGAGAATCAAACGCACCAGGAGGAACGGGCTGAAACTTTACACTGCGAGGTAGACCATCATCTCTGTATTCCTCTCCCAATTGTTTCTTAACAGCAATGATGACTTCATGTTCATAATTTTCTTGTAAATGTCGGTCCACATGAAAACTCTCGCTTTTCTTCTTCTTACCTTCCGTTCCATGACGGTTGCCATTCCGTGATAAACATCTTGATGCCATCATTTCTGCAGGATTTCCTCTGGGTAATGAGGATCCCTCTTGTGATCCTAAACTGCTCTCCAAATAGGCGCCTTACACATTGTCATTGTTTAGTGTAAATAAATCCAGATCTCTAAGCTCTGATGCAAGAACAGCGGCAGGATAACCGGTAGCTTCCATGGCCTGTGGATTTCCAGTTTGCTTGGATGTCAAATAACTCTGCTGATCAACATTTTCCCCACTGCCACTGGAATATCGTTAAACTTCATTATAATAATCTTTTATAAGGCCATTCTGTGGATCTTGTTTTCCATTGTCAGAAACTTCGTCCTTGATAAGTTTTTCATCTTTTATCCTTCTACGAGCGAACCATGCCACTACCTGCTTCTCAAACAATCCCAACTGTATGGATAGTTGTGTTTGATGAAAACATAAACAAAAGAAAATATAACAGCAGCATAGAACAAACTTAAGAACAGCAACACCTCAAACAAATTTTTATTCACAAAATGATTGATTACAAAGCTATGCAATGGCCTCTATATATAGAGAGCCTATGAGATGAGGCCATTAATAGAAGATGTTTCTAGAGGATAAGTAGATAATGCTGTATGACCTAGTATCAAGGAGGTCATTTCTATCTATTACCAATTTAATAGGAAATGTGTGATATACCTGCAGTTCAGTTATAACAGCATGGATTTGATTAGCATGCGTTGACTATTTCTAACATCCTCCCTTAATTTCTACCACTAATGATAATATGTGGGAGAAATTACAATACAAAAATTTAGATAGGTTAGATCCTGGCATTGAGCCTTGTTAGGTACCCATTTACAACATAAAAAGAGAGGGGAACATTATATGACTATCCCCCCCTTAATGTTCACCTCAGTCATGCCTAGCATGCCCCATAGTTTCAGAAATTTGACCTCAAGCATACTCTTAGTAAATATGTCTACTGCTTGGTCTTCACTTGGACAAAATTGGAGATTAACAAAATTTGCCTAAACAAGATCCCGAATATAGTGAACATCAATCTCAATGTGTTTTGTTTTAGCATGAAAAACAAGATTATTTGCAACTTGGATAGCACTTTGATTATCACAATACAAAGGAGTAGCTAAACTCTGTGAAAAACCAAGCTCAAATAAAAGGTTGTGATTCCAAACTGCTTCCTTTCTAGCTTCTTTTGCTGCTTTATATTCTGCTTCACATGAGGACAATGATGTAGTATTTTGTTTTTTGTTGCTCCATGTAATTGGACCTGACCCAAGCTGAAAAATATAACCACTAGTAGATTTCCTATCATCTATATCACCTCACTAGTTTGAATATGTAAAGCCAATCAAAGAAATTGATGACTTGTAACTATAATGTATGCCATAGTAAATGGTTCCACGAATCTATCATAAAATCCTTTTGGCAGCCAACCAATGAGTTTCTTTTGAATCTTGCATAAATCTAGATACCAAATTGATTGCAAAACAAATGGTTGGTCTAGACTATGTTAGATAAACCAGGCTACCAACAAGCTGTCTATATAAACTAGCATCCACCTTCTTCGAAATACATTCTTTAGTAAGCTTAATTCTAGATTGAAAAGGAGTAGGGGCATGTTAATTTTTTCTAAAAGATCCAAAGCACATTTTTCTTGAGAGATAAATAACCTTTTTATGAAATCTACTAATTTGCAAGCCAAGAAAATAATTTAGTTCACCCAAATCACTCATATGAAATGCCCCTTTAAGATCTGATTTCGAATCATTAATTAACCCAATATTTGGTCTAGCTATGAGTAAATCATCCACATAAAATACAACAAGAATAATTTCATCTTTCACTCTCTTCACATAAAGATTTGGATTTGATTTGCATTTTTGAAACCCATGAAGCTGATAATACCTGTCAATCTTCTCATTCCATGCTTGTGGTGCTTGTTTAAGCCCATAAAGTGACTTCTTTAATCAGCAAACAAGATTAGGATGTTGCTAATCTACAAAACCTAGTGGCTGATCCATATATATTTCTTCATATAAATCTCCATTTAAGAAAGAACTTTTTACATCCATTTGATGAATATGCCACCCAAGACTTGTAGCCAAAGAAAGAATAATTCTAACTGTATTCATTTTAATGATAGGAGCAAAAGTTTCTTCATAACCAACACCCTCTTTTATATTAAATCCCTTAGCAACCAATCTAGCTTTAAATTTTTCTATAGCACCATCAAATTTAAATTTTGTTTTATAAACCCATTTGCAACCAATGACATTCTTAGTTTTGGGAAGTGGCACAAGTTCCCAAGTTTTATTTTTCACCAAAGCATCATATTCTTCTTCCATAGCTTGCTCCCATTCTTTCTTCCCTCTAGCTTCTTCATATGATCTTGGGTCATTTACTTGTAATACTTTGGCCATGAGATCACTACCATTACTCCCTTGGATCTTTGAGCCTTGTCTATATATTTCTTCAACACTCCTTGTCTTCTGGCTAGCTAAAAAGTCATCTTCTTCATCATCACTACCTGCAGAAAATGTCTGATTACAAGCATTAGTTGTGTTATTTTCACTAGTAATTCTATTATTTGTAGAAGTTCATAACTCATCCTCATTCATGTAGTCTCCATTTCTTCCTAAAATATCTTAAATTTGAGAAGCATTTGTTGTGGTAGAGCGAGAAGGAGTGGTTGTAAGTTGTGAATGCTCATCAAACTTCACATCTCTACTAACAAAGACCTTGTTTGTTGTCAAATCATATAACCTATAAGCCTTTGATTCTTTACTATTACCCATAAACAAACACTTATGACTCTTTGGTTCTAACTTTTCCCTTTGTGCATCAAGAATGTGTGCCCAAGCAATACATCCAAATACTTAAAAATATCAAATGTGAGGTTTCTTACCACTCTATGCTTCTTTAGGGGTGATATTTGTGAGAGCTTTGGTGGGGATTCTATTTATAATATGTGCAGCACAACAAACAGCCAAACCCCAAAATTTATTATGCAAACTTTTAAAATGCAACATACAATGAGCCATTTCTAAAAGAATTTTATTCATTCTTTCAGCCACCCTATTTTGTTTAGGAGTATAAGGAACTATTCTTTGCACCTTAATACCATAATTTTCACAAAACGACTCAAATAAATAATTGCAATATTCACCCTCATTATCCATCCTTAAACATTTAATTGTTTTGCCACTTTGATTTTCAACTAATGCCCTAAACTTTTGAAACACTTCAAACACTTCTTTTTTCCTTTCAAGAAAATAAACCCATACTCTCATGCTATAATCATCAATAAAAGTGAGAAGGTACCTGGCACTTGAAAGTGAAGGATATCCTAGTTCAAATAAATCACTATGAATGAGCTGCAATGGATGATTACCTCTCCATGGTTTACCTAAATCAAAAGGATCTCGATGATGTTTCCCTAACACGCCACCTTCACACACACCTTCACAAGCTGAAATTTTTTTTAATCCTCTAACCATATCTTGTAATTTTCTATAATTTAAATATCCAAGTCTAGCATGCCAAAGTTGTGACATATAATTAGTCTGAGAAATAAAAGCATGAGAGAGTGTATATTTATCATCAAGAAACCCCACAAATTTACATAGATTCTCTTCATGATCAACTCTACCAAAAGCAATTATATTGCTTGGGTCTTTTCTATCTCTAACAATAACTTGATCAACATTGACAACAAACTCATATCCAGCTTGAACTATTTTGTATACTGAAATAAGATTCACTCGCAATCCTTTAACCAATAAAACATTTTTCAAAGATCCATGTGTTGCATTAATAGTTCATGTTCTTAAAACTGAGAGTTTCATTTTATTGCCAATAGAAATTTCTTGATTTGAATTCTTCCCTTCATAAAAATCAATAAAAAATATCTATCCCCAGTCATGTGAGACGATGCCCCTAAATCTAAAATCCATTCTTTATTAGAATCTGAAGCAAAGTATCTCCCCTTAACACTGGATTTACTCTTGGGTGTAGCAATTACCTCCTCATTTTATTTCTCTTGCCTTTTTTAAGAGATAGCTATGAAACTATGTTTATCCTTCTTTCCATCCATAAACCTTTTTTGCTTGGGCTTATATTGCTGCCTTTCATTGTCCCTCTTCTTCAAACAAAATTTCTCCATCTGATTCTCACCCCCACAATACCTACAATTAATGGTCTTTCTTCAAGCTTGCTTTTCTACACCGTCATTTCTAGAAAAATTGTTAGAACATTCATTATTTAGAAATTTATTATTTCCTTTCCAATTCTTTTTTCCATCATTTCTATAAAAAAATCTTTTGACTATATACGCATGATTCTTCTTAATATGCCCTTCTTTAATAAGTTGAACTTCTTCATCTAAAAAAGATTTGCAAAATTGATCAAAAGTTTGCTCGAGGGGTATTGGGATATAGTTGAAGAACCCTTTTCCTTGATTCCTTAAATACTTTATATGGTTGGGGAAGCTTACTTTCAACCATTGCAATCAACTGAAAATCTTTTTCTGCTTAGTCAACACCTATATTTTTTAGTTGAACATTTAAAATAGTAACTTCATTGAAGTAATTAGACATTTTTTTCAAAATTAGATGGATCTAAATTCATAAATTTTTCTTCAATATTAAACATGCTACTAATGTCTGCATCTTTATAATCTTTTTCTAAAGTCTCCCATAGCTCTATTCGATTATCAATATCAACAAATCTTCTATTTAGATTGGGGCTCAAAGGTTTACCAATAATACCTCTAGCTTGCTCCAACTTGCATTGCCACAACTCCTTTTCTCTATCATTTTGTTGAGGTTCCCCAATTTCTTTATTTACTATCCTCCATAAAGCCTTCTCTCTTAGAACATTCTTGACTGCAATCTTCCAATTTGCAAAACCACTTCCATCAGAGATAGGCAAAACTATAATGACCCTTTCCAATAGGCCACTAAACAAAACCCTAAATTTAATACACTGCTAAAGTATATTGCTGAAATAAGGAAATAATAGTGCCAATATATTCATTCAATGAAAATCAAATGTTTTTACAAATGATATGGAAATGTTTAGCACCAAAACATTATGACATGGCACATTATAGACGAACCCTAACTAGTTGTATACAACTGAGAACTTGTTACAACTACAAACTGAAATGAAGAACTTGGATTGATTAGATACTGGAGACTGGCTGCTAAAGACGATATGGTGAATGTGCAACTCCACTTGAAACTCCAAACCAGAAATCAAGTACAAGTGAAAGGACTGAAATATCCTTCCCACAGCTGCAATAATTAAGGTGTTCTTTCACACCCTCAAAATTGTGTACCAATTGAGAGTTTTCATTCTCAATAGCTAATTGTGACTACTTACAAAAACCCTAGGCAACACAATGAACATTAGAAAATATCAATAACAAATCTTGATGATAGGCAATGAGCCCTCAATGCCTATTTATTTCTTTTTCCTTGATAGGTCGGCCTCTTTTTTTAATTATTTCTCTTATCCTCCCAGCAACCTCTACTACATTATTTTATTTAATGACTTTATAAGATATATCACTTAATTAAATATAAAGTTACCTTGTAATATTTTTTTTTTTGATAACTTTATAAATAATTAACTCCTCCAAAATGGGGATATTACAGGTCACCCCCCCCTAAATTTGCTTGGCCTCAAGCAATCTTAATGCTGGATGTTGTAAAATCACTTCTCCCTCCCAAGTAGCATCTTCAATAGGTAAATCTTTCCACTTAACCAAATACTCTTTCATTACTCTCTTGCGAAGCTGCTTCTCTCTACTATCCAAAATGGATTCTGGCACTAAGATCAATTTTCCCTCATCATCCAAGGGAGGTAAAACTATAGAATGCATCGCACTCTGACCCAATTCTTTTTTGAGGTGTGATAAATGAAACACATTGTGCACTCTACTATTTGTAGGAAGCTCCAACTCATAAGCCACCTCACCAACTTTTCTGACGATCTTGAATGGTCCATAATAGTGTGGCTTGAGTTTCTCTACACCACTCTTCTTGAGAGTGGACTGCTTATATGGCTAGAACATAAGGTAAACCATATCATTTACCTCAAAGCTATGCTTAGTCCTCTTCTTGTCTACATACTACTTTTGCTAGTTCTAAGCTCTAGCAATGTTGTCTCTGAGAGTAGCAACTATATCCTTACTTTTCTGTAATAGTTCACCTACATGGGGTACCCGACTATCTCCCAACAACAAATCTAAGAAACTAGGTGCCTCATAACTATAAAGTGCCATGAAGGGTGTCATTTGTATAGTCATATGGTATGTAGTATTATAACAATACTCACAAAGATATATCCATCAAACCCAAGCTCACTATTTATCTGCCACATAATTCCTCAAATACCCTTCCACCCATTTGTTTACAATCTTTGTTTGACCATCAATTTGTGGGTGATAACTAGTGGTAGGTGTAAGCTTAGTACCACACAACCGAAATACCTCCTGCCAAAAGTGACTCATGAAGCGACTATCCCTATCACTCACAATGCTCTGAGGCAAACCATGTAATATAAAAACCTCCCTAAAGAATACCACTGCCATGTAAGCTACTGAGTATGTAGTAGCGATAGGGAAGAAGTGAGCATATTTTGTTAGCCTATCCACCACCACATAGATACAATCGTGCCCATGGGCGCTGGGCAAGCCTATAATAAAATCCATAGAGATGCACTCCCACTTCTTGTCAAGAATAAGAAGTGGCTATAGGAGCCTTGTTGGATAAGTGTGCTCTTGTTTGTTCTACTGGAAAACATGACACTCATTCACATAATACAAAACATCAGCCTTAAGTCCCTTCCAAGTGAGCCATTCTCGTACTAACTTGTAAGTCTTGAAATACCCAGGATGGCCTACTATAGGTAAATTATGGAATGATCTCAAAATCAACTACTTCACTTTCGATCCTGGGACTAAGTAAATCTTGTTCTTGTAAATGATCAAATCATCTATGAGAGTGTATCTGGTGTTGATTTTTTTTCCCTCCACTATAGCAGAGGCCTACATGTCTTTGGCATATTCTACTACAATCAAGTGTCGCCAATCCTCTGATATCTAAATCATAGAAGTGAGGTGTGGCCTATGGGATAAAGCATTTGCAACAATATTTTGTGTCCCCTTAACATATGTGATATCAAAATCATATGCCAATAACTTACTCACCCACTTCTACTGATGATCATTCAGGTCCCACTGTCCCAAAAAGTGCCTCAAACTATTATGATCGGTTTTAATACAAAATTTGCTGCCCACAAGATACTGTCTAAATTCGGCCAAGGCATGCATGATGGCCAACATCTCCTTATCATATATGTTGAATGATCTATCAGGCCCTCTGAGTTTCCTACTCTCATAAGCTATAGGATGCTTCTCCTGCATGAGTACAACACCAACTCCCTCTCTAGAAGCATCACATTGAAGCTCAAATGGCTTCATGAAATTAGGCAATGCTAATACTGGGCATGTAGTCATTATTTCATTGAACTACATAAAACACTCCTATGCCTCCTGAGTCCACAAAAATGCCCCTTTCTTTAGCAAATCTATCAAGGGCGTTGCATGTCATGAGTAGCCACTGACAAACCTACAATATAATCCACATAGACCAAGGAGCCTTCTTAACTATGTAAGGTTCTCTGCAGGTGGCCAATCAACAACAGCATGGATCTTTTCAGGATCCATTCGCACTCCTTCTACACTAATGATGTGTCTAAGATACAACAATTCTATCATCCCCAAATCACATTTGGACTCCTTGGCATACAAGGACTCCCTCTGTAAAATGCTCAATACTATCTCCAAGTGCTCTAAATGTTCCTACCATGTCCTACTATAGATCAAAATATCATCAAAGAACACTAGGACAAATTTCCTCAACTAATGGTGGAAGATCTTATTCATAGTGGACTAAAAAGTGGCACGTGCATTAGTCAAACCAAAAGGCATGAGTACAAACTCAAAGTGCCCACAATGACACCTGAAAGTAGTTTTCTCAATATCTTGCTCTCGAACTCTAATCTGGTGATAACCTGATCTAAAATCATTTTTTGTGAAATAACAAGCCCCATGTAATTTTTTTATCAACTCATCAATGCATGGGATGTGATACCTATTCTTTATAGTTCTCTTATTCAATACCCTGTAATCAATACACATTGGTAGAGTACCATCCTTCTTTTTTACCAAAACAACAAAAGATGAAAAAAGTGACTTACTTGGTCTGATGTAACCCATTGCTAGCAACTCCTTGATGGCCTCTTGATCTCATCTTTGAGTCATTTTTGATGCCGGTATGGTGTGATCATGATAGGCTTAGCGTCTTCCTCCAACTCGATAATGTGCTCAATGTCTCTGTCTAGTGGCCTGCCTGGTGGAATCTCACTAAAAACCTTCTCATACTTGATTCTCAATTTTTGAATATTTGGATGATATTTAGTCTTATGTTGCTCTTCCTGTGTAGGCATCAAGGCACATATTATCACCCACTCTATATTATTATGCTGGGCTAATCTCTCCATCCGTCCAAGTGAGATAGTCTTGACATCAACATTACGAATAACCTTCAGTACATGAGTCCTGCCATCCACCTTGAACTGTATCTCCATTTCTTCTAGCCTTAGAATAACCTCCTTCAAAGAATGTATCCAATTCATCCCAAGTACTATGTCTATGTCACCCATGTTGACCACATGATAGTCTACCTTGAACTCATAGTTGTTTAGGCACAAAGGTAGATCTTGCACCATCTTGTCACAATGAAGAGTATATCCATCAGCTACCTTGACTCTCAATCCTTCGAACTCCTCATTAATGATTCCACACCTCTCCACAAATAATGCATCAATGAAATCATGTGTGGCACCTATATCCAATAGAGTAATAACCTTCTACCTTGCCAAGACTCCCCAAAGTCTGAAAGATCCCTCTCTTTGAATACTAGACAAATGTGCCTCCTGTAAATGTAGCTGAGGAGCCTCTTTTTTCTCAGCACTATCTATCTCCTATTCACCCTTTACCCCATTAGGATCCTCATCATGGTACTCTGAGCTATCTAAATCTGAACCCTCATAATAAGCTCAAATCACCTAGTTAGCCTTCCCCTTATGCCTCATAGGAAAATCATGACCAAACTCATAAGGACCTTTGCAAAAGAAGCATAGCTTCTTCCTATGCAGGTCATTAAATGTATCCTTATCCAAGGGTATAGCTGACTTGCCTTTTGAGTCACTAACCTTCTCTTTACCCTTGCTGAATTCCCCTTTGTTATCTCTAAATGATGAAGGACTTTTCAAACTAAACTAGTTTGTTGGAGCAACAAGTTCCATACTACAGGCTTTCTTCATGGCTTCCTATAATGTACGAGGATCAAAAGCCTTTACCTACCCCTTGTGTGGTTCAGTTAATCCCTCTATGAATAAAATGACTAGCCTCCATTCTGAAATGTCAGGCACCATCATTGCAAGATTCTGGAAGTCGTTGATAAATTGTTCTAAGCTTCTTGACTGTCTCAATTCGTTTAACTCCTAGAAATAAACTTTAAGATTTTTTTTATCAAACCTTTCTATTAATCTATCCACAAATTCCTGATAAGTGGTTATCTGATTGTGTTGCAATGTGATCATGCCATGTGCCCCCCAATCATGTGCTGCCCCATCTAAGTGTAAAGTGGGATACTTGAGCGGTTCAAATTTTGTCATAGTCTTCAGAGATAGGAAAGTATCCACCTTATGAATCCAAGCACAAGTAGTCATTTTTCCACTGCCATCAAATGTGGGTAATACCAACTTGTTGGTGACCTGTTGCAACTCACTGTGTTTATTTGCCTACTTCTGCCTAGCAGCTCTATTGTTTAGGTACTTATCAAATGTCCACCCATCCTGTACATATGTTGGTAATGAATCCCACTCATTCCTTGCTTGTCGAAGTTCATCTACAATATCTATTACCATAGCATCAGGTGTGCGTGCTGAAGTTTCTTCCTTGAATGTAGGACGTGTGGGTTTGTTAGCTATTCTAGATCATGTCCTATGTTGTGATCTTGCTATGCTCTTGTAATCCGATTAGTATCATGATTATTTCTCCTATTTTCCCCAATCAAATATTGCATCATAACCATCATTATCTATGTACTTGCCTCTATTGACTGTAGAAGCCTCTCCTGATGCTATAAAGTCTCATCATCTTGCACACTTCTGGATGGGCTTTGAGAACATCTCTCAAAGATCTTCTTAGTTATGTTGGTTCCCTATGTAAATTGGCTGGATAAACCCTATTAGGCTAGCAGGAAACTTTCTCTGATACCATTGTAATGACCCTTTCCATTAGACCACTAAACAAAATCCTAAATTTAATAAACTGCTAAAGTATATTGTTGAAATAAGAAAATAATATTGCCAATGTATTCATTCAATGAAAACCAAATATTTTTACAAATGATATGGCAATTTTCAGCACCAAAACATTATGACATGGCACATTATAGACAAACCCTAACTGGTTGTATACAATTGAGAACTTGCTATAACTACAAATTGAAATGAAGAACTTGGATTGATCAGATACTAGAGACTGAATGCTGAAGATGATATGGTGAAAGTGCAACTCCACTTGAAACTTCAAACCAACAATTAAGCACAAGTGAAAGGACTGAAATATCCTTTCCACAGCTGTAATAATTCAGGTGATCTTTCACACTCTCAAAATTGCGTACCAATTGAGATTTTTTATTCTCAATGGCCGATTGTGACTACTTGCAAAAACCCTAGGCTCCAAAATGCACATCAACAAATATCAATAATAAATCTTGATGATAGGCAATGAGCCCTCAATGCCTATTTATCGATAACTTTATAAATAATTAACTCCTCCAAAACGAAGACATTACAAAAACTTCATTGAAAAACCCATGTTAGCAAAAAAAAAAAAATCAGCTTTCAAACAAATCTAGAAATACTCCAGCAGCATAATAGCCCTACAACAAAGTATCATTCCAAAAAATATATCAGCCCTACAAACAAACAATTTCTAGCAATATATTTTCCTGTAGCAAAACCCTCTAGCAATATTTCTAGCTAAACTTCTAAATGAATCTCCAGCTGAACCTAGCTAAACTAGGCTCTGATACCATGATGAAAACATAAACAAAAGAGAATATAACAGCAGCATAGGAAAAACTTAAGAACAACAACACCTCAAAAAAATAATTTATTCACAAATTGATTGATTACAAACCTGTGCAATGGCCTCTATATATAGAGAGCCTATGAGATGAGGGCATTAATAGAAGATGTTTCTAGAGGATAAGTAGATAATGCTATATGACCTAGTATCAAGGAGGTCATTTCTATCGATTACCAATTTAATAGGAAATATGTGATGTATCTGTAGTATCAAGAAGGTCATTTCTATCGATTACCAATTTAATAGGAAATGTGTGATGTACCTGCAGTTCAGTTATAACAGCATGGATTTTATTAGCATGCATTGACTATTTCTAACAGTGTTCTCATAGCTTTTGAAGGATACTTATTTTCTCCATATAAATTCTCCAGACTCTCAACCTGGGAAGAAGTCTTCCATATTCTTTTCTTCCTCTCTAGAGATATTTTATCTTTCGTAGACTCCATTGTTTGTCAGTGGATAAAATAGTCGAATTCTCCACCACCCTTTCACATAGAACTAGAGAACTAGATCTACATGTCTAGTGTAGAAATTAACATCTAAATAGGAAGCAAAGGTTACAATGGTTCCTCACATCCTTCTAATGACAGATATTAGCGAACATGGGACACAAAAACAAAAGAACCATTCTTCTATCTATCCTTCAAAACCTAAAGAAGTTCAAGAGAGGTTCCTCACATCCTTCTAATGACAGATATTAGCGAACATGGGACACAAAAACAAAAGAACCATTCTTCTATCTATCCTTCAAAACCTAAAGAAGTTCAAGAGAGGCGTGGATAAAAAAAGTGTGTGGTGGGGATCTTAAATACCTTGGAATCACAAGTCTTTTTAAATTAAGTATCCTTTAGAAGCTATGAGAACACAACTATCCATATAGTTGGGATTTTCTTAGAAGCAGGTAGTGGCATGGTTCACTCGTAGAAGGATAAAAGATAAAAAAAGTTATCAAGGAAGATGTTTCTGACAATGGAAAACAAGATCCACAGAATGGCCTTATAAAAGATTATTATAATGAAGTTGAACGATATTCCAGTGGTAGTGGGGAAAATATTGTTCAGCAGAGTTATTTGACATCCAAGCAAACTGGAAATCCACAGGCCATGGAAGCTACTAGTTATCCTACCGTTGTTCTTGCATCAGAGCTCATGGAGAAAATAAGTATCCTTTAGAAGCTATGAGAACACAACTATCCATATAGTTGGGATTGTCCGAGAAGCAGGTAGTGGCATGGTTCACTCGAAGAAGGATAAAAGATAAAAACTTATCAAGGAAGAAGTTTCTGACAATGGAAAACAAGATGCACAGAATGGCCTTATAAAAGATTATTATAACGAAGTTGAATGATATTCCAGTGGTAGTGGGGAAAATGTTGATCAGTAGAGTTATTTGACATCCAAGCAAACTGGAAATCCATAGGCCATGGAAGATACCGGTTATCCTGCCGCTATTCTTGATTCCAAGGTATGTAAGATCCCCACCATATGCTTTTCTATCCACGCCTCTCTTGAACTTCTTTAGGTTTTGAAGGATAGATAGAGGAATGGTTCTTTTGTTTCTATGTCCCATGTTTTCTAAGATCTGTCTTTAGAAGGATGTGAGGAACCATTCTAACCTTCACTGCCTATTTAGATGTTCATTTCTACACTAGACGTACAAATCTGGTGCTCTAGTTCTATGTGAAAGAGCGGTAGAGAATTTGACTATTTTCTCCAGTCAAAAACACCCACGCCATGTGGATGCATTTTTAAGTAATTAAATTAAAGATAAGGGCAAGTCTATGGAGATACATATTTTAAGTTTCATCCATTCATAATGGTGAATATATATATATATATATATATATATATATATATATATATATTGGTAAGAATCTACAACACATTAATAAATTGAGAGCTTTTTATTGGAGAGATCTTAATAATGCCCACCAAAGGTAAATTCTCTTTTCATGGCAGTGAATTACGTAGAATTGATTCCCCTTAGCCTTTTGTTCTTCTCCATATCTAGTAACTACAAATATTTTGTAGATCATCTCCACAAAAAAAATTCTAAAAAAAAAGATATCTATCAAATAAACATAAATATAATATTAAATTTTATATTCTAAATCCATGTTACAAATATGTTATTTCTTTTAATAAATACTTAAAATCTTTCATTAAGTAGAAGTCTTATAGATAAAATACTAAGAAAATGCCTATCTAATTTTGTATAGAGAAATATAAATTCATTTCTAAACTTACTCAACACACTCTATAATTCTATTTATGTAATTAATTTTTAATTTTTTTTTACAATAAATTCTTTCTTTATATGATGTGATGCAAATTGCATATATTAAAGATGAGGGCCATGGGAAATACAAATATATAGATAAATATACACATAGACATAAATTATATATCTGTACACCTTACTGATTGAACACATATAGATAGATACATGTTAAATTTATAAAACTTATTTTTGAAAATAGAATGCTCTAAAAAATTAATCTTGGTATAAAAATTTGTAGAGATAGAAAGAACAGGAAATTGACATTATCATAGGTTGATTATAATGCAAAGGTGTTGCAACATTTCTCTATGGAGAATGCTAAAGTTGTGTGCACACCTTTACCTGGTCATTTGAAGTTGACTAAGGAGATGTGTCCCAAGATACAAGAAGAGGAAGATAAGATTTTTAAGGTACCCTATGATTCAGCTATAGGAAACTTGATGTATGCTATGGTATGTACAAGGCCAAATATTGCACATGCAGTGGGAGTTGTTAGTAGGTATATGAGTCATCAAAGAATTGAGCATTGGAATGTAGTTATATGGATTCTCAGATATTTGAGAGGAACATCTACTAAGTATTTGCATTTTGGGGGCTCTACTACTAATTTACAGGGATATGTTGACTTGGATTTGGTAGGGGATATCGATAGTAGGTGGAGTACTATAGATTATGTATTTACTATTGGTGTGGTAGTCATGAGCTATGTTTGTAGGTTATAGAAGATTACTACTTTATCAACTACAGAGGTAGCCAAGGAGATATTACAAGAATAATGATAAGTTTTAACTAAAAGTGTATAGTGATGCTGATTGGGTTGGAAATATTGATGATAGAAAGAGTACAAGTGGTGGAACTTTCTTTCTAGGAAAGAAACTAGTTTCAAGGACAAACAACAAGTAGGAATGCATCTCTCAATGTACAACAAAAGATGAATATGTAGCCATGGGAGATAATTGTTCTAACATAGTTTGGGTCAAGCAATTATTGAAAGGAAAAAATTAAGAGATCACTAAACAAGATGTTATGTTCTATAACAGCACAAGTGTTATAAATACTTCTAAAAATCTTGTGATGCACTCCAAGAGTAAGCATATTTATACCAAGTATCATTACTTGAGAAAGTTAATACAACACAAATAAATTAGATTGGAATATGTGAATACAAAGGAATAGATAGCTAATATATGCACAAAATTTTTACCTATGGATGCTCATGTATGTAACAGGTAAATTGGAGGCGATTCACCTAGCTAAGGCTAAAAAGTGAAGATGGATCTCTGCATCAAATGTTTTGATTAGAATATCCTACAAGTTAATGTTGAAGGTCACACTTTAGGACATTCCTAAATTTATGAAAAGATAAGCACAAGATGTTAAATTAAGCATAAGAAAGATGATAAAAGAAGAATCTAGTTTAGAAAAATAACAAAGAGGTATCTTCATGTTTAAGATGTATGAGACACGGTTCATTACAAATGTTCAAGTGTCTTTGGCATTGTTGTCAAAGAGGGAGAGATTGAAAGATATCTATGAAAGTACCATTTAGAATGAGAAAGAGGGAGATTATGAAATAGTTACCTATGGGATAATTAAAAGAGGGAGGGCATGTATAGTTTTTATAGAAAGCATGAGTAAAGATAAGAGAAGTCATAAATGAAAGAGGGGATTCATATTTTGATGTTAGCATTGATGTAAAGAGGTGTTGCCCATTATACATGCATAGATGAGAATTAGAATGAAACTAAAAGATGAGATCAAGGAGAATATTGGACACTAAGATGAGAATAAAAAAGAAACTAAGGATATAAATAATGATTTGTTAATAAACATAGAGGGAGTTGATTGAAGCAAGTCAAGGTTTTTTGGATTTCATGGTAACTAGAAGTATTGCCATCAATGCCAAAGAGGGGGATTATTGGAAACTACAATAGGAATAATTATTATGTTATCATTGATGTCA
The DNA here is from genome assembly GCA_028749045.1 of Cupressus sempervirens. Lineage (NCBI taxonomy): Eukaryota > Viridiplantae > Streptophyta > Pinopsida > Cupressales > Cupressaceae > Cupressus > Cupressus sempervirens. Next base: position 690,371,710 of record CM053785.1, read on the forward strand.
AACAGTATTGGTGAGATGGGGTCTACCTAAGTAGAGTGTCATATAAGATGATTGATGAATGAGACTTGAATGGAAAAACACAACAAGAAGACCTAGTGGAAATGTTGACTTATGTGGAATTACAATGGACACTTGATTATTTAAGCATTGACTAGATAATATGTTGTTTAATCATAATACTAAGTCAAGAAGATAGTTATCTTGAAGCATCATTGAGATGATCAATAAAGTACCAAATGCATAGACTAAACCAAACTACATAGTAGAATATTATGGAACTTATAGAAGACTTGAAATCCAAAAAGGTGATCAAGGCTTACTGAAGTAGACCAGATTAAATAATGTTAGAAAACCCAACATATATATTTTCTTTTGATAATGTAAAATTAACATTTGAGACTAGTGATTTTTGTTTCATTTAGGATTCACTTGTAAAAAGCACATGTTCATTTCCATTGATATTATTTAATCAAGTAAAGGCTCTCTCTAGTTCAATGTTATTTTGTGATTTACTAGCATAAAGGTAACCATCTTTCTCCTCCGCTAGATCTAATATTTCTAGAAAATAATGTTATGGGTTATACTTTTTTCAATGAGTTTTTGCATATAAGTAATGATGCTAACACTTCTTCTTTGGATAATAACCCTCCAATGGCTTCAAGTTATGTTACCTAAGTCTTAAGCTCCTAATTATCATGTTCACAAGGGTTATGATATCAACTTTTATCACATGCTTCTTAATTATATATCAAATCATGTGAGGATTTGTTTATGGTTTAAGATTCTTCTTGTAGGTTTTGAGTTCTGACATTCTTGTTTTCTTCATTTTTCCTCTTCTCTTATTGCCCTATTTTTCTCTATTGGTATGGGCTATTTATTATGAACTATTCAAATTAGTATAGAATAAACTTCATTTAGTATTAATGAAGGAATTTTTTGATTCCAATCAGGATTATTGCTATGTCTATGATACTCTTCGTTTATTGATCTAGGATCATACTGATGATATCTCTAATTTATAAATATTTATATAGGCCTTGGCCTTTTGTTTTATACAAAACATTATATTAGATTAAAAAAGTGATAACTTATGCATGAGTAAGAACTTTTTGTTAAGCAATCTAGACCCATAACATTCCACAAGGTAAGATTCATGGCTCTATTGGAAGGAGCTTCTAGTTCCCTACATAAGTAACTCATTGATCATTTTTTGATTTCCAACCTCTGATGACTTCAAGTTATGTTACCTAAGTCTCAAGCTCCTAATTATCATGTTTGTGGGGGTTATAATATCAACTTTTAGCATATGTTTCTTAACTCTATATCAAATAATATCACAATTTTTGAGGTTTTAGGATTCTTCTTGTGGGTTATGAGTTCCTACCTTCCTATTTTATTTAGTTGTCCTATTCTCTTATTACTTAGTCTTTCTCTATAGGTATGGGATATTTCCTATGAACTATTGAAATTAGTACAAAATAACCTTCATTTAGTATTCATGAAGGAATATTTAGATTCCAATCAAGATTATTGGTATGTTCATGATTCCTTTGGTTTCTTAATCAATGATGATACTTACATTTCTATTTATGTAACCTCTTATTTAGTAACATTTATATAGGCCTTGGCCCTTTTTTTTTAACAAAAAATTATATCAGATTCAAAAAGTGAAATTATGCCTGAATAATCACTTTTTGTTTAGGGAATCTAGGCCCATGACATTACATGAGGTCAACTTCATGCTTCTATTGGAAGGAAATTCTAGTTCCACACATGAAATAATTCAAAGATTATTTTTTGATTTCTAGCTTTACCTCTAGTTGCTCTAAGTCTAGATAAGGACATCCTCCCTCAATGTTACCTTTATTTTCCAAATATTGGGTGTTCTGTACTTCCAAGTCTCCCATAATTCCTAGAATATCATGATTACTTGGACTACATTTTGTACACTGGCTTCTGTAGTAACACTTTCTTCTCTATCTTCTTGATTTTCTTCTACCAATTCTTGTATTATGTTGTTGCTAATTTCATTATATGAACTTCTATCTTCCTTAGTTATAATTAGATTCTCTAATTGCATTTCCTTGTCCTCTACCTCAAATAATTTGCAAAATTATTATTGATGGCCAACCATTCCTTGGACTCTAAAATCCACCCAATTTTGAGTTGTCTCTATGTTTTTTGTCTCTATTCCATAATTAATCTAGTTAGTGGGGCTTTCATATTGAATTTTTGATCTAGTTCTCCTTAAGAGTGTTTCTACTTTGGTAGGGATCAGTTTATGGTTTCTATTCTTTTTATCTTCTTCTTTCTTAATTTTGTGTTAAATTTTCCATTCCAACCCAGTTAACAATTTCCTTGTTTAACTCCTTCTACACTCTTGGGCCAAAATATTCAAAGCTATTACCTATTGTCTAGCCTTATAAACCTAAGGATTTCTCCTTGTTTAAATTTAAATCCCTAGATCTAGTTGGATTTATATATACTTGAGTCTTTGGTAAAATTAGCTATATCCTCTCTTTGAATAGAGTTTAAGTTTTCATCTAACTTATGTCCTTTAGAAGTTGTTTACAAGTACATAAATATTTTTTATGTGATTGATCCTTTGGATTTTAATGATATTTATGGGCATCTTTCCAAAAAATATTTTGATCTCATATGTCATTATGTGTCAGCATCATGTCTTTCATTAGTCTTTTGTGCATTTGGATATTATCTCTAATGTCTTCAACAAATAATTTCTATTGTGTGCATTTTTTTCATTGTTCTAATATGCATAATCTTTCATCCAATTTAGATTTTTCTTGAATGTCTATTTCACAAATGTCCCTCATCCACTCTTGAGCTACCATGTCAACTAGTGCTTCTAGCTAATGACCAATACTTTTGTCTTCATCTAATATTTTATTATATTCATGGTTACTATTATTATACATAGTTGTTGATGGTTTAATTCAGCTTTTGAGTTTATTTCTTCCTCGAAAATTTCCCCATCTATTTCCTAAAATGGTATTTGAAACTTACTCAATATTTACTTCCATCTGCTATTCCTCTACTCTTATTGCAATGTAACTCTTTTATGTTAACTCCTACTTTGTGGCTATAGGGAACACATTTGAATTTCTATGAGCCAATATGAAAAAGTTCTAATCATTGTGTCTAGATTCAAGATCAAAAACTCTTATTTATTTTATATTATCTTAGTACTAAAACATACTTAAATTGTAAATTGGTTGACTAGTTACAAATTTTATTGGTTTTAAGTCCAGAGTTTCAACCTTAATATTAACTAGCGTTTTGATTTCATTTGTAGTTCTTGAGTAGGATTTGAAACCTATAAAATTTTGTATAGGATTAAGTCTCTAATTATGAATTAAATATACTGCAAGAAACCTTTAATGAAAATCTAAGTTGGTAGTGACATCTTATTAGCATTCATTTTTCTTAAATTGGTCACCCATTTAAAGAATATTATAGTGTACCCCTTAGGAAGAAGAGAGGCCTATAGAGGAGGAAGAATTTCTAATATAATTATTTTTACAATGTAAATACACTAAAAGATTAGAGAAGGTAGAAATATCTATCTAGTCTCAGTAGGTTGAGCTCAACCTTTCCCAAAATCTTGTCTTCTAAGATTTTGGATTTTTCCAAAATGCAAATAGTCATAGATATTTCCACTCAAACCATTGATCTTCTAAGAAATTTTTATCTATAATTAGTGTGTTATTGCTATTGACTTCCTTATCTTCTTTTCCACTAGAACCTAATATGGTGTTTTCTGCTTGATTATATATCAAATATGGCAGAAACCTAAGCTGGACCATATCTAATTGTTGGTCTTTCCATATACATATCCATATTTGATGGGTTATATCTAGTTTTATTATTTTCTAATCTTTTCATTTATGTATGGGTATTTATTCCATATGTTTGTGGAATATGTGCACCACTTTACGATATTGTCATATCCCCACCTTGCGACTTTCCTTGTCCTTGCTTATTTTTTGACTCTTTTGATTTCAACCTAGTTAATCCTTGATTTTAACATGGATTAAATTAATGTCTAAGTTAACTACTAAATTATGATGTGTTAATAAGTAATGATTAAATGGATAATTAATGGATTAAAAATTCTTGGTTACATCAATTTTAATGTTAAGCATGATTATGTTATAAAGTTATTTTATGATGATGAGGTAATGAGTTATGTTTCACGATGATAATGCATTTCTAGATATTGATGCATGTGTTATTACATTGATATTATATTGTTCATGATTTTTATTTACTTATTAATTTGATGGATACTAACTCAATCTTGGTTGTGAATGTTTGAGTGGATGCAAGATTCATCATGACGAGAATGTGGATAAGGTAGAGAGGGTTAGCCTCTCAGAAGGGGATAAGTCTGATGATCCTGTGGTAGACCACACACCACTTAGGATTTAATTATTTATTTGATGTTGCCTTGCTCAATTTAACCTTGTATGCTTTTAGAAAATTTAATGATTACAATGGATGTGGTATTATGGAAATGGTGTTATTAAATTCTTTATGTGAAGGTTGATTATGAGAATGTTAACAAAAAATAAAATAAATAAAAGTATATAATTGATTCTCAATTATATGATAGGTCATAATTGCACTTTAAATATTTTATATTTTAGCACCATAGTATACTCCTTTATATCTTGTCTAGAGTTGCATTCATTGGATGAAAAATTGTCCATTTAGAGATGCATGTTAATGGGTGAAATTAGAATTTTCTCCTTTAACACATTGTTTAACAATAAAATAATGATATTTTGAACTTTCTCATAAACTACAAAAAAATTGGATTGGGTAATTTTGGAACATAAAATGTCCATTTAGAGATGCATGTTAATGGGTGAAATTAGAATTTTCTCCTTTAACACATTGTTTAACAATAAAATAATGATATTTTGAACTTTCTCATAAACTACAAAAAAATTGGATTGGGTAATTTTGGAACATAAAATGTTATGGCTTGGTACGGCTATGAGTAATTTGATATGGTTTGAAGAAAAATGTGTTGAGGTCCTTAACTATAAACTTCCCATTTGTAACCTATAGGCATTCATTTCCATCAAATCCATTATTTTTTGGAATAATCTTGCTTAGGTGTAGCTGCATTATAATCAAATTAAAACCTATTAGACTGAAACACCAAACCGAATGTTGGAATAACAAGGAACCACATAAAAATATGTCTTTAAGAAGTGTTTCCTTTGGGTTTTGGAAGTATTAGAATGATAGAAAATAGGTTCTAAAACCTAGAATCTTATAAGATAAATTGTATTTTTGTTGTAGTGACTTACTACACTAGAGCAATCCCTCAAATTTGTGGTAGAGAATAACATTTTACATAATCTCTACAAATAGAAAACATGTGATTTTCTTTGTGCATTTAGTAACATGTACATTCTTCTTGGGAATCTTAAACTCATGAAATAAAAATGGCAGAAGTTGAACCTAGTAGAACTTTGAGTTTAGCATTAAAAAAACTAGATTAAGGGAGATGAATTAAGGGTGCTTAGTGAAATTTATGTTTATTTGTTACCTATACTTGTAAGAGACCTTATGGGGGTTCCTTACTTAAAGTCTTTTCCACTCCTTAGTATGTTGTAAACAATAAGAAGAATCCATTTGAATGATAAAATTAATAGTAGCTATAGTTGGAATTTTGGTGTGCTACCAATGAAATTATATGACATATAAGAGAAAGAGATGTTGTTATCAATACAGGTGTTACTACTTTTACATCTTTAAATAGAAAATGAAGGCTTACCTTGCAAGCTGAAATCTAGTAGCTAGTTTAATGTTTTTAATTTATTTATCAAGTGTTTTTCCTTTTATACAAAGTTTATTGTATTGCAACCATTACCAAACCAAGTTCACAACAGAACCCTAGAATTAGCCACATACAATGTAATTGTATTGTCGTAGAATGGAAGCATTTCCATTTTGATAATTTTGGCACCCTCTTTTAGTACATTTATCATGATAGACTTGCATTTAGGACACATTGTAAAGTTGATTCCTTTATTCTAGGTAAAATTAAGGTTAGGCTCTCGAAGATTCTCCTTAATTTCCCTCCATTATAGCTCTAGTTTCTAGGTGGGACATAGGGATAGGTCTTCCTAGCCTTCATCATATTCATCATAGGATTTTGTGCCTATTCTTGACATTTTTTCCTATTCTGATATCATTTCTAGGTCTTTGAGCATCCTCAAGACCTCCAATTTTCTACTCTATCTTGATCTAGACCCCTAGGTCGAGGTTGAGACTAAACTTGATATAGGAAAAGGTCATGGTCAACCCTGACCTAGGGCAAGGTCGATTTTGTTCTTGACCCTCTTCGAGATTTGATCCCCCTTTTTAAATTTTGCTCTCAAAGGGCCCCAAAATCAATGCTAGGATTTTGGATCCAAATACAAAAAGGTTTTTTAATTTTACATTCATTTAATAATTTTCCCTCCTTAGTTGGTTATTATGGTTAGACCATAATTTGAGGTGAAATTTCACTTATGAATCCTCACATTACTGTATGAACCTCACCTTGAAACCTCAATATAAAAGCTCTCATTTTGCGTTCATTTACAACAAGAAGTCACAAGAATCACACAAGTGATGGTGAAATGAAGATGCAAGATTGTAAGAGGATGATATAGAAGATCAAGCTATTATGGATATCAAGAATTATTTTTGGATATACCATTGTGAAATCTATTTTGACGAAGACAGATCTTATCTTCCTTGATCCACCATTATCAATACTAAAGCATTCAAAGATATAATCATGGGGTAGCTATTACAAATTATGAGTTTGATATGAGTACTTTAGCCTTGGGGGCTTCATATACCTTCTTTTCTTATTCAAATCTATGCATTTCTTTCTCATACATATTGATGCTAGGGTTTCAATCTAGTGGACTATATCTTGGCATTATACGTTCAGTACACATATATTTTGTTAGATTCATCTATTCATGGACGTGGAGATGACTCAAATGGAGGTTTGACTAAGGAAAAACACTATATAGCAACCCCAAAACACTATTTTAGGATATACATAGTCATTGTTTTGAGAATCAAAGTGTAGATTTGGATACCCTCTTCGGTGATCTTCCAAGATCCATGAACAGATTTTTCATCAAAGTATTTCTAGTCAAGGTCAACTTTTTGGGGCATAATTGTGCCTCAGGGTAAGATTGTGCCATGATATCTAGGTCAAGGTCAACCTACCCTTAGAAGGATAAAAGTTTTTTTAGTTTTCTCTATATCCATATTTCCAATTAGGAGTAGGTTACAAAATTTACAAAAACTATACACAGGCATAAAAAAAAAAATATTCCCAAATTGGTTCCATCATGAAGTATGTATCTTATTTTGTTTGATTTCAAGCATTTCTAGATTTACATTACTTATTCCATTTCAACTCTGATATAACAAATGAATACTGGTGAATGTTAAAGGCATTGGTAAAAATCCATATTTAGCCTATTCATTTTGATGAACCCATTTTTGATAACTCTTTCTTTTTTGGTGTTAGATTTAAATATTGCATTAGATTTCATTCATTTATATTTTGAAAATACAAAATAATTTGTAAAGTTTATTTAGAAAAAAATAAATTATATTTTTATGCTTTTAGTATTTCAATTTGTATGATTCTTATTTAGAATACTTTCTTAAGGCTTTTATTTCAAAAGAGGATAGATTCCCTAATGAGGTACATGGTAGTGAGGATGAAAATGGTCTGGATAATATCTCCATTGATCCTATTCCTATTTCACTCTCCTCCACAACCTCTCTAATTGACTTTTACCATAGGGTGTGTGCATGGTTACCTTCATGTTCCACTATATGCAACATTGATAAACCTAAACTTATAGATCCTACACCTTTGATGATGGTAAAAGGTCATCCTAGAATAATAATTAATGTTAAACCTAGAGATTCTTTGGATTTCTTTGATAAAACTCATTCTATTTCACATGCTTATTGTACATGGAATAACCCTCAACCTATTATTCTGGTTTCTTTACTACCTTTTCAACCTATGCTTCCTCAAGCTCCTAAGTTTCCTTCTATCTTTAAGGAATATAACCTAGTTCATCAAATACATGCTACTCTTGCTAAGATGTCTTTATGGGAATTAATTCAAAATTCTCCAGCATATTATGATGCATTGCAAAAAGATTTATCCACTCTTTGTACTTTTCCTCCTAATAAAGAGAACAATTATTCTAGTTTGGATTGCATGCATGCTATGCTTTCTATACCTCCTATTATGTTTTCTAATAAAGATTTACCTTCTCTTGAGGTGAAGAATTAATTTGATGCTCTTATGCTTGTTGTTTCTATTAATTAGAGTATCATTTGAAGAATATTAATTGATAACAGATCTTGGTTTTATGTTTGTAGCATGGAGATGTTCGAATAAATTAAGGTTGATCTTATCACTATTCAACATAATAGTGTCCCTATACATGGATTTGATAATATTGCAAAGAGAACTTTGGGTATTATTACCTTACCAATTAAAGTTGTTATGGTCATTCTAAATACACTTATTCATGTTATGCCTAGACCTCTCAATTATAACCTTCTTTCAGGAAGACCATGGTTACATACTATGCATGCAGTTCTTCTACTCTTCATCACAAGATTAGGTTCATTTATAACAACTTAATGTATACATTACATGCAAGTGATGCACCAAATCCTTTCGTAAATTGAGAATATGTTAAAATCTCCTATCCTTTTCAACCAAGTAAAGAGATTGAAAAATAACCTAAGACACAAAAACCTGAGATTCAATAGTTGGAAGCTTCATCTTCTTCTTTCATTAAGGATGATTGGGGGATATTGGATTTTAATCCTACTTTCATTGGAGAATATAAGGTCTCTGATTTAGAATTCATGAAGCAACAAGGTGAATTTGAGAAAAAAAGATTCATTCCTTCCCTGCTTTCTTAGGAATTAAAAAGTAACTTTGTGGCCATTTTGGTAAATGAAATGATTTAAATGAAAAAACTTGATTGTTCTGACATTTTCACATATGCTACTCCTAGGACTTCATCTGAAATGGATGATCAATATGGTTCTAGTTATCATTTTCTTAAGAAATTAGGATTTAATGGGAAAGGATGTGGTAAATATGTGAAAGGTATACAAGTATCTTAGGATAATGAAATTTATGATCATACGTATGGATTAGGATTTAATCCTTATAAACAACCATAGGCTTTTCCTCTTAATGTTAATCATATATGTAGTGGATAGTTGAAATTGGTTAACCCACTTCTCATTGACATTAATCAAGCACCTACTTTTGATATTTTTCCTAAAAAGGAAATCTTAATAAAAATTTTAGGAGTTCATGAAGATTTACCTAAGTTCCATCACAAATTAAAGAAGCCTTATTGTTTAAATAGATATGCTTATTTTGGAGAACATGATAATCAAATTATTCTTCCTTTACTGATGGATCCTCCAATATGAAGTGATGTGTTAATAACTTAGACTATTGATATTCAAATGGATGAGAATAATCCTAAAAAGATCATAAAGATTGGGAAATGTTTCAATTAGGATAAATGTGACCAATTAGTTCTCATTTTACTTAAATTCAAGGAAATTTTTTCTTGAAGATATTCAAATATGTCAGGTATAGATTCTAAGGTTGTTACTCATAATATTATTTTAAAACCAAATACGAAACTTGTGAAGCAGAAAATTCGAAAGATGAATCCACAAATTGCTCTATTAGTCAAAAGTGAAATTGAAAATGTATTGGATTCTAGATTTATCCATTCTATTGACTACTTAGATTAGATTTCAAACATTGTGCCTATTTCAAATGGGGAAAATAATATAAGGATATGTACTAATTTTATAGATTTAAACCAAGCATCCTTAAAGGATGATTTCTCATTACCCAATATTGATATGATTGTGGATTCAACAACAGGTCATGCTTTGTTATCTTTTATGGATGGATTTTCTAGATATAATCAAATCTTTATTCCTCCTAAAGATCAATTTTAAATTGCATTTATAATAACTTGGGAAACATTTTGTTGGGTCATGATGCCTTTCATATTAAAAATTGCAAGAGCAACTTATCAATGAGCTATGGCTTTGGTTTTCCACAATTAATTCTATAAGATTCTTGAAGATTATGTGTATGATATCTTAGAAAAACCCATACAAAGATAAGATCATGTTACTATTTTATGATAAATATTTGAAAGGATTAGAAGTTACAAGATGAGATTGTATCCTAAGAAATGTGTTTTTTGGAGTAGATTCTAGTAAATTATTAGGATTTATAATCTCTAAGAGAGGAATAGAAATGGATATGGAAAAGATTGAAGATATTGTTAATATGCCTCCCCCTAAGAATATTTATCAGCTATAAACTTTACACGGAAAAATACAAGTTATTTGTCACTTTGTTTCTAATTTAGTTGATCAAACTATTCTTTTTACTTCCTTGCTTAGAAAGGATACCACTTTCTCTTGGAATGATGAATGTAAGAAAACTTTTCAGAAATTTAAGGAGTAATTTACAAATTCTCCTATCTTGTAGCCAACTAAATTTGATAAGCCATTTCATTTGTATAATTTTGCAACTCTGAAGGCCATGAGTTCCTTGTTAGCTCAAAATGATGATAATGGTACAAGGAAAGACTTGTGTATTACATTAGTCAAACTTTTCTTGATTATGAAACAAGATACACAAATTTGGAAAGAAAATGTCTAGCTATAGTTTATGTATGTCATAACCTTAAGAATTATCTTATAAATGCTGAAGTCAGTGTGATTGTCAAGTTTGATCCTTTGAAACATCTTTCCTCACAAACTAATCTCTCTGGCTATTTGACAAAGTGGGTAGTGTTACTCACATAATTTGATCTTAATTTCATTTCTCACAAGTCCATTCAGGGACAAACTTTAACAAATTATTTAGATGAAGCTCCTTGTCCTCATTCAGATGCATGTTCTACTTCAATATAATTTCCTAATGATAATATTTTATCTATTCAACAAGATGATAGTTGGAAATTTTATTTTGATGGATCTAAATGTAAGATAGGTTTTGGTGTTGGTATTATTTTAATTCCTCCTATGAAAAAGCCAATCTCTTTATTATACAAATTAGTGTTTCCTTATAGTAATAACATGGTGGAGTATGAAGCTCTTATAGATGGCTTATGAGCAACTTCATCACTTAACATCAAAATAAAATGAAACAATATAGAAATTTTATTCTTGATGCACTTTCACAATTTTCTTCTTATATGATTCAAATCTTATCTAGGAAAGATAATTGACATGAAAATGCAATGGCAACCATAGTTTCTTTTATGTGTCTTGAGAATAATGCTGAAAATTTTCAATTTACTATAGAAACTCTTAATAACCCTACAATTTCCAAAAATATTAGCTCTAATTTTTTTAAGTTGCATTTGGATGAATGGTATTCCCACATTTTTCATTTTTTCAAAGATCCTATTTTTCCTAAATCAGCAACAACAAAAACATGTAATCATGTTAGAAAGCTTTTAGCATGTTATAACAATTTAGGAGATAAAATTTATGAATTCTCTTATGAAGGATTATTATTAAGATGTACCAATAGTACTGAAATCCTGCTAGCTTTGGTAGAAGATCATTATGGTTCTTGTGGAGGACATTTTGGTGGAAAATCTTTTATTAATAAATTACTTTGAACGGGATGTTATTGGCAAACAATGTAGCAATACTCTTTTATGTTTGTTAAGAAATGTCCTCAATATCAACAACATAGTAATTTGACTCATTCCCCTTCTTGTAAGCTTCATAATCAATTTTCTCCATAAGCTTTCAATATTTGGGGTTTTGACCTTATTGGAAATATCTCACGACCTTCTTTCCAAGGAAATACTTACATTTTGACTGCTATAGATTACTTCATGAAGTGGGTTGAAGTTTCTCCTCTTTGTTCAATGACTATGGATTTTATTTGTGATTTCATCCTTAACAATATCATAACATGATTTGGTATACCTTCAACAATAGTTTTGGATAATGGTACTTCTTTTAAAAACAAAGAAGTCATGAAATTCATGGAGAAATGTTGAATTCAACATAAATTTTCAACTCCTTATTATCCTCAATCCAATGGTCAAGCTAAAACATCAAATTAAATCATTGAATAGATTTTGTGGAAAATAGTTAACAAACATGTGAAAGATTGACATACTCAATTGACATATACTATATGGGCTTATAGGCCCAGTGTTTTTACTGCTATGAGTATTTCTCCTTACAACCTTGTTTATGGTATTGATGCTATTATGCCTTTGGAATTAGAAATACCTTCTTTACATGATTTATTTCAAGGGATAATTGACAAAGATACTTATTGGGAACAACACTTGCAAGAGCTAGAAATGTTGGATAAACAACAAATACATGCATTAGAACATATAAAAGCTTATCATAAATCTCTATAGAAGAAATATAATCATAAGGCAATTGAACGGACATTTTTTAGCTGGCAATTTAGTCCTACATGAGAATCAACAAAAATGTGAATTCTTTAAATGGTCAAAAAGTAAATTTTATCCCTAATTGGATTGGACCATTTGCTTTCATTCAAGACCTAGATTTGGGTGCTTGTAAACTTGCTGATATGGATGGTGTTTCCTTTATGGTACCTATTAATATTATGCATCTTAAATGTTATTATCCATAAGTTCATTCTTTATTTCTTTATTTCTTTATATATTCTTTGTAAAAAAAATTTTATAGGTTATGTAGTTCTAGAAAAATTACACATTGAATATATTTATGGACCTTCTTTCTTTCTATTAAGTTTTATTTCAAGCATAGAACTAATTAGTAGAGAATGGTTTTCATTCATAAAAAGTGTTTCATGTTCTAGCCAATGGCCCTATCTTTCACTACATCTATTACTATGTTTAGATGGCCAATGGATTCTAGATCTCTCTAGCTTAAATCAGGAAGATGTAGATCTATGTGTCTTTGTATGGCTCCATAAGATGGTCATACCATGTGAACACTCTCAGGCACTCCATGACTCAGCTATCAGTTTCTCTTTCCTTTCTTTGCACATTCCTAGCTCTTCTTGGACATATGCAAACATATTAGCATGCCTCTTAGGATCTTTGTAGCCAATAGAGGACTCTTGATTTCCTATTGATAGTTAGTAGGATATGCATGTATCCTTTAGAATATTAGATACATAGATCCTCCACTTTGCTATGCTAGCTACAAAATGAAAATTATATTTATCAATTTCATGCTTTTTCAAATTAAATCACATATTTAATTAGATCTCATATTTCATACTTAGGTCTCCCTCCTAGACATCATTAAAAGATCTAGATGGTGGGGGCATGGATTGACTACTCTCTCTATGCTCATTATGTCTAGGCCTCATTAGTTCTATCTTTGTGTGGGCACATGAGGGTTATTGAGATCTTAGTGGTGATATGTGAAAAGTGTGTCAATCTGCACTAGTATCACTAGCTGGGGGCATATCCTTTGTTCTCTTCTATTCTCCCCTTTGTTCCCTCCTCCTCCATGTGATCTTTCTTGGAGATGTACTCCTCATCTCTAATATCCTCATTCTTCTCTATTGTATCATCATCTTGGTGTGTTCTTTCTAAAAGACTTAGATTACCTATAGGATAATCCTTAGGGAAGATGGGCCTTACACACTCCAGTACCTAATGTAATCTTAGCTCATGCTTGAGTAGGCCACATCTGATGGTACCTCTATATCCTCTTTCTTATCTACATCACTATCCTCTATGTCTACTATCGATGGTCCTTGTATGGCATTAGGTCTCTAATAGTACCTTGTCTAATGTACATAGTGAGGTACTACTTTAGGGACTCTGTGTAATAGGTTGAACTATCTCATCATGTTGTCATAATAATATGGCATCACTATATGGTTTTGATGACCCTCTATTATCTTCTATCACTGTGAGTATGTCATCTAGAATCATGTATCTAGCCACTCTATCATCTGGTAGTAGGGCCTCCATATCACATCTACACTCAAACTATAGTTTAGACATACCATCCAATGCAAGATATCTCCAAAATGGGCCAAGCATTCCTTAGAGGAAAAGAAAAGACTCTCAATGTACTCACATCTACCATCACTAGAACACCCTATCAATGTGTACATGCAAAATGCTCAAACAAACAAATCTAAAAGAGTGTGCATATTGAAAGACTCTCTCTCTGATATCTCACTAGCTAACATAGCTTGTGGTATAGCTAGACTAACATGTTACATGCCCATGAGAACATGATCCTCTTGCTCTCCATACTTTGTATCAGATAGGTAAGAGATGTAGAAAATATGATACCCTTTCTATTGATTAAAACAACCAAGGATACTATACCAAGCATCATTCACTATTCCAAAGGTGTAGGGCCTAATAGTATGGGTGGTAAAAGGACATGATATAATCAAGTTCACATCTATGGAGCCTATATAAAGTAATACTTCATATATATAAGGATCTCCTCACAAACTTGCTATGCTATAGGTTTGATGGTCTTACCTCATATGGGAAGTTGCAAGATCCTATAGACATCCTCTAGTTTCATAGTAATCTCTCCTGAGGGAAAATGGAAGGAGAATTTAACCTCATCCCACCTCTTTATTAGAGCCAATAGCATGGTTCAGTGTAGCTTAATCTATGGTAGAATTGCTATGTAGTACAATCCTATGTCTCTTAGTAGATTTATCTCATCCTCACTGAGCTCAAACAATCCCTCTCTAGGGATAACAAGAAAATCTCTGAAGGGATGCTCTTGGAGATAGACCATGGCCTGTAAGCATAAACAAACATCATATAAAAATTCTACATCATCAAATCTAAAAATTCAAATTGACTAGGTCAAGGTTGACCTCACTTAGGTCAAGGTTGACCTTCTTGGGTCAAGGTCAACCTTCCTGGGTTAGGGTCAACCTTTTTAGGATCAAGGTTGATATTATCCAAGAATGGGTGGAGATCTTCCACTCTATGCCAACCTTCTTGGGTTAAGGTTGACATTGTTGGGTCAAGGTTGACCTGTAAGGGTTAGGGTCAACCTTGCATACAAAAATCAAGAAATTGGAAAGTATAGAAACAAGCAACAACAAACTCACCTCAAGAAGTGATCATCTAGTAGCTAGGCATTATCTCAAAAACTTCATGCGTGATGCTTGAAGTTATTCTCTCCTTGACATCTTGCTTCCTCTTTTAAAATTTGAAAATGATAAGAATGATTAAGTATACCTTCCTTTTCATTATTTATAGGTAAGTTTAGGGTTTCTATTAAGGTTTACTCATGGTAAACTCGGATTCCCCTTTTTATGCATTTAGATACACATCCACTCTTTTAATCATAATTGAGTTTAGTAATCCAGTGTCATCACTAGCCTTAGATGTGTTATTTAGACACCTAAATCCTTGAATTAGTTTAGGAAGGGTAGGAATCCTTCTAATCAATTTAGGAATAGCTTTTCAACAAAATGCGTATCCAATATAGAGAGTTATCCTTATCACTCTATTTCACACTTCATAAATAAAAAGCTGAAACAAGGGACATAAAGGGCTTTATGCACTTCTCAAGTCTCATTTAGTAAGCTTTAGGTGATTTATGGATTTTCATTAACCTTGTGTATTGCAGGTTCTAATAGTTTTTATGCAAGATCTCTACATTGAGGACTTCTTTATATCCTTTTTATTTACTATGATATTTTCTTACTTTAGATTGCATATTCACGTAGTCTCATAACTAAGCTAAAGTGGGGAATAAGTGTATCATCTTAAAATGGAAGTACTTCCATGTTGATAGGTTTATCACCCTCTTTTAGTACATTTATCATAATCGACTTGCAATTAGAATGCATTCTACACTTGATTCCCTCATTCTAGGTGAAATTAAGGTTTGGATCTCGAAGATTCTTCTTAATTTCCCTCCTTTATGGCTCTATTTTCTAGGTACAACTTATAGATAGGTCCTCTTGGTCTTCATCATATTCACTATAGGATTTTGTACCTATTCATAACATTCTATACTATTCTAATATCATTTCTTGGTCTCCAAACATCGTCAAGACCTTTTATTTTCTATTCTAGCTAGACCTAGACACCTAGGTCATGGTCAAGGTTGACCCTAACCTAGGGCAAGGTCAAGGTCATTATTGAATTTCTTAAATATTTAATTCTTCTTTTCAAATTTTGGTCCTAAAGGTCCCCAAAATCAATGTCAGGATTTTAGCTATGAATGTGGAAGGGTTTTAATTTAAGATTCATTTAATTATTGTTCCTCCTTGGTTATTATGACTGGACCCTAATTCAAGGTGAAATTTGAATTATGGGTTCTCACATTATTCTAGGAGCCTTACCTTGAAACCTTTAAATAAGACTCATTTTGCATTCATTTACAATGAGAAGTCATGAGAAGCACACAAGTGATGGAAAAATGAAGATGCAAGATTGCAAAAGGATGATATAGAAGATCAAGCAATTATGGATATCAAAAAAATTTGTGGATACACCATTGTGAACATCTATTTGGAGCAAGAGAGATATTATCTTCCTTAATCCACCATTATCAATATTCAAGCATTCAAAAAGACAATAATGGGGTAGCAATTATGAATTATGAGTTTGGTAGGAGAACTTTAGCATTGGGGGCTTGGTATGCTTTTTTATCTTATTCAAATCTATGCATTCCTTTCTCATACATATTCATGCTAGGTTTTCAATCTAGTTGATTAGATATTTTTATTACACATTCAGTACAAACACATATTCTGTTACATCTGACTATTTGTGGAGGTGGAGATCACCAAAATGGGGGTTTGACTAAGGAAAAACCCTATATAACCAACACAAAATACCATTTTCAAATATATTCAATCATTGTTTTAAGAATTGAAGTGCATAGTTGGATAAACTTTTTGGAAAATTCCTAAGATCTATGAACATATTTTTTATTAGAGTGTTGTAGGTCAAGATCGACTTTTTGGGACACAATTGTGTCTTAAGGTAAGATTGTGTCATACTACCTAGTTCAAGGTCGACCTACCTTCAAAAGGATAAAAAAAAAATTAGGCTTTCTCTATCTCCACATTTCTTTTCAAGAATAGGTTGCAGAATCTCTAGAAATTGTACATAAGCATCAGAAAATAGGTATTTTAAAATTAGTTCCATCATGATGTATGTATCTTGTTTTGTCTAATTTCAAGCATTTACATTACTTATTCCATTTCAAATCAGAAATAACAAATGAACAGTGCTAAATATTAGAGGCATTGTTAAAGATCTATTTTTATCCTATTCAGTAATCTACATAATCCAAAGCAATTGTTATAAAGTAAACCATTGAATTTAGGTGACAATAAAACAAGATGTGCATTATTGAGTTAAATTTGTGATTTGGATTTTCTACTTTCTGTCATGTGTATGATGTTTACTACCTCCTAGAAGGGTGTAATCTAGAAAATGAGAGGGTGGGAATGGATGCATTTTATTTTTCTTCTCTCAACCTATCAGATTTTGAAGAGTAGGATTCATTATGTTTTGTCTCTCTTTTCAAAATTGTTGACAAATTCAATGCTTGATCAAGCCATTTATTATATGCATTTAAGTATGTTGTTTTTGACATGTAGGATATGTGTGTGACTATTCTTACTTTTACTTTTCCATATGTATAGATATGCATTAGTTAAAATAAATGTACATGTGGGTAGATATGTTATAGATTTTCTTTCACTGCTTATGAGTAGATGTGTAGTGTTCTTTTATTTGTCCCTACCACATTCCGTGATTAGGCTACTAGGCACATGGATGCATGTAGTATATTTCATGCCTGCACCAGATCCATCTAATCCACTTTGTTATGAAAGCTAGGTTTCTCATATCAAGGTTAGGGCATTCTTCATGTCAAGAAGATTTTTAGAGTAAGCACTCCATGGTTGGCAAGGTAAAAGTGCCTCAACCACACTCCTATCTCAGATACCACATGTACAATGTTTGATGGCTTTGGAGACTAGATTGTACATTGAAAGACAACTTCAACATTCCAGTAACATTTCTTATGGTCTTGTACCTTCATCTTGACAATGAGGATGGTAACATTCAATTTATGTAATTTTCAATTATGAGATAATGTAAACATAAAGATGGTGTACAATTGTTCATGGGCATGCCATGTATATGCAATGTAAATCAACACCTAGTTGTTATGTTGTTTTTAATTTAGTTGAGAACTAATGAATGTCGTGTAAACCTAAATCTTGTTAACCAATAGTTTCAATTGAATTTTCAACTCTTTTCCTATTGGTTCATTTCCACATTTTTGGTTGATGTGTGATGTGGCATTTCTTTTATATAGGAGATTGTTCTTACACTTATTCTTCTGGTTAGGGTTCGCAACTGCTGAACCAGTCATGCATCACATTGTAAGATTCTTATTATGTCACTTCTTGAATCTTATGCAGCCCTCCTCATTGTTTTGATCATTATTTGTCCTGAGCCTATCCAAATCTGTCCATGGCAGAAGGAGAAGGCTTTTGTTAGCACTCGCATTACTTTCGTAATTTGATCATGGAGTTAACTTTGATTCTGGTTCTTCGTGAACCACAGTAGGCCTTTCTAAAGCTTCAAAGAGATTGTTGCCTATTTTGTTGTTTGCTGTATTATAAACTGCCTTCCCATAGTTCGTATGGATTAAGTGGCAACTGGTTTCGCATATTTGAATTCATTCGTAATACCCAAATCTACATCGTTCACTAATTTGTGAAAGCAGAGCGCCAATTTTTTCCATTTTGTATTTTTATAATTCTATTTCATATATTTTAAATGTATAGGCGTATTGTATTTCAATTACAGGCTTTTATACTATAATTTTTAAATATGCTTGATTTATTATTCTTTAACTTGATAAAAATTTAAAACATAAACTACAAGAAAAAAAATACATGTTGAACTCAAATTAGACTATTTTTTGATAATGTGAGGAAGAACGAAAAACATATTTTCAAATTTTTCAAAAAAATTTAAGATGTTTTAATCTATGTAATTTGTAATCAATAAACTCTTTAATTATAATATCTACGGGTATATATATGTGTGTTTTCTTTAATTTTTTTTTAAATTGTTAAAAACATAGTGGTGTGTGTCAAATAAGGATTTTTATGATTTTCCAACCATGTTTTTTTCATATCAAAAGTTGTGAAAAATTAATCACAACCCTAAATATTTTCTCGGCAACAAATATTGTCGAGTGTCAGTTTTTCTCAGCTAAGTGGCAATTTTTGCTGGGCACCAATGGATGCCAAGTGACAGGTAGTAGGTGTCGAGTGAGCTTGGCACAAGAGGAAGTTAGGTAAAACTTGCACTTGGCAATAGTTGTTGCCAAGCAAATATTTAGGGTTGTGAATAATTTTTCACATAGTATCAAAACTTTGAGGCCCCACATCCATAGTGAGTTAAGGCATTTTTTTCTTGGAATATTTGACATGGCAAGAGATGTAGGAAAAATATGGCAGTAACCACCGCCCTTCAATGGACAAAATTGTGATGCATGGGCAAAGAAAATGAAAACCATAATGGTTGCAAATGATTTGTGAGATTTTGTGATTAATGGGTTCAATGATGTGATAGACCCAACTTAGTATGTTGCCCTCACAAATCCACAAAAGACTTAGCTGAAAGAGTCAAGGAGAAAGGATGCTAAGGCATTAAGTCTTATTGAGGTAGCTATGATAGAGACAGTTACCCAAGATTGTAGTAGCAAATTATGCAAAATAAGCATAAGATATTCTTAAGATGAACTTCAAGATGACTGATAAGGTCAAAGTAGTAAAGTTGTAGATGATTAGAAGAGAGTTTGAGAACCTTTAGATGAGGGACAATGAACCTAGTGCAGAGTTCAGCTCATGAATCTCCAATTTGATAAACCAGCTCAAATCAAATAGAGAAAATTTTGACGAGCAGAGAATTATGGAGAAGATACTAAGGAGTTTACCTCAGAAATATGAAAATCTTGTCATGACCATAGAGGAGGCTAAAGATCTCACCACATTGACCATGGATGAGTTGATGGGAACTCTTCAATCCCATGAGCACTAGATTAACAGGTTGGCTACAACTTCCCAAGAGAAATCTTTCAAGGCTTAAGAGAATTTAAGAGGTAGGGGGAGAGGTAGAAATAGCTCTAGTAGAGGTTTAAGAAATAGAGGTCATGGAAGGAATGGTCAAAGGAATGCTGGTGTAGAAAGCTCAAGAAGAGAAAGCAACTAAGAGGGAGTAAGCACCTCTCAAAACAACTCTAGAGGAGGTAAGAAAAATTACAAGTCCAATAAGAGTAATGTTGAATGCTACTATTATCATAAGTATGGACATTCTACAAGTGAATGCTATAAGAAATAGGGTGATTAGTCAAAGGTTAATGTGGCTGATGTGAACATGGGAAATGCAAACAATCAAAGTGCCTTCATCATGTGTAACATTGGTGAAGAAGGAAGCCCTGAGGTATGGTACTTGGACCACAGATGTAGCAACCAAATGAGTTGTAATGAAAGTTTATTTTCTTTCATTGATAAAACTTTTAAGTCTAAAATTAAAATGGAAAATAATGGAACTATTCCCATAGTGGGCAAAGGATCTATTATGGTCCATACCAACTAAGGTGAAAAGTAGGAAATACAAAATGTGTATTTTGCCCCCACTATGAAGCATAATTTGATGAGTGTTGGAGACCTCATTCAAAATGGTGACAAGTGTGTGATTCATGAGAAGGATGGAAATAATAGATTACTAGCAGTAGTCCAAATGACAAAGAACTGGATGTTTCCATTGAGAATTGCGACATGTTTCTCTTCTCAAGTCAGTGCTACACCTCCCAAACATGCATGTATAGTAGTACACTAGCAATCAGCTTTGAAGAGCAAGATTGAAGACCCCTCCAAGCTTTGGCATCTTAGGTATGGACATCTTGGCTTTGCTGATTTGAATTTGTTGTCCAAGAAAAGAATTGTAGAAGGTTTGACAAACATTATAAATTCATATGAAAAGTGTGAGACTTGCATATTAGGTAAGCAACATAGGCTTCCTCTTAATTCTGAAAATTTTTAGAATGGCTAGAGCACCATTAGAATTGGTGCATTCTGATTTGGTAGGCCCTATGTAAACTACTTCTATTGAGGGGAGTACTTATTTTATAACATTCATAAATGATTTCAGTCATAGGACATAAGTGCATTTCTTAAACAACAAATCTAAACCATTTGATAAATTTGTAGAATTCAAAGCCCTAGCTGAAAAAGAATGTGGACACTATCTAAAAGTTCTTAGATCAGATAGAGGAGGGGAGTATACCTCCAATTTGTTTATAAATGTTTGCAAGAAAAATGGCATAAGAAAAGAGCTGATAGCCAGGTATACTCCACAACAAAATGGAGTGGATGAGAGAAAGAACATGACCATTGTTGAAATGGCAAGAAGCATGATGAAAGCAAAAGGGCTCCCAACTAAATATTGGGGAGAGGCTATAGCAATAGAAATATATTTAATCAACAGGTGTCCTACAAAATTAGTTCATGATAAAATACCTCTTAAGGCTTGCTCAAAGGGCAGATGGACAGTTGAGCACTTAAGAGTGTTTGGATGTGTAGCATATGCACATGTGCCTAAGGAACAAAGGCAAAAGCTGGATGAAAAGGTGTGAAGTGTATCTTCATGGGTTACAGCTCAGAATCAAAGGCCTATAGGCTATATTATCCAATAAACAAGAAGATCATCATTTCAAGAGATGTGAAATTTCTTCAAAATCAATCATGGGATGGCTCAGTTGATGAATCCTCAAACACTTCAAGTAAAGTGCCTACTATTGAAGAGGAAGAAGATGATATTGGTGATCAAAAAGAACATGGAGAAGCAAACATAGAATGCAAACAAAGGCAAAAAGGGAAGCAACCCTTAACATGCTGAGCAATAGCTCTTAGCACATCAAGACAGCTCTGAGCTAGTATGCAAAACAATAGCAACAATAATACTAATAATTGAGATCCCACTCTTGCCTCCCTATTGCCAAGAAAGTTCAAGAGTCTAAGGGAGATATACGAAGATGAAAGGTATGAGGAAGATTATGATGAGAGTGTAAATTTTGCATTATTTTCTCATAGTGATCCAATTTATTTTTAGGAAGCTATGAATGAGGATAAATGGTGTAATACCATGGATGAGGAGATAGATGTTGTTGAAAGGAATGAGACATGGGAGTTAACTACTTTGCCTCCCAAGAAACAAGTCATTGAAGTGAAATGAGTTTACAAGACCAAGTGCAATGCTAAAGGAAAAATAGATAGGCATAAGGCACGTTTAGTGGTCAAGGGGTACAACCAGCAGTATGGCAGAGATTATGATGAGACATATGCCCCAATTGCAAGAATGGAAACCATGTGTCCTGTCATAGCAATTGCAGCCCAGCACAAATATAAGCTATATCAAATGGATGTGAAGTCTACCTTCCTAAATGGTGTATTCAAAGAAGAATTGTATGTGGAGCAGCCACCTAGTTATGAAGTTGTAGGTGAAGAGAATAAAGTTTATAGATTATAGAGAGCTCTATAGGGGCTCAAGCAAGCTCCATGGGCATGGTATAGCAGGATTGACCCATATTTGATGAGCAATGGCTTCAGCAAAAGCGATGGTGAGCCCACACTTTACATCAAGGCAGCAAATGGTAATGTGCTAATTATTGTCTTGTATGTTGATGATTTAATTTTCATGAAAAATGATGATTTCCTAATTGGTGAGTTCAAAGAGGCCATGAAAAATGAATTTAAAATAATAGACCTAGGTCTCTTGAAGTACATTCTAGACATAGAAGTAAAACAAATGCATGATGACATCTTCATCTCTCAAGAAAAATATGCAAGGTAGGTCTTGAAGAGATTCAAAATATAGAATAGTAAGGTAGCCCCAACACCAATAGCAATAGGTCTGAAATTGAGCAAGGTAGATTGCGGCAAAAATATGAATCCAACACTATACAAAAGTATGGTTGGAAGCTTGATGTATTTGGCTGCAACTTAGTCAAACATAATGCATGTAGTAAATTTGATTTCCAAATTTATGAAAACATCAAAAGATTTCCATTGGCAAGTGTGAAAGAGAATCCTAAGGTATGTGAATGGTACCAACGGATTTAGAATTTTGTATACTGTAGTAAATGATTTCAAGTTGGTTGGTTATACAGATAGTGATTGAGCTGGAAGTCTAGATAATATGAAGAGAACTTCGAGATACATGTTTCATATGGGATTGGGTGCAATTTCATGAGTATCCAAGAAGCAACCTATTGTTGCTCAATCTATAAAAGAGGCTGAATACATAGCAAAAAATACAACAGCGTGCCAAGCTATTTGGTTAAGGAAGATCTTGATAGATTTGAATGAAAGGTAAGAGGATGGAGCCACAATTTATTGTGACAACATCTCATCTATTGCATTGTCCAAGAACCCAATCTTTCATGGGAGAAGCAAGCATATTGAGATTAGGCATCACTTCATCAAAGGGTTGGTGGAGAATGGACATATCAAAATAGAATTTTGCAAGTTTGAGCAGCAGCTAGCAAACATTTTCACAAAGCCATTAGGCATTGGAAGTTTTGTACACTCAAGAAAGTGTTTTGGTGTTGTTGATTTGGATCAGTAGTGATCCTTGTTTGTTTGGCTTGGGACAAAGGGGGAGTTTTGTAATATTTATTGTAGTTGATGTTTGTCCCTAGAGCCAAACACCCACCTACCACCCCTGACAACCTACACAATAGCCATACAAATTTATTACGGGTAGGTGAGTTTTGAAATTTGCAAATGAGGGGGAAAATATTTTTTGGCAAAAGAAAAAAGGAATGTCACACATTCATTTGACTAGTCAAAGCTAGTCAAATGAAGCTTATTCAGCTTCCTCTTGTGCCAAGCTCACTTGACACTTACTACCTATCACTCGACATCCATTGGTGCTGAGAAAAATTTGCCACTTGGCACCTTCACGTGCCGAGCAAAATGGCACTCGACAATAGTTGTTGCTGAGAAAATATTTATGGTTGTGGTTAATTTTTCATAAAAGTATTTACTATAAGGAAAAAAGAAGAAAGAATTACATGAATCAACCTTAATAATCTTCTTATGTTTTTAAAACATTTTTTAGTGTGGCTTGGGTGTTTAGTTTACTAGCTTCCATTTAATTAAAAGTCAAAAATTCAATTATGTGCTTATACAATGGATTGTGCTTGTTACGTTTGATATTTTTTTGATGGAGGTCCTCTAAGAAATCTGTTTACCTAGCCAACATGAGAGCATAAATCTTAAGGCTGAACTAAGGGGTATCCATTCCACCAAAATAGTCTGCGACTGGATCTTAGACCCCATCCATTTTCCTCCAAGGAGCTTTACACTTACACTAATCAAGATTTTTTCTTTTTATCTGCTCTACAAACATCTTTCTCCATAAGTATTCTTCTTTGAACTTCTTCATTTATTCACATTTCACTTAATTTAGATTACATCATATATTAAAAGAGATTTTAAAAAAATTAATGTAAGTCATTCTTTTAGTATTGATGATGAAGAAAATAGATTTTGCTCTAGATAAAAATTTAAAATATAAGAAATTTCTTAATATATGTTTATTTAATAATTATTAAACTGCAGAGATACAATAACTATTTGTAGATACTATACATATCATATATAGAATTGCCCTTTATCTTTAATTTAATCTGTTAAAAATACATGTTGGTGGGATGGGTGCTTTTTCAATTTCAAGGCGAATTATTCCTGTCAATGAAGGGTATTTAAGACCCCAACGAAGCGCACTTTTGATCCACACCTCTGTTCGCCTGGGTTTCTTTAGGGATTTAATGCTCGACAGAGGAATGATTTTTTTTCATTCTGCGGCCGAAGTTGGTTGAGATCAACGATATTGACCCATGCTGCCTATTTAGAGGCTCATTTGTAAACTGGGCTCTTGTTCACTGCGAAAGAGGGGCGGGAAATCTGATTGTTTTCTTCATTGACAAACAATGGAGTCTGCGGAGGATAAAATATCTCCAGAGAAGAAGAAAAGAAGAATGAAGACTTGTTCCCAGGTTGAGGGGCTGGAGAATTTCTATGCAAAAAATAAATATCCTTCAGAAGTGATGAGAATACAACTATCCATACATTTGGGATTGTCTGAGCAGCAGGTAGTGTCATGTTTCGGTCATAGAAGGTTGAAGGATAAAAGACTTATGAAGGAAGAAGCTTCAGATAATGGAAGACAAGATCCACGGAATGGCCGTGTACAAGATTATCCTTATGGAGGTAAAGAGGTTGATCATCAGAGCTATTTGACATTTAAGCAGTCCAGAAATCCACAGGCCATGAATGCTACGAATTGTCTTGGTGCTGTCCTGCCATCAGACCATGATTTATTTACTGTAGACCATGATAATATGCAACACACTTTTGCTAGATCCTCACAAGAGAGATCCTCGTTGCCCTTTGGAAATCGTAAAGAAATTGGGTTAACAAGATGTTTTTCACACAATGCCAACCGTTGTGGAATGGAAGGTATGAGGAAGAAAAGAGAGGGTTTTCAGATGAACCCACAATTACATGAAAATTATGAACATGTAGCCATTATAGCTGTTAAGAAACAACTGGGAGAGGAATACAGAGATGATGGTCCATCTCTAACTGTCGAATTTGACCTAATTCTCGTGGTGCATTTGATGCTCCAATTGGCCCTTACCACTGCGCTAAAAGTACTGATACCGATGATAACCAAAGAAGATTAAATATTTTGAAAAAACATAAAAGATATAATGTACCAGGGGGGTGATAGCTTTCATGTCCTTAACTTGAATTCTTCAGGTGAATCTCCAGCTTCTAAATTTTCTAGAAAAGGCTTTTCATCTCGCCACAGAAAAGATGAAAGAGATAATTGCACTATGCCTGGGAGAAGTGGAACCATGGACAAGGAAATGTGTATTTCTTACCCACATTGTGACATTGGTCCATATAACAATGTATCAGGAGTAAATGACATTGATCCATATTATAATGACATTAATCCATACTACAATGTATCCGGACTAAATGCAGCTGTTACAGCTGGTACCCCTCTTGCGCAAAGTGGTGATCTACCATAATCTCAAGTTGAAGATAACGAACATGAAAAAAATCAACATCAAAGAAAGCGTCCAGGAAGAAAAAAGAATCCAGAGAGAAGAGGAACGTGCACTGAAATCAAAACAAAAATTAGTGGAGAAGAAAGAGAAGAGGATCAAAATAGAAAAAGAAAAGGAGGAAAACAAAAGGAGGAGATAGGAGGCCAAGTGCCACGCAGCTGCTAAAAAAATGTCAATGGGAAAGAATCAAGCAGGAGATTGCAGTAAATTCCAGCTCATCTCTCGAGCGGTTTAAGGCAAAAATCTCCCTTCTATTTTTCAAATACTGCAAGGTGGTGCAAATTGTAAGGTTCTTTAAAACAAAATTAATTCAAGGAATGTTGCTACTGGATAGAAAGCTGAAATGAACTCTGTTTTCTTGCTCATTACTTAGAATTGGGTTGCAGGAAAAACTGTGGACCATATCGACCAAATTTTTAAAAATGAAATTGCTAAATTAAAATATCTTATGTATAGTATCCTTTTGTAAGGATTGCCAATTATATACATTTTATAATATTTGTCAATCGTTAGAACAATGTAGGAAATTTTATAGCTGGGTAAACCTAATGTAAAAAAAAATTGTAATATGTAATAATTTAATTTTAAAAATATGTGTATATGTATATATCTATATTATATGTACATAGGTATAAATATACATAAGATATATTTCATTATTTTAAGACTTATATGTCATTGAGTTACTATTTTCACAATTCCTTTTGGCATATATCAGAAAATAAATGATATGTGGTTGCTTCACATTCCCTCCATGCTTGTTACTTAGGTTTTTTGAAATTTGATGTTTTCTTTTCTTCTTTGATAACTTCTAAATTTCTACTTTGGCTTAACTTTTCTTTTTTCTTTATCAGAATCAAATATTTGGATTTGCATAATCAAGAGAAAATTTTAGTATGAAAAATCCTCCACTAGGATCTGCAATGTGGATTTTCTTGGTGAAGAACAAAGAGATTTTACTTCCCTATCTCTCATGGGTATTAAACTTAGGTGACAAAGCCCTTTTTTGGTAGGATTCTTTGAATGGTTTTCACCTTCTTCACTCACTTGAAAAATTTCCTATTGCTCAATTATCTTTGGAGAGGCTTTGGGGTGCTTAGGTTGATGATTATCTTTTTATCTCTGCCATAGAGGGTGGTATTAAGGCTAGAAGGAAATCCATACCAGATGTTGTGATCCCAATAGAGGAAATATCAGAATTGGTTAAAATCATTAATCGAAGGTCTATCTTTATTTCCAATGAATAAAATAATCTAATTTGATCATTCAACAAAAGCAATAAGTATTCAATCAAAGATGGCTATTCCTCCATAGTCAATAATATGTATACAACAAAGTCTAGGAAATTCTCCTTTTGTTGACATGATGCCATCCTCCCCAAGGCTGATGCATTTCTCTAGCTAGTGATTCATAAGTGTATTCTCACTAGGGATAGACTTCAAAGACTCGCTATCTCAGAAAGTTTTATGCTTGTCTTGTGTGGGAAAATTAGAGGAGATGTTGATCACCTCCTTCTCCCTTGTTAGTTTTCCCATGAACGTTGGGATAAAGTTATGGACAAACCTAGTTGACATGGTCCTATTCATAGATCCCTTCCTCACTAGCTAATTGGTTGGCCCCTATCACATAAGATTTTACTGCAATTTGGAGGGTTGTTCCTACTCTTGTAGTTTGGAGGATTCACTGGTAATGAAACAAGAGGATTTTCTTGAAAGAATCTTTAGATGTTGATGAAGTGTGTGTATTGATGGAAAATTCAATATTTGAGTATGTTAATTCTTATATCCTGGGGATAAAAAGTTTATCTTTCACATTCACTTCTTTGTTTTCTAAATTCCTTAATAACTGGAAACAAATTCATATCCTTTTCTAGGGAGTTTTGGTGGGTAATACATCCAAGAAAGATATCAAGTGGCAGCCACCTTCTAGATCTTTTGTTAAGCTTAATTTTGGTAGGGCCTCTAAGTGGAAAACAGGTGGAGTAGGAGTGGGTTGTGTTATCAAAAATCATTCTAGTAATATACTAAGGGTCTCTTATTCTAGAATCCTTAATGCTACCAATAACATTTCAAAGGCACACACTCTCTTGGAGGGTATCAAATTGTCTCTAGATATAGGCTTTAGGAAGTTGCATATTGAAGGTGATTCTATCTTCATCACATATGCTCTTTCTTCTTATACCATGGTGTCTAGTATAACATTAGAGAAGTTTAGAGGCTCCTATCAAATTTTCAGGAATACAAGTTATCCCATTGTTATGGAGAGGCAAATGGAACTACTAATCTTCTCACCAACTTGGGCATCAATTTGGAGTAGGAGTCTGTGGTGG
Organism: Cupressus sempervirens; assembly: GCA_028749045.1. Taxonomy (NCBI): domain Eukaryota; kingdom Viridiplantae; phylum Streptophyta; class Pinopsida; order Cupressales; family Cupressaceae; genus Cupressus; species Cupressus sempervirens. The sequence goes on from CM053785.1 coordinate 690,400,331, forward strand.
TTGAAGGGCCTAATGTAGCTCACCTATTAGAATCTTTTTTCTCAACACCATTTCTAGCCTATTTTGTCTTCTAGCTGATCTAATTGACTACCTCAATCTGGCATTGCCTCTTTTGCTGCTATATGCTGGGCCACTTTCCCTTTTTTGTAATGTTCCCATTCTTTAATATAGTATACGTCTATAGACCTTTTTCTTAAAATAAATAAACACAATATTTGAGTTCAATTTTTCAAAAAGTTCCTCATTTACATCTAGCTCTTTATAGGAAAAACAAGCATGCAAAAGTTCCAGATATTGAATGTAATATCTAGATTTGAATGTACCTATAAAGATTGCCCCTACAAAACCAATGCCACATGAACAATCTCCATATAATAAGGAATATTCAACGAGAGTTAAAGTCATTTAAAAATTGACCAATCAACATTAGTTGATTAACTATTATTACTTTAACAAAAATGATACATATACTTATATGCTCAAATCTAACTGAAAACATAATTTCATTACAAGATTACCATTACCATATATGTTACCAGATGGTCCAATCATGAGGACCAAGTTGAAATGAGCTCTAGAATCTATCTAAGAACACAAGGGCAATAATATAGTATGTGTTCTTTACCACCTTACCATGAACTTGTTAAGCTTCCCTAGAGTCTTTCCTGACATGAAAGATACTCAGCTCGGCAATGAGATATTCTAAACAAGTAAAACTTAGAGAAGTAATAGAACTATGTGACTTAATGAGATTATTCTCTATAGCCATTCACTAAATCATCAACATTAATCAGAAACACCTATAGATCTCTTTCTGTCATGTTCAAATTTTCACTGTGCACTACCAACATATAGTCATACAATTAAAACAACATTGTTAATAATGATATTTCTTCAATCAAACCATAAGAAATAGATATTATCCCAGAACCAAGCAAAACATCATTGTAACTACTTCCCAATAGACATATTCCCATTATGAACTATGAATCCAAAGTCACGATAACAACAACCCATGGTTTCTAACATTACTTAATTGCAAGACTTCATATGATCATCATTATAAGGAGTTATTTGAATAATTATTTGTACACAATACACAATGACATAGTCATTATGGAATGTTATAGCATAGTAAAATATTGCTAATTAAATGCATCTCATCATACTTATAACTGCACTTTTCTCAATTATAATCTAAAGAAGCAATGTCACTTTTTAATCCAAGAGATATTTTTAAAACTTACCATAATTTTTATAAAAGGTTGTGACTAGTGAAACTTTACACATCACCAAGATTTCATAGCAATAAGATGGAAAATTCTATCAGACTCTAGGTGTCAATGGATTGAGTAAGTTTTAGTAGCAAAACCTATCTCAGGTAAGTTGAAGCATTTTAGTTTATATCTGATACACTGAAGCTTATTTAATCTCTAATATCAATCCATTTAATAGGTTGGTCACACTTCTTTATGACAATATTTGAACAGCAGCTAAGTTCTCACATACAAAAATGAAGAGAGACATTGTCCAAGATTTACTAACAAAACCCATTGATTAAGTTAAATTCAAAGTATTCAATAAAATTTTATTGAGTCTATTAGTTCTACCTTGATCTGAACTCCTCACTCTTTCTTTTCAAAGTTATCATGTCAAACAAGGCATGTAATGAAACTAAATTGACATGGATATTAACATTTCCAAACCTTCAGATGAATACTATAGACATACGACAGTTCAAGAAAGAAGACTATATCCCTTTGCAAATGACCAGACGTGGACACCTTAGACAAATTTTAAAACTTGAGAATACTACCTCAGCATAGCTCTTACCCTTGACCGAAAACTCAATACTGAACTCTCTTTAGGAATGCACAAACCCAAACTAGTCTTGGCACTTCTCTGAACATCAAGAAAAAATTTCCAATGACCTAGTATTTCTCCAAGAAACTCGTCACATAGAAGTGAATTCAACATATCCTGATTGCTATCCATTGAATTAATTATAATAAAAAATAAAAAGAACCCAACATCAAAATAACAACAAACTCAATGCAATCAATTTCTACAACCTATGAATACCCTTATATAGTCCTCTGGAGAATCTTTTATAAAAAGAATTGGGAATTTTCCAAAGCGAGCAAAAAAAATGAAAACCTACTTCAATACAATGAGTAACATGGCAAGGAAAAAGCTATCAACTAAGCACTTGCACTGGTCCACCACCGGACCAAGAGCACTACCATACCCACAAATTTGTTTGACTCCAAAATAGGGAAAGTGATGAAAACCTAGCCTAATGGCCTAACTTTTTTGAGTACAATGAGTAATATGACAAGAGAAAAGCTCTCAACATTTGGAATGCACTGCCTTCATGCTCATAGATTTACTATTCTCCAAAACAATCACAAAGGATATATCTTTAGAGTAGAGGGCTAGACAATTAATTTGCCCCTAGCACAATCCTAGCCTCATTATTTTTTCTAATGATAGAAAAGATGGAAAATTTGGTAAAATTGTGAAGCAATATAAAGGAAATAAGCAGTAAATGTAGGAAGGCAGGCATCCATAGTATTTCTAGAAATAAATAGAGTAGTGTGGAAGACTTATCTCAAAATTAAGCTGCATGTGAGCAAAACTGAATGATGAAGTTTGAAGATTCTAACCTTGCCAATGGTAGGGTTGAGTAATGTGTCTTGTCTTCAAGCAGTCTAACTGCCATTAAGCATTATCAATTGATAGAGTTGTTGCCTTCTAGATTGTAGATTGGTCCCTCCCAGCCAAATTAAGCCATAGAAAGCTAACTCTAGAAAAAGTCTCCTCCTTCTAACATCAATAATACCCATTGCTTGTACTCGTCTCTCCATTACAAATTTTTATTCTACAATCATTGTTTGTTTACATTACACTTAGCTTTCTAATTGTTTCTTTTTTCAATCAAATTTGTAACTCTTTTTGTAAAACCTCAAGTCATCACTTATAACAAATTTGTTATGATATTTTATTGCATTCTAATTAAGTAAAATATTTTATTACTTTAATCTAAGTAACAATTAAATATCAAATATTTAGTGTCTCATTAAGTGGGTTGTGACATCCTCCCCTCCTTAATAATGCATCATCCTTGATGCTAGGTCAATATGAACAAATACAATCAATGAACAATCAAGTAAATAATTTGAATTTAGTCAAACATTCATTGTTCAATGTTCTACACTAGACATGGACTCCTATTGAGATTCTGTCATAATCAACAAGATTGTCTAACATTTCATATGACTGAATTCTAATACAATCACCACACACAAACACTCATAAGACACTATTTTTCAACCCAAATTTAAACACTTAGTTGAAGCAATCAATTCTAGAAAAAAAGTAATACACATTGTATATAAGCACATGTATAATAATCATTTCAAGAACCTTTTTCTATGTGAGGGTGTGAATTTCATTACCATTCTATAGTTATACAAGGTTAGACTACCTCTCTTCGACAATATTCCCCCTTTCTTATAATGTGTCATTCCCTCTATTGTATTACAAGAACAACACAAAAGTATTAGTCTATCATTTTCATAAACCAAATCAAATATCATAAGCAACATCTACTCAAATATTTCCTTATTTCTATGATTCTCAAAATTCAAATAGCATATTACCTTAAAATTTTACAATATCACACACATACCTGTGCTTACTTCTCATACCTTAGGACACATGGATTTGACCCTGCTAGTAGGTACTTCATATCAAGTATTAGGAGTCAACATTTTTCCTTTAAATTTACAACTTCTTACTCATCTTTTCATCACATCTTGAGCATGAATAACATAAATAATCAACCATACATACCATATGTACCATCTAATATGTGGTGCTCACTAAGTGAGCACTCAACCACATCAATAGATTAGTGCCCATGAAACATAATCAAGTAATGCAGTCCCATTACATCTAATTCAGCATGAAATATAATGATATGCACATATAACATCATCAATGTAATAATTAACATCTAATCGTCATTATGCATCTAAATGCTTGCTAAAGTTGACATACCACACAATTACATCATATAGCTCCATATAATTAACTAGTATGAGAGAAATTTTTTAAAAAAAATCTATGATATAAATTCACACAATCATATGTGTCAAGTAACATTCACCCAAGTTCTACATCAATAGATAATTTTACCAAATTCCACATACACATGTCGACCAAAGGGTCTCAGTTGAGTGCATAATAGTTGAGTCTATGTCAAACACCATATTGACTAGGAGTCAAATAGATAAATCAAGATGACTAAATTGGTGATCATTATTCATTGACCAAATTGACTAAATAAAAGGAGTCACAACTTTCTATAAAGTAGACATCACATGCATGGTGGATATTCACATATACATAACACCGATGCAAATATTAACAAAATAGATAAAAGAGGAATCTATACATACCCTTTTCCATTCTCATGAGGAGACCACATATCCATACACTTTTAATATAGGCTAAAAGTCAAGTCAGGTTAGCCAGAAATTGACTACACATAGTTTTGTTCAACAGTTAGAAGCTATATCTTCCAATTAATTATGCAACTTCATTCTAGTTTTCCATATCACATGTCAAAATGATAGGTATAATAAGAATTACATTTTACAAATCAATTATTGACCATATTGTTGAGTACAACATAACATAACATGAATATTCCATACATGAATATATGGAATAAGTTGACCTACATGTCAAACGATATTTCATCATATGTAAGAACCATGTCCTACTAAACAATTCCCACATTATCAATTGTAAGGATACATAAAGTAATCAAGTGAAAGCCTAGTTTCAATAGTCAACGACTAGTTCATTCACCAAGTTCACAAGTTATCAAATGATTATTCATTTAAGAATGTAACACATGAAATTATCCAAGGATGTTGACCTACACATCATCCATGAATTAAATGTATGATTCAATAAACACATGAAGCAAAATTTAAAGCATCATATCTCAATGGGCATCATAGAAAATTGCAACCGACACGTCAAACATAGAACAATAAGCACATCATACAAGTGCAATTTCATCTACCATATGATTAAGACCATTAATGAAATCATCTAGGTATTCTCATCAATCACCTGCAAGATTAGTAAATCCATTTTTTTATCAATTTAGTGACATTAGGCCCTCTAGCTCATTGTGTCACCATACTGTGCTTAACCAACATATAAGAACATGTTGTGATGTATGACCTTAATGCCATTAAATGATCACATAAAAATATGGTTTAAGGTGTTTTAACCTTGACAACCATAGAGTGAAACTGCCCCCTAGGATTCTTCCTGACACTAAGAATTTCTTGACCCTAGCACGAGAATCTTGGCTTACTGGAACAACATGGATCGGATGGATCAGGTGCGACCATGAAAAACACTACATTGTAACCATGTGCCTAGTAGCCTTATTACAAAATGTAGCAAGGAATAAGAAAAATAAACTACAGATCTACACATATGTAGTAAAACCAAATAAGCATAACCATATACATATATGCATTATCTAGAAAACAAAAGGCTTGGCCAAACACTTTATAAAGCTAGATTTATTGGTAGAAGAAACAAGAACAACATGTAACCATTCTATAGAACTAATAGATAGAGACACTAAATGTGAAGTATCCATCTATCTTCATGATAATTGCTACATTACACGCAACCATGAAGAATAGTACACATCTCAATGCTGCTCTAAAACAAGATGTTCAACAAATTTTGATTTATCACATATATGATTGTTCGTTCACATATAAGAGTGGCATGTTCTTCACAATCTACTCCCTTATACATCCTATCAATGCTCCACAATGAACATCATAGATAACATCACTTCCATATCAGAGGACTAGCATCATAAAAAAAATCCATACACCCTAGCCACCTCAAGATCAAAGAGATCTTGAAAACAAGATTAATAATTCTCAAGTCAAAGTCCAAAAAGGAGATACGAAACTAGAATAAAAGTGAACAAGAGTCACAATAAAAAGGTCACATAAGAAATTGGTGGCTTGGTGGTCATAAAGAGCATGAAATTTTAAGCTAGTCCTTCATCACATCTAGGTTGATGAAACCAAACATAAGAAAATGAAAGCCCAATTCACTTAAAGCACAATGACTCTCACTAGTCACCAAGAGGGAGTAGATGCTTAATGACAACTTGTGTCCAAGGGTTGCTAAGAACATAGCCAAACTTTGCATGCATCACATGCAATTTATCTTGATAATCACACATTTCTAAGTGCAAAATGAAACATGCAATACTTTTGCAAATGAAATCCATGTTCTTCTTACTTTCCATATTAGGATAATCAATGAACCTCATGAATCTAGCATAAAATAGAAATAAATTCTTCATCACATGTCCATCACATGTCATTTACATAATAAAAAGGCATTTTTCATTGCTATCACAAGCCAAATCTTCATTTGGTAGGCTCTCAGAGCCTAGTGCAAAATTCAATTATCCTTTGACTATCTCAATAGTTCAATTTTAATACTCCAATATGCACATTATACCATCACATGGTTTAAAGTAAATATAATCATAAACATATGTGGTACACAATTTACTAGTCATTCCATAAACTTTCTGTTTCTTTTATGGAATGTAATTTTAACTCAAAATTATGACACGCATAAGGAACTTAATATTCTACTATGTCGAAATTAACCATAACTGAGAGACACAACATGCAACCCAATCTCATCAACTCATACAACATAAAGTAAACAATTTGACTTATAGTTGTATATCTAGTATAGTGAACTCAAGGCCCAAGTGTGGAACTAAGAGCTCTGATACCATATGTAAAGACTGCCCCTACAAAACCAATGCCACATCAACAATCTCCATATAATGCGAAATATTCAACTAGAGTCAAATTTATTTGAAAATTGACTAGTCAACATTAGTTGATTAACTATTATTAGTTTAAGAAAAATGATACATATACCTATAAGCTCAAATCTAACAGAAACCATAATTTCATTACTGGATACTAGTTACGAGATGGTCCAATCATGATGACCAAGTTAAAATGAGCTCAAGAACCTATATAAGAAGACAAGGGCACAAATATTATAGGAGTCCTTTACCACCCTACCACGAAGTAGTTAAGCTTCCCTGAAATCTTTCCTGACATGAAAATTACCCAACTCGACAATGAGATAGTCTAAACAAGTAAAACTTAGAGAAGTAATGAAACTATGTGGCCTAATGAGATTATTCTCTATAGCCATTCACTAAATCATCAACACTACTCAAAAACAGCTACAAATCTCTTTTTTTCATGTTCAAATTTCCACTATGCACTACCAACATATAGGCATACAATTAAAACAATATTTTTAATAATAATATTTCTACAATCAAACCATAAGAAATAGATATTATCCCAAAACCAAGCAGAACATCATTGTAATTATTTCCTAATGGACATATTCCCATCATGAACTATGAATCCACAGCCATGATAACAACAACTCATGCTTTCTAAAATTATTTAATTGCAAGACTTCATATGATCATCATTATCAATAGTTATTTGAATAATTGTTTGTATACAATGAACAATGACACACTCACTATGGAATGTTATAGCACAATAAAATATTGCTAATGAAACATATCTCATCTTTACTTATGACTACACTTTTCTCAATAATAATCTAAAGAAGCAATGTCACTTTTTAATTCAAGAGATGTTTTCAAAACTTAACATAATTCCTATAAAACATTCTCACAAGTAAAACTTTACACATCTCCAAGATTTGATAGCAATAAGATGGAAAATTCTACCAGACTCTAGATACACATCACCAAGATTTGATAGCAATAAGATGGAAAATTCTACCAGACTCTAGATGTCAATGGATTGAGTAAGATTTAGCAAAAAAACCTATCGTAGTTAAGTTGAAGCATTTTAGTTTATATTTGATACACTAAAGCTTATTTAATCTCTAATATCAACCCATTTAATAGGTTGATCATACTTCTTTATGACAAGATCTAAATAGTAGCTAAGTTCTCACATAGAAAAGGAAGAGGGACATTATCCAATATTTACTAGCAAAACCCATTGATCAAGTTAAATTCAAAGTATTCAATAAAGTTTTATTGAGTTTGTTAGTTCTACCTTGATTTGAACTCTTCACTCTTGCTATTCAATGTTATCATGTCAAAAAAGGGCATGTAATGAAATCAAGTTGACAAGGATATTAACATTTCCAAACCTTCAGATGAATATTATAGACATATGATAGTTCAAAAAAGAAGAATACATCGCTCTACAAATGACCAGACACAGATGCCATAGATAGAATTTAAAACTTGAGAATACTACCTCAACATAGATCTTACCCTTGACTGAAAACTCAATATCAAAGTCTCTTTAGAAATGCACAAAACCAAACTGGTTTTGGCACTTCTCTAAATAGCAAGCCAATGTCTACATACTAAATTGACTTTATTACAACAATGAATTTCCGATAACCTTCCTAGAATTTCTCCAAGAAGCTTGACACACATAAGTGAATTTAACATATCCCCGTTGCTAACCATCAAATTGATTATAATAAAAAAATAAAATAGCATAAAATCAAAATAACAACAAACTCAACCCAATGGATTTCTGGAACCTACAAGTACCCTTATATAGTCCTTTGGACAATCTTTTATAAAAAGAATCGGGATTTTTGCAAAGTGGGCAAAAACCATGAAAAGCTACTTCAATACAATGAGTAAAATGGCAAGGAAAAAGTTATCAACTAAGCATTTGCATTGCACCACCACCACACCAAGAGCACTACCATACCCACAAATTTGTCTTATTCCAAATTGGGTAGGTGATGAAAACCTGGCCTAATGGCCTAACATTTTTCAGCACAATGAGTAATATGATGAGAGAAAAGCTCTCAAAATTTACAATGCACTACCTCCATGCTCACATATTTTCTATTCTCCAAAAAAATTGTGAAAGATATACATTTAGAGTAGAGGATTGGTATCACAAGCCAAATCTTCATTTGGTGGGCTCAAGGAGCCTAGTGCAAAAGTCAGTCATCCTTTGACTGTCTCAATAGTTCAATTTTAATACTCCAATACACACATTATACCATCACATGGTTTAACACAAATATAATCATAAACATATGAAGTATGCAATTTACCAATCAACCTAGTTAAATTAAGCATATTTTTCTTGTGAGATAAGGATTCCATTGTGCATTTGTTTTACTTCTATGCCTAGAAAATACTTCAAGAGACCTAGATTTGTCATTTCGAATTCATTCTTCATGGCCTCTTTGAATTCACCAAATAGGAAATTATCCTTTCCAGTGAATATTAAGTTATCTATATACAAGACAACAATCAACGCATTACCATTTGTTGCCTTGATGTAAAGTGTGGGCTCACCATTGCCTTTGTTAAAGCCATTACTCATCAAATATGAATCAATCCTATTATACCATGCCCATGGAACTTGCTTGAGCTCATAAAGATCTCTCTTCAATATATGCACTTTGTATTCTTCACCTATAACTTCATAACTTAGTGGCTGCTCCACATACACTTCTTCCTTCAATACACCATTCAAGAAGGTGGACTTCACATCCATTTGATATACCTTCGATTTGTGTTCGGCTACAATTGCTATGATAACATGCACAGTTTTCATTCTTGCAATCAATGCATATGTGTCATCATAATATCTGTCATACTGTTGCTTGTACCCCTTGACCACTAATCATGTCTTATGCCTATCTATTTTTCCTTCAGCATTACACTTCATGTTGTAAATCCATTTCACTCCAATCACTTGCTTCTTGGGAGGTAAAGTAGTTAACTCCCATGTCTCATTTCTTTCAATAACATCTATTTCCTCATCCATGGCATTACACCATTTCTCTTCATTTATAGCTTCCCTCAAAATAAATTGGATCATTATGAGAAAATAATGCAAAATTTACACTCTCATCATAATCTTCCTCATAACTTTCATCTTTGTCTTTCTTAGTCATCTTGTAAATCCATTTCACTCCAATCACTTGCTTCTTGGGAGGTAAAGTAGTTACCTCCCATGTCTCATTTCTTTCAATAAAATATATTTCCTCATCCATGGCATTACACCATTTCTCTTCACTTATAGATTCCCTCAAAATAAATTGGATCATTATGAAAAAATAATGCAAAATTTACACACTCATCATAATCTTCCTCATACCTTTCATCTTTGTCTTTCTTAGTCTTTCATCCCCCTTAAACTCTTAGTCTTTCTTGGCAATAGGGAGGTGAGAGTGAGATCTGAATTCTTAGTATTGCTACTACTAGTAGTTTGCATACTAGTTTGGGGCTGTCTTGATGTGGTTGGAGCTATCGCTCGGCATGTTAAGGGTTGCTTCCCTTTTTGCCATTGTCTGCAATCTATATTTGCTACTCCATCATCTTATTGATCACCAATGTCATCTTTTTCCTTTTTAATAGTATGAATTTTTACTTGAAGTGTTTGAGGATTCATCTACCAAGACATCCCATGACTAATTCTCAAAAATTCCACATCTCTTGAAATGATGATCTTCTTGGCAATTGGATCATATAGCCTATACACCTTTGATTCTAAGTTGTACCATATGAAGATTTACTTCACACCTTCATCATCTAGATTTTTCCTTTGTTCTTTAGGCACATGTGCATATGCTACACATCCGAACACTCTCAAATGTTCAACTATCCATCTATTTCTTGACCAAGCCTCAAGAGGTATCTTATCATGAACTAATTTTGTAGGACACATGTTAATCAAATATGTTGTTTTTGCTATAGCTTCTCCCCAATATTCATTTGGGAGCCCTTTTTCTTTCATCATGCTTCTAGCCATTTCAACAATGGTATTGTTCTTTCTCTCAGCCACTCCATTTTGATAAGAAGTATAATTGGCTGTGAGCTCTTTCTTGATGCCATTCTGCCTACAAAAATTTACTAAAATACTGGAGGTATATTCTACTCCTCTATCTAATCTAAGGACCTTAACATAGTGTCCACATTATTTTTCAGCTAGGGCTTTAAATTCAACAATTTTATCAAATGCTTCAAATGTGTTCTTCATAAAATAAACCCATGTCCTATGACTAAAATCATCTATAAATGTTATAAAATAAGTACTCCCCCCAATAGAACTAGTTTACATAGGGCCTACCAAATTAGGATGCATCAATTCTAATTGTGCTCTAGTCCTTCTAGAATTTCTAGAATTAAAGGGAAGCATATTTTTTTACCCAAAATACAAGCCTCACACTTGTCATAGGAATCTACTATGCTTAGAAAACCATCTATGATCTTTTCTTTGACAACAAATTTAAACCAACAAAGCCAAGATGTCCATTCATGATATGCAAAGCTTGGAGGGATCTTCAATCACACTCCTAAGAGCTAACTGCTGATGTACTATTGTACATACATGCTTGGGAGGTGCAACACTAACATGAGAAGAGAAACATGTCTCTATCTTCAATAGGAACATCTAGTTCTTTATCATTTGGATTACTGCAAGTAATTTATTACTCCCGTCCTTCTCATGAATGACATTCTTGTCATTCTCCATCAGCACCTTGTATCCATTTTGAATGAGTTGTCCAACACTCATCAAATTATGCTTCATTCCAAGAGAAAAATATGCATTATGTATCTCCTTTTCACCTTCCTTGGTGCAGACCATGATAGATCCTTTGCCCACTATGGGAATGGTTTCATTATTTCCCATCTTAATCTTAGACTTAAAAGTCTTATCAATAAAAGAAAATAAACTTTCATTGCCACTTATGTAGTTGCTACAACCACTATCTAGGTACCATACCTCAAGGCTTCCTTCTTCACAAATATTACACATGATGAAGGCTGTGGGATTGTTTACATTTCCCATGTTCACATCAGCCACATTAGCATTCTAGTTTGATTGATCACCCCGCTTCTTCTAACATTCACTTACATAATGCACATACTTATGATAGTAGTATCATTCAAAGCTTCTCTTGTTGGAGTTGTAATTCTTCTTACCTCCTCTAGAGCTATTTTGAGAGGTGTTTGCTCCCTCTTGGTTGCTTGCTCATCCTAAGCTTTCTACACCAGCATTCCTTTGACTATTCCTTTCATAACCTCTACTTCTTGAGCCTCTACTAGAGCCATTTTTTACTCTCCCCCTTCCTCTTGAATTTTCTTGAGCCTTGAAAGACTATTCTTGGGAAGTAGTTGTTGATCTATTTATCCGGTGCTCATGGGTTTGAAGGGTTCCCATCAACTCATCCATGGTCAATGTGGTGAGATCCTTTGCTTCCTCTATGGTAATCACAAGGTTATCATGTTTCTAAGGTAAATTCCTCAATATCTTTTCCAGAATCCTTTGCTGACCATAATCTTCTCCATTTGATCTGAGTTGGTTTATCAAAGTGGACATTTGTGAGCTAAACTTTACAATAGGTTCATTGTCCCTCATCTAAAGGTTCTCAAACTCTCTTCTAATCATTTATAGCTTCACTACTCTAACCTTATCAATCCCCTTGAAATTCTTTTGAAGGATGTCTCATGCTTCCTTTGCATAATTTGTTGCTACAATCTTGGGAAAGACTATCTCAATCATTACTACCTCAATCTGACTTAATGCCTTAGCATCCTTTCTCCTTGACTCTTTCAAGTGAGTCTTTTGATTGTTTTTTATGATAGCATACTGAAATGGGCCTATCACATCATTGAACCCATTAACCACAAATTCCCACAAATCATTAGCTACTATTATGGTTTTCACTTTCTTTGCCCATGTGTCATAATACTGTCTATTGAAGATGGTGGTTGCTACCATATCTTTCCTGCATCTCTTGCCATGTCAAATATCCTAGAAAACAAATGTCCTAACTCACTATGGATGTGGGGTGTCAAAGTTCTAATAACATGTGAGAAATAAATCATAACCCTAAAAATCCTACTTAGCACCAATGGATGCCGAGTGATAGGTAGTGGGTGTTGAGTGAGATCAACACAAGAAGAAACTGAGTGAACTCAACAAACAAGGGCAACTTGGAAATAGTGTATATTGAGTGATCTTGATAGATTCTTAGCAAAAGAGGATGTTGAGTGAGCTTGGTAATAATAGGAAAGAGAGAGCTCAGTCAAAGATTGAATCGAGTGTGTTGTAGACCAAACTTATAACTTTAATATTTCAACCATTAAAGTGTAGAGAGCCAAAGGATGAAGCTTTCAAGGATAAACTTCTCAAATGTAAAATACTATGCAATGATGAATAGAAGTAGCAAATAATAAAACCTTTAAAACTTCAAACTAATAAAACTTTAAACTTTAAACTTATAGCTCTAATGGTTGCATACAACCATGCTTGGAGCAATCACTGCTTCACAGGACAAATCAAAACAATGAACTTAGAGAATAACAAGAGGAAACATGTGCAACTATAGACACAAAACTAACTTCCTTCTATCTTCTAAAACTCTGACTTGATCTACTAATTGACTTCTGTTCACTGCTATGCAACTAATCTAATCCTTCTATGCTACTCTCTTCAATTGCTTGAATGAATCAAATTCATTCCTTTTGTTTCTTGGCAAGATATTTTACCTCTCTTTTCAAATTTGAACTCACCTACCACATTCAATGTTTCTAACTATTTCAGGCCATCAAGGTGGGCATTTGGCTCTAGGGGCAAACCTACCGCATTAAATATTTCAACATCTAGATGCTAGGTGTCTAGGCTAGAGGAGACCCAAAAAAATCAATGATTTTTAGCTCATCTCTAATTAATTTCACTAATTAATTTCACAAAAAAAAAAGACTTTCTTAAATGCTAATAGTACAATTCAGTAGTTGGGATTACAATCTCAAAAATGGTGAGGTTTAACCCACACATGCACTAATTTCAATTCTATAGATCTCAAAATATTTTTGGGCTCTATAAAATGTAAATTTCAGTGCTAGAGTAAGTTCAAGAATGAAATTATCAATTTCCTATTTAAGATTTTTTATGCTGAAGTATTACCTCTGTAGAATTTGTGTGATTGGTAGTAGAGAATAATAATGATTGTTTGTTAGTACCAATTATTTGGGATGTAGATACAAACTTGGGTTTGGCATGTCCAAAATAGCCTTATTTTTCCTACAAAATTTTACTTCATGAAAGTGATGTTTATATAATTTAAACAAATGAAGAGAATAGTCTAATACAAATTATTGAGTAGAAGAATGTGGGGTTTCTTTTATGAAGTGAATAGGCTTATAAAAGTAGTTGCTAGATTGATACAACTAACCTAAATGAGTGAACACATGGATGTTTTGTGTTGTACAGCATGACAATTGCATGCATGAGTAGTAGATTAATATTTGAGATTGGTGCCTTGGATGTAACCTCCCAGCTAGGTAATCTAATATTATATATTAAGTTGGTGATGTAACTTGAAGATATTCAGGACTGTGTAATGGTATATGGTTTATTGGGGTGACATAAGACTCTTCTTTTTAATTAATAATAATAGGAGGCTGGTTTATTATTCACCTATGTTAGATTGTGCAACATATGGTCCAATTAATAATAATATGAGGAGCTTGGTTTATTATTCACCTATGTCAGATTGCACAACATATGGTCTATGTGGATCTTATGGAATCTATTCCAAGCAAGAAAACATGTAGTCATGTAGTTGTATAGATAGTTTCAAGCCAAGAAATGGAGAATCTTGTTCATTTTCTTGACAAAAACTCAACGGAAATGGAGAAGCTATTCATTTAAGAATTCATTGATTGTCCAACTTCATTTTTTGACTCTATTTTCTTGGCCTTTGTAGTTCATGTTTAAATAATTACTAAGAATGCTATTTGAACTGGTCTGAAATCTTTTGATTTTCTAAGGACCAATTAACTAAGGTGGTATAAGGATAAATTGTTATTGTATTTGTCATAGGCAATATACTAGTGCAATCAGTTTTGCTTATCTAATGATTAAATTTTTCAATTCCAACTAATTTGATGTAAGAATTTAAATTTTTAATTTTAAGTTTTCAATTATCTAATATTTACATGTGAGATTTATAATTTCTAAAATCATTTAAATCATTTTACTCTAACTTGATTGGCTCATACATTTTTTGTGTTATAGTAGCATATTATGAGGAAGCACTACCCCATATTTGAGGATGACTATACATAAAATATAAAGCATATAAAAATATCTCATAATTTTTCAAAATAGTTTCTCCATCAATCTCAACAATGACATCTAACATATAAAATTATAGTAACTTTAAATTTTTAAGAAATAATTTTTTTCTTTCTTTCCTTTTACCAAAAATATATATTGTAATTAGATTAGAGCAAAAATATATGTATATAATGACATAAGATGATAACATTTATAATAAGTTAAAAAATTTAACTAGGAAATTAAAATTTATTAAAATAATAATCAATAAAACCTAATATTAGGAATAAGTTGCATTAATTAAACTAAAGTGATAAGAAAATATCATAGCATTAACATGAAAATACCAATAAATTAAACTTAAAATCAAACTAAAAATTGCAAACTAAATAAATATAATTTCATAACTATAAAATAGTATATCAAAACAATTATAGAACATGCAATCTCCTCAATTGAATTAAATATTATAAACTACACAAGTTGCCCACAACAATGTCTAATGTAATTTCTATATTATACAAAGCTAACCTTTTATATTTCCTCTATGTTAATACTATTGTATCAAGAAGCACTACTCCATATCTATATATAAGAATATGAAATGTGAAAGATATGATTAATGAAATAAGAAGATATCCAATGAATAAAAATAAAATTAATTAAACATGAATTTGAAAGTGATTTAATATTTTAATAAAATATAATATTTAACATTACATTTATATATTAAACTATAAACTATTTTTAATTATGATTTTTTTCCTACTAATCATATACTAATAAAATTATGTTAAATATTATCATGACATGTAATTCAATAAGTATTAAATTTTAATCTTTTTCATTATATCTCTATAAATTATTATAACTTAAGGAAAATAGAAGCCAGCATGTGGCACTTGTTCAATTTAGAATCCATTTGATTTTTAAAAAAAAATCAATTAGTTAGACCCTTTGATAAATCTTAAAGTATTTTATTTAATTCTTAACAATATATGTATAGTGATGGATAGATTATACACATTTTAATTATTTTAAATAATTATATTAATATTTGTTTTATTTATAGTTCAATTAATACATCATAACAAATTAAAATATAAATAATGTCTTATATTTCTTTATCTAATATTTTATATCTTAAGAATTTGTGTTCAATTTTCTTTTATTAGCAACAGTAATTGGTTGTTAGATTGTATATTTTCATTTAATACATTTAATTTTCCAATTAGATATTTTAATTTTAATAATTATATTTATAAAAAGTCAAGCTAATCATTTTAGGTTAAAAATGATAGTGATAATGATAAAGGGTTAGTAAAAATATAGGACAAGATGGAGTAAAATGAATGTTAGAAATAGATATAGAGGTGTAAGAAAAAATAAAGATAGAGATACACATAGGCAATTAGAAAAAGTAGGATAGTGGTAAGATAAAGATATAAAATGATAAAGATAGATGAGGTTATAGGAAGATAAATAGATAGAGTAGATGAAAGGGAAATAAAGATTTTTTAAATAAAGTTTTAAAAAATTGTCTCAATTGATTAATGATTAATTATCTTTATTATTGGCCACATATATTAGATTTTTATATTTAAATATATCTATATATTTTAGTAATTATTCTTGTCAAAATAAATTAATTAAAATTTTACAATTCACATTAATAAGACTTTTTAGGAAACAATTAAATGTGGGAAAAAATTAAAGTTTCAAAGAATTTATAAGATTAATAACAATTAGTTGAGTGGAAAATACATTCACTCAGAAAAGTAGGAAATATCTTAGTTTCTTTATATATTATGAAATTTATACTATCAATTATTCTAATTATTAAAAGAAAATAAATCGTGGATATAAACATGAAATCTATACATATGCAATCAATTTGTTATTTGGTAATATTTTGAAAAATAATGTTTAGGAAAAGCATGACCATATTGAAATATTTGATAAGAAATATATGATAAGATGGAGTAAATTTAATTAATGTTGATAGTGATAGAGAGATATAAATATATATGGAGATATAGGGGAGGAGTAAGAGGGTAGTGGGAAGATGAAGATATATGGATGATAAGGATATATAAGGTGATAAATAGAACTGAAAATAGAAGAAAACAAAGAAGGGTAAGGTCAGATGAAGATATAGAATGATAAGATAAATGAGGTTTTCAAAAAATAGATAGATTGAGAAGATCAAAGAGAAATAGAGAGTACAATAAAATCAATTGAGATGAACTTTGCAAATTAATCATGCTCAAAATATTATAAAAAATGAACATAATTTTCACACATAGAGATTAGTAAAACATATATTTGATGATAAGGATCCTCCTCCTTCGGCTAGGACTACACTAGTAGGTTGAGGCCTTTTTATGTTTTCTGAATTTTTTTGGATGAATAGTTGATATATGACCTTAGGCTATTTGAACTCGTGGGGTGATCCTATTTCCCTCAACCCCTTTTTTTGTGAATATGTAATATTATTGTATTTTTTAGTATAAGGAAGGGACTATTCATCAAGAAAAATATGGAGATATAGGGGAGGAGTAAGAGAGTAGTGGCAAGATGAAGATATAAGATGATAAGGATATATAAGGTGATAAATAGAACTAAAAATGGAAGAAAACAAAGAAGGGTAAGGCCATATGAAGATATAGAATGATAAGATAAATGATTTTTTTGAAAAATAGATAGATTGAGAAGATCAAAGAGAAATAGAGAGTACAACAAAGTCAATTGAGATGAACTTTGCAGATTAATCATTCTTAAAATATTATTTGTTAAAATAAAAAATGAACATAATTTTCATACATAGATTAATAAACATATAGATTAATAAAGATGAAATTTTCTAACCAAATAATTTACTATATACCAAAAAAAAAAATGTGACGAATAAATCTATAAACAAATCTAGCGACAAAATTTAACATCTACAAAACTATTGACTTAACCCTTACACCCTTCAAAGATGAAGTGCTAGTATAGATTTCCTCTTAGTGGACAAATTAAAGATATGATTTCTTGAGCAAACTTCAAATTTACCTTGAAATACAATCTAATAATTTGCATTGCATTCTATGAGGGAAATGGCTGGGAAAAAGGGATAAATAGGGGGAGAATATTTTTTTCAAACACTCAAAATTTAAGAATATGGTAAAGACATTGACAAAACACATAAATAATGCTAATAGAATTCAAATGACACAGTGTATACCTTGAATAAAATGATCATATTCAAATCCCATGGTAAAGGCTGTGAGTCATATCACTGCTAAAATACAAATACAAAAGCCCTACAGAAAACTGACCTTATTATGATTGTGAGTCAACCGATAGGAAGAACAAAACAAGAGGTACTTGCATCAGGGTGCACCACAAAATGGCGATTTCAGATAAATGATGCATGAATAGAAAATTCAGAGCAAATATACTATAAGTAGTTGTCGTCTTTACTCATGGACAGCTACAGTCAATAATGCAGCACTATTTGTGAATCCAAATCAATTGTTGATATAAAGTCAACTCCCAATTTGAAACTCAAGCAGTATATGCATTTCCATCCACACGAATTGCAAACAGGCACAGAAATTCAAAAAACTTCTACTTGTACAATAATCATGAATTCAATGGAAAACATCGAACCTTCTGGACTTCTAAAAAAACATCCATCTACTTTTTAACAAGGCTTAAGGGCTAGACCCGTGCAAGCGTTGGAGAAGAAAAAGAATTCGGAAAACTAACCGCAGATCTTAATGGGGCTCGAGCAAATTAGGCTAGCTGAGAAAGATATCTTTGGAACCCTGACAGAGTTGCCCGATTAAAAATTGTAAAAAGATAATAAATTTAAAAAATATAAGAAAATTCTTATAAAATCTTAAAATTTGAGGTAAATGTCTTAGATGGTCATCCTTAAACATTACATACTGAGAGAAAAATTGAGCTTGGAAAAAAAAGTCAATTTTGACTGTTTAACACTTTTAATCTACAAATTAAACTTAGTGTATGATGTTTAAGCCGTTAGAACAGATCAGATTTCTTTGACATTTAGAAACATTAATTCTCAAATGCACTTGCAAAATCCATCATATTGAAAAGTAAAATAGAAGCTAAACGAATTACGCCAGCTCCACTGAGTGCCCTCCGCCGCTGTCGAATTGGAAGAACTACTCGATTTTATGCGGCGATGGATAGAGGAGAGAAATACCCTAAATTCTCCGAGTTTGATTAAACCATTCTATTTGCATTTTAATCTACCTGAAGGGTGGATGTTTTTGCCAGAGTTCAAACTTCTATGCAAAGAATGTGGACACAATTCCCACTTCCTAGTTTAGAAACTATGACAACAAAAAAAAAAGTCGAGATCCTCAAAGTCTTCTACAAGTCTTTAAATTACAGAGAATATACATCAAGTTTCCACAGTAATTCTACGCGTTGTAGTTCTGATTTATAATCAAGATATAGATGATTTCATTGCGAATTTCCTTATATTGCGTAACAGATTTCAAAGGAATATGATATGATAGCTAATGCTAACGAACAACTTATAGACTTCAAATTATAGCATGATTTAAGGGACCCTAACAATACAAAATAAGAGGCAGCAATACAAATTATTCATATCTGCAAATTTCAGGACAGGATCCAAGAGGAGAAAGTTTATAGGTAAAGATAAAAGATAAAGTTTAGAGGAAAAGATAAAAGATAAAATTGCTGACGAGATATTTATTGAGATTCACATCCTATAAGTAGAATATAGGAAAAGATAAAAAATAAAGGTAGAAATTGAGCTTAAACGTGGACTCCTTGGCAAGATCGTATGTGGATACACTTTTATGATCCCCTTGCTGCAATTTATAATTATTTCCGCAAAAAGACGATGGTTTTGGAATTTCTCAGATACAAAAGACTGATAAAGAAAGAGAACAAAGACACTTCACTCATACCCCACTCCAACTACAACCGGCGTCGGGTGATTACAAAAGGAAAGGGACTGCTAAAATGTGTCATGGAGAGTTTGTTGGGCTTTCAGAAACCTTGCAGCCTTATGATGATTTTTTACTGCTTTTACATTTTTATCTTGAGTATATTTTATTTAACTTATGAAGACTGCCTCACCTGCAACATGAGAATGTTGGAAGATTCAGAGGAGTTGGTAGAAAAAGTTGAAGAGTTGGTGGTTGAGTTAGGTGGACATATGGGTACCAGTGATTGTATTAAACTTGTGGGAGTGGAGGCGTGCATTCGTAAGAATGAAGCGGCAATTGTTTATCTATGGGAGGGCAGCTTGGTACCTCTTCTAAAAGGGATGATAAAACATGAGGAGAACATTTCAATGTAGTAATTCAACTTGTGGAATGACAAAAAAGTGACCATCAATGGGATGAGTTTTGAAATCACTGAAGAACTTATTGCTAGGGTCAATGGGTTTCCCGTGGGAGGCAAGAACTGGCACAAACAAGCACACATGAATGATGAAACTAGCTTGTGAAAGTTCTTCAAGTTTAATGAGGAATCTGTTTGAATGCGAAGTGATTAGAGACCATCTTTGTAAGCCCTGGGACATTATCTGCTATGCTATTATGAGATACATTACCCTTGAGGATCAAATTTAGGTACTTTATTTCTACCATTTCCTCATTCTCAACCATTTAATAAGTTTGGAATGAATTTCCTTTTTGTTCATTTTATTGAATTCAATGGAAGACAATATCTTCAAGGCTAGAAAAAAGGAGGAGGGAAAATCCTTTTATCTCATCTACCATGGTTGCATGAATAAATTGTATACCCATCACCTTGCCCAAAACCTATCGCTCCTGGACATCTTGCTAGCTACTATCACCCCCAAGTCTCTCTAGACCTTGGCCTTTGCTGTAGCCATAAAAGAATCAAAAGAACCCCTGATCCTAAGATTAAAATTAGTCTTATTGATTTAGACATAGACACAAGGAAGAGAAAATAAAGTGCTAGAAGAACCAGTAAATGCCTCGAATTGGAGAATTTTAAGTCCCCCTCCCCAAAGAGGCTTTTAGCTCATAATCTACTAAAAGTAACATTGAAACCCTTAAGAGGAAGAAACCCCACCAAGACATTGGCAAGAAGTCTGTCTCCAACCCACACAACCCCTCCCACATTTTTGATACCCTTGAGGCTAACCCTTCCCTAGCTAGAAGTGGTTGCAAGGACATCACCTCCCCCATGAAAGGTACTCCTAAAGTGGGGGAAGAAAAGGGAAGTATAGCCATGACCGGAGTTATTCCAAGGCTCGGCTAGATAGGCTGGAATAGTTGATGAAGGATTTGGCAAATAATCACACTTGCATCTACCAAAAATTTGAAACCCTAGCAGAGTTCTCCACTAAAGTGATGCATTTCGCAACCACCACCCTTTATTTTCTATAGGTGAACAAGGATGTGAAGGATCTAGGCAAGGAGAGTGAGACTACCTACTCCTTATAAGGCTTCCTTCCTGAGGACTAGATGAAGACTCTCTTGGACAAACCTATCAAAGAGGAAAGGGATGGGTGTGGACAGGGATGGCCCTAAGGCAAAGGAAGATGAGGAACTGAAAAAGAAGGAGGGCACTTAGCCTCAATATCAATTTTTCTTTTTGTTCTTATGATATCATTTACTCCGAACTTGATGCCCTATGGGGCTTTATTTTATTTATATAAGTTTAATTGCTAGACTAATAGTAGAAGTATGTTTTTAAATTATTGGAATACTTTTCCTTTATATCTTTTTATTTGTAGTAGGACTAATGTTGTTAGTGCTTTTCTGGAAAAAAAATTTTTTTTGAAGTATCCAACTAGTATTGGTTAGATGATAGGGAGGTAACTCTAGTTGATCTTTCATCCTTTTTGTACTTTGGGGTTAGCCCCCCATCTTTTTGGTAGGTATCTAATACTTCAAAGACATTTAATGTGGAACAATGTCATCACAAATGGTCAAATTATTTCATAGAGAAGCAAAACTTTTACTATTTTACACTTTTAGCCTAGCTATCTAGCCTTAGTAGGCAATGTTTTTGAGACATTCACTCTTAGATACACACACATGTGTCTCTCATAAATATTCTCTCTCTCTCGATGTTGTATGCCCTAATTTTTTTCTTTACCTATAATAATGTTTTCTTCTCCTCTTTCTCTATCAACCTAATCTTCTTTTATCCCATTGCAACCATATTTGTATCTTTTAATTAACATATATATCTAACTTGTGTGTTTAACACTTTCCCTCTTCCCTCAGCCTTTCACTTTCACGTCTCTATCTCCCATAACTAAATCTTTAGTCTCTTCCCTCCCAAATATCACAATCTATCCCCCTATCTATACCTCATTCCCTAATTACTCTCTATCTCAACATCATCTCTTTACTTATTTCCATCCAACCATCACTTCCCTAATTATTCTTTGTCTCCTACATAAAACAAGAGAACGTTGTTGATGGGTTCCTATTTTTTGTTTCCTTATATTTTCTACAAAATTCAGCAAAGAAGGAATAGTTGAAAATATTTTTAAACTGAGCCTGAGAAATACTAATATCTAACTTAATGAGCATACCATCTATAATGATACCATTATATATAGATCTTCCTAGGGGAAAACCTATTTTTTCCTTGCTAATGAGATTGGAAGAATCTTCTGAATTCTAGAGGCCAAAATCTTGGTAAAGAGCTTATAAAGAGTATTGCATAGGGAAATAGGTCTAAATTCATTAAATGAATCCCCATTTTAATTTTTAGGTATAAGGGATATAAAAGTGTTATTAACTTCATGAAGCAATTTTTTTGAATTCCAAACTCCTTCCACAGCCTTAGTGATATCATCCTGAAAGAAGTTCCAATATTTCTAAAAGAAAAAGGTCGAGAATCCATCTAGTCCTTGTGATTTATCCAGATGCATTTGTTTAAGAGCTTACTCAACTTCTAACTTCTATACATTTTGTAGAAGAGAATTTTTTATTCTCTAGATACTATTGTTGGGATGTTTGGAGGAACATTTTATTGGGAAAGCAGATCATAACTAACCCCATCATTGTAGATATCTTCAAAGTAAGAGATTGCCTCCTAGCTTATCTCCTTGGGATTATTCTTAATTTTTCCATCCCTCTCTTTGATAGATGTAATTTGATTTATTGTCCTTCTCTATTTGGAACTATTATGAATTTTTTTGGTATTGTCATCCTCTACCTCCAACTACACCTCTCTTAATTTTTGCCTCCCAAAAAGCTCTTCTTTGGAAAGAATTTCCTCATATTGCTACATAAGCTTTTTTCCTTCCAGGTATAAGGTTTCCCCCATTCCATGCTCCATAACTTCATTATTAAGAGATGTCAATTTTTCTTCCAAGCTTAAGTTGATGTCAAAGATGTTCCCCAAGAATTATGAGCTCATCTTCTTTAGTTTTTGCTTGATTGCTTTTAGCTTACTAACTACTTAAAAGATTTTGGAGCCTGACACCTATATTTCTTGCCACTATTGTTTAATTTGTTTAAGATAGTTTTGGTCTTTGAGCCACATTTTCTCAAATTTGAAAGAGTAATTACTAGGTCATTTATCCTCTATAACCTTCAGATCGACAAGATAGTGGTCTAATCCTAATATTGGTTTAACATCAAAGAGCAATGAAATAGGGATAGAAGATAAGTCCCCATAAATTAGAAACCTATCTAATCTTTCTACAATATTGCTAAAGCTTTTCCTTCTATTATTTGAGGTAAAGGTATTATTTGAACATGTTATTTACATCAAACCTAGCGTATGAATCGAGTCAAAAAAAATCCTTTCAAGCCAAAGAGAGAGAATTGCTTCTACCTTCTCTGAGGGACATAGGATAGCATTAAAATCTCCTCCAATAATGGATAGACCTTCTTGTTCTACACTGAGACTTTCTTATAAGTCCAACCATAGCCTTGAATTATTTTAGTTGCTAATTGGACCATAGATATTAAAAAGGTTATATGGAAAATTAGATTTTATATCTTTTACTAACCTGCAAATCCAATTTCTATGAAATTCCAAGGACAAGATAGAGACATTCCTTCCTTATCAAAGGAAGCCCACCTGAAGCTCCTTCTTCTAGGGAGTCTCTTACATCCCTCCAACCTAGAGACCTCTTAAACTTATCTATTTCTTCACTATTTAGTTTAGTTTTTTGAAGAAGAATTATGTTAGCCTTAGTGTTAGAGATGTAGCATCTTAGGATTTGCTACTTGTTATGGACATTGAGGCCACTAACATTCCATGTAATGATATTCATGGCACTATGGGAAGGATCTTTGCCTTCCCCACGTAAAGAATATAGTAAGTTTAACCTCGCCTTTAGCTACCCCATCTCTAGATCTCAACTCTTCCAAAGATTTCCTACAGTGCTTTCTCAACACTTTTGCACAATTTGGAGCTCCTTTGCTAGGTGGGAAAAGTCCTAGACCTAAAGGTCCCAAGTTATCCTCCTTTATTTCCTCAATAATTTCTAAATCCCTTATTTCCTTATCATTAATAAAGGCTATTTCTTCTTCCTTGAGGTCACATTCCACAATTTCAGAGATTAAAATTAATTTCTACAATTTCACCTCCTCCTCATCACAAATCTCATCCAAAATTGGATTCATTAGATCATCCACTTCCATGTTGTTTAGAGCCACAATTAAGATATTTAATTTTCCTTCTTTTTGTCGTAGGGTTTCACTTGGAGCTTCCTCTATTTGGGCTAGATTTATGGAAATAAATTCCTCTTCCTTTGACTCTTGACCAAATTGGGCTACTTACTTTGAAGGAGTAACTTGAAGAGTGGTCTTCCACAAATTGAACTCTTATTCAACTTTACCTGTACTTATGATTATTGATTTGAGGTGGGGAGGGTAGTCTCTGATCTCTACTTCCTCCATCTTCTCCCCTGAATGGATCAAAACCACCCCCCCCCCCTCCCCCCCCCCCCACCTTTCTCACTAAGGGAGATTTAAATGATTAGATAATCTCCAAAATGATCCTAATGATAAACATCTTGAGGTGGAGAAAAAAATAGTTGTTCTACTCTAAAAGACCATTTACTAGTCTTGGATTGATAGAGATAATTTTACTATTTACATTAATATCTAGGGTTTTGAATTCAACTACATTAACATCTACTTTAACAATAATAATTGTACTAGAGTAAACAATATCAGGTTCAACCCACTATAGATAAGATCCTTATTTGTGACCTGCTATTTTGAGTGTATCTTTAACCAAAAGTTCAATCAAGAGATTAGGAAGAAAGATTTCTTTTTCTACTTCAAATTTCATAATAAAAAATTGGATCATAGAGAGGGCTCCATTCTAGAAAGTTTACAAGGAAATCCTTCAAAACTAGGGTTTCCCTATAAAGGAACTTATTTCTTAGATCTAAACTATCTCAAGCTAAATATACATAATCATTTTCCATAATTTTTAGGTTGGCATGTTTCCCTAGAATATATTTAAGCCATTTAACAATAGAACACACCTCCATAATAGGTCATGTCCATTAGGCAAAATGTCCTTGATCCTAGCATCTTCTTTAAACATAATCAATCTCATGTTTTGATAGGTAGATCATTTCATACTCCAATTGCTTTTCTTCCTTGATGTGATTCAAAGTTGTTGGTAGTCCCTGAGTTGGGGAGTGCTTCCTTCTATCTAAACAATAAGATCATATCCAATGAGAATCAAAATCTACATGATCAATCTTCTAAAGGTGGTCGAAGGCATCAAATTGATTTGGCCACCCTTTTCCATTATTTTTAGGGAACCTATCCATAGTTCTAAGTTTTTTCTCTTCAAAGTAATATGATCAATCCTTTTTGGGTTTATGGGACTAGACCTCTATCCATCCTTCCTTAGATTCATCGCCCTTCAAAAGCAATTTCATGGATTGATAGAAGGGTAGAGCATACTTAGTTTTCTAAAAATGAGTACATTGTCTTTAGTACTATGGAAAAGAATTTTTCATTTTTAATTCTAATTAATTTATAGTTTTAATAAATCATAAATTTATGACAATGAAACATTAGAAAGAAATAAATTTATAGAAATCAAATGACAGAGTTGTTGTCGCCCTATTAGATTCCACAAATAATAATTTTTTGAATACTCTACTATGTAAAGATAAAAGGAAATAATTTTATAATTTGTGACCTACAACAACGCCAAAACATGATCAAAATTCAAGGCGAGCGAAAACTTACCTAATTGCCAGACAAAAACTTTAGAAATTTCTCAGAGAAAATCACAGCTTTAGTAATATCGTGGATGTAATTGTAAGTTGAAGCTGGTCAACCATAGTATGGAATAAATCAAATTCAAGGCCTGTATACAGCCGCATGTATCTTTAGAATGGAGATTTTGAGAGAAATCATGTAATGCTTCTCGTAGTGATGCAAAGCTTCCTTTTTGTTTTGACTCTTTTGTAATTATGATTGCTTTGGCTCTTTATATGTTTTCAGTAACATGAAAAGCTCAGATCTTTGATTTCATTCACTTGTTTTGGTGGCGGATTCACTGCTAACTAATTTGTTGAAGGTTTTCTCGGGGAAAGAGTATTTTTTTTATTAGGAAGTTTAAACTTCACATCAAGTCCAAAAAAAGAAGTTCTGTTTTTACTTCTCAATCACTCAAGTGTTTAATGTGACAGGGGTTACTACCAGATTTCCTGAAGCCTGCCTACTAACAATTTACAGAGACCTATGATTCTTTAGGGCATCAACTAGTTCAAAACAAATTCAAAACAACCTTCCGAATGTTTCAAATCTAGGGTCGGTATAATTCATCCCTTTTGGGCTGCTTTAATTCACTTACTTCTTCATTTTTCCTTTGATATAGAGGTATTATTTGTCCAATATCTCCATACACTAGATTTTAAGGAAGGCTTTAAGTTGTGATCTAAAATCCTCTCACAAGGCAAGGAAGAATGAACTATGGGAGATTTATAATTCACTGCTATAGAGAATTTTGAGCTAGATAAATTTTTCTACCCTAGATGTATATCTATGTTAGATTGAATCTTCCTATGATCTATTTCTTCTTCCTCATTTTCCAAAATATTATCTTGAACTTTTAGGTAGTTCTAAGTTACATTGATACAATCTTCAACATTATAGGTCATAACTTCAAGTTTCATCCCATTAATATCAAAACTTTCTATCTGAAGCGCCTTCTAATGGTTAAGACTATAAGATACCAAACTTTGTATTGTATTTCTTTCATACAATCTATGAGATGAAGCAACATGTGAAGTCATAGAAATTTAACCTTTTCTTTTAATACCTATTTCAGAAGCATCAATAGAAACACCTTTATCTCAAAACAAAGGATTAAAGTGAAAACTTTCTCCATATATGAAATTACCATCTAAATCTTTTGAGCACAAACTTGGGATAAAAACATCATAATAGATTCCTTAATCAGATTCCTCCATAAGATCCCCTGCCAACTCATTACTTCTTTATCATGGTTATTCTTCTCATAGAATCTCTTTAACATAGGATTTTGTGTTTGACGAAAAGGCTTAAAAAGGCAATTTCTTTGACCTTTGATTGATCTATGGGATTTTAACTGCACTTCCATTAGATCAGAGGAACTTGCCATCATATCCATATAGCTTTCATTTTCAATATGTTCAATGATATGTATGTCTTTTTGAATCATTGTTTCTTCTCCAAGACATCTTTCATGAAATGTGAAAGGTCGATATTCTTGTAGCATGCATGATAAAGAATGAAGGCTAGATGATTTTTCTTCTTCTCCTTGAAGCTAATTTGTAGCTTTTTCATCAACTAATCTTTTAATTACAAGTTAATCAATGTCATCAAATGTATAGGTCTCCATTTTCATAAGGAAATTAGATATTTGTAGAGGCTCATTAATTATTTTATCTTCATCAATGGTAGTGGTTTCAGATTGTACCATAACATCTAAAGTATTGATGTTGTCAATAGATTCATCACCTTGAATGATTATGGAAGGATGAACAAGAAGATCTTCTCCACATGGGAAGTCATCATTGAAGCATTGAGGCACCAAGTAGGAATAAAATCAATATGAAATTCACCTCGAACCACATTTCCCTCATCTTCAATCATATGTTGTGTAGTTTCTTGAGATTTTGATATTTCTTTTTCTTTCTCATTAGGATCAAGATGATTGAATACTTTCTCCTGGGTTTTCAAAATTTTGCAGTGATGCCTTGATACACTAGCATACCCATCTTCTCCTATAGACTCAATTTCTTGGCCATCTCCTCAATTTGACATAGAATTCCCATCTTCTTTCACACATGAAGATTCATATCAGTCCTTTCTAACATTTAGATCAAGAGATGTTCTGTCACCAAGAAAATAATTCTTGCATGGGTCTTCTTTCTCAAGTTATGATAGTGTTTAGAGTAAAGAAGGATGTACTTTTTTAGGATCCAAGCATGTATTTCCATAGAATCTTTTATAAAAATTCAACCTAATTGGGATCAATGGAAATATGATTTTGATGAGAAATAGGTACAATTATTGGAATACTTTTTCTACCACCGTTATCCATCCTCGACTCACATGAATCATTTAATTGATCAAATTCTTCCTTATACTGGCATGTGGAACTTATTTCTGGAAATGATTTTGGCTTGTGAGAGAAAAAGTAATTCTACCATGTTCTTCATCTATCTTTTACAAAGTTTAGAACAAAGATGGATGATTCTTTTCTAGATCTAGTTTCTATCCACCATAGAAACTCTTCAAGAAGCTAGCTAGATTAGGATCAATGAAAATTTGATTTTGTTTTAGATATAGCTGCATGAGAGACATTTTTATTATTCTTAATCATTGATTTAGATGAAAGACATTCTTTATCTTTATATGTTGAACCATTTTCAAATAAAGAGTCATGATCATGAGAAAGAAACCCATAATATTTTCCATCATCTTCTCTGATCTTTAGAAAAATTTGTAGCAAGTGGAGATGAATCATTCTAGGATCTATCCTCCTGCCACCATAGAAAACTTTGAAGAATTCAACTTGTAGAGGCTCATCAAGAATTTGTTTCTTTGGATATGAAAAGTATTCCTCATCACTATCACTATTATTTCCACTTTCTCTTTCTACCAAACCTAAAAGGAAACTTAGGTGTGAAACAATTTTAGATTTGATATTATGTAAATAAAAATATTACACTCAACCATGAATATAGAACATAGATAGAGAAGAAAAGATAAACGCGAAGATATGCCGATGGGGAAAAACTTTTTGGTAAAACAACCCCACCCCTCCAAAACCTGCACAATGTATTATCTTCAACATAAAGGTTACAACACACTTGTAATGCAAGTTCTTTCAGGACATGAAAGACAAATCCAGTCACAACAAAATACTACCAACAATAAACTTTAACTCTCTCCTTTTTGCAACCCTAAAGTCACTTTTAGGGAAACTTCCAAAGAAGAATTGTATTAGGATTTTAATTGTATTAGGGTTTTACCATTCTCTAGAAAAGTAGGAACCCAAAAAAAATTTAGGCCAATGCCTTGAACCCCACTTACTAGATGGAGACTTGAGTGTACAATACTCAATGATCAATTGCCACATGTCTTCATGTCTTCACCCATCATCATATCTTCCAAAGATAGCTCTTACACATCATATGAATTTTTCATAACCATTTTAGTCATATCTCCTTACACACTATTCAAGATGTTGACACATGCAAGTGGAGTGATATGTCAACATGCCAACTAGACAAGTACACTCAAACTTAATTACATTATTTTCAAAAAATACATTTGCAAAACAAATAATAAGAATATGAGTTATCCAAGGTTGAGACACCTTATACCTAACATTCTCTCACTTGTTGAACACCTTGTAAGAGCAATAGGAACTAACCACTATAGGCTGAAAGGACCATAGACTCTAAACACCATCTGAACTTCTCTATGCCCACTAGTTTTGTCAATGCATTTGCAACATTCTTTATAGTATTAAATTTTCTAAGTTTACTTTTCCATCTTCCACCATATCTCTCACAAAGTGAAACTACACATCAATGTGCTTTTTTCTAGCATGGAAAGTAGGATTCTTTGCAAGAAAAACATCACTCTAACTGTCACATGAAATAGTAATATGTCCTACATCAGTACAAATATCAAAACACAATCTCCTAAGCCAAATGACTTCCTTACAAGCATGAGTAGCAGCCATGTACTAAGCTTCTATAGTAGAAAAAGCAACCATAATTTTTCTCTTACTCATTCAACTGATGGCACCACCAAACATAGTGAACACATACGCACCGATGGATCTCCTACTATCAATATCACCTACCCAGTCTAAATCCACAAACCCATGAATACAAACTAAATGTGAAGCTCCAAAAGAGTCACTATGATAACAAATGGAGTAATAGAATGTACCCCTCAAATATCTAAATACTCACTTAACTGCATCCCAATGTACTCGTCCAAGATTAGCCATAAATTGGGTTGGAACTCCCACTACTTGGACAATGTCTAGTCTAGTATAGACTATAGCATACATAAGAATAGCAACTGCACTAGCATAAGGTACTCTACTCATGTCGTTCGCCTCACTAGGAGATTTTGGACAATCATCTATAGATAACTTTGTTCCCATAGAAATAGGAACACACAATGGTCTACAATCTGCCATGCTGAACCTGTCCAACATAAACTTCACATAGTTACTCTAACTCAACCAAAGTTTTTTGTTAGACCTATATCTACTAATTTCCATACCCAAGATGTACCTTGCTACCCCAAGATCTTTCATCTCAAGTTGTGTTGACAACTAAGATTTAAAATCATAAATCATACCCTTACCCTTACCAAATACCAATATATCATCAACATATAATGCAACAATAAGAAGGTGATCATTTTCAACTCTAAAATAAGCACAATGATCTATTTTCAACCATACAAATCCAATTGACAACACAAATGCATCAAAATTAAGTTACCACATCCTAAGAGATTGTTTCAAACCATATAAAGACTTCTTTAATCTACAAACCAAAGATTCTTTACCTTTAACAATGTAGAGCTCAGGCTGTGACATATAAGTCTGTTCCTCCAAATCACCATGAAGGAAAATTGTCTTCACATCCATCTATTCTATCTCTAAATCATATGATGCAACAAGAGATAAAAGAAATATAATAGATGTCAACTTTGCAACAAGAGAGAATATTTTACCATAACCTATTCCCTCTACCTGTGAGTAACCCTTTGCAACAAATCTAGCTTTGAACCTTTCAACACTACCATCTACACAAAATTTCTTCTTCAACACCCATTTGCTACCAATAGGTTTCCATCCTTTAGGAAAAGATAAAAGGTTCCAAGTTTTGTTTTTATCCAATGAAGCCATCTCATTATCCATGGCTTCTATTGAGGAACCTATATCTTTCATATCCATAGCCTCTTTCATAGATCTAGGTTCAGTAATCAAAGTGAAGGCACAGTTGGAATCTAATATAGAGTAACCAAACCTTTCTGGTTGTTTTGCACTCTTGTGGATCTCCTCAAGGGTGAGGTTGAGGTTGTTCTTCCTCTTTTTCTAAGCTGTTAGAGCTACTAGAGCTCTTCTCATCATTAGACCAAACAAGGTCTTTTTGTTCAGTCTTCTCAGGGGTAGAAGGAAACTAAAAAATATCTTCTTTCTTCTCTTTTTCATCTAGTTGTAGCACAATAGGAGAAGATGTTAGCTCTCTAAAAATAAAATTTCTACTATACAACATGTTACTAGTAGGAAGGCCCCAAACCTTGTATCCCTTCATACCAACACTAAAGCTAATGAAAATACATTTGACAGTTTTGCTTTCAATTTAGATTTTTTCTCCTTTGGAACATGTGCATAATTTTGACAACAAAAAACACAAAGATGTCTAATTGAAGGCTTCTTACCAGACCACACCTCCATGGGTGTCTTACAAACAAGGGCTGATGTAGGAGATTTTTTAACCAAATAGAAAGCAGTGGCGATAGCTTCAACCCAAAACCTTTGTTCAAGACTAGCTCCACTAAGCATACTTCTAGCCCTCTCCATCAGTGTCCTATTCATTCTTTCTATAATTGCATTTTTCTATGGGGTATAAGGAGTTGTCTTATGCCTCTCTATACTTTGTTCTTTATAGAACTACTCAAACTCTATTGAGAAAAACTCACCACTGTTGTCCATTCTCACACACTTAATCTTCTTACTAGTCTAATTCTCTGCAAGAGCTCTAAATTCCTTAAACTGACTAAAGACTTGTGTCTTACTTTTTAGGAAATTAGTCCATGTCCTTCTACTATAATCATCTATGAAAGATACAAAAATATAGATTTGGAGATTGAAGAAATTTTTACTGGGCCAAATACATTAGAATGAATATGATACAAAATATCAGAAGATTTGTGAGAACTGGAGTAAAACTGAACACAATTTTGTTTATCATAGACACAATATTCATAGAAATCAAACTTAAGATTACAATCATTTAACCCCTCAATGAGATTCTTATTTTTCAAGGTTCTAAGACCCTTCTCACCAATGTGGCCAAACCTTATATGCCACAACATTGTCTTTTATATAGGAAGCTTTCCATCCAATGTGTTTGCACCTTAGATACAAATGTTGTTGATGCAACGGGAAAAAAACCATGCAGCGGGAACACAATAACAAGAATAAATAATGCCAGATGTGATACCAACTTACAATTCTTAATTCATAAATATATATAACTGATTACAGCAATGTGTCGAGGTGTAAGGCCTTCCTGGTTATGGCCAAATACAAAGCAAGTAAAAAGTTCTACAAGATCCCTCAGGATCAAATCCAAACCCTAGCTAGTCCAGAACCTCACTCTGGTAGAAACACCCAAGAAAGATCTCAACTTGTGCTCGCAAGCCTACCAAGAAATCTCCTTGTTTTCTAAGCCACAGCTACTAGCTCTTCTCAAACTCAATCCAAGATCCAAGTATAGACAGCCTCACATTCAGTGCTTTGTCCACACATTCACAATCTCATCACAATCCCGCTATAGATTGCCTCACATTTGGCGCTCTGCTTACAGACTCAGGAAAACTTTCCCATTAGCTACTCTCCATTCACTCCCCATCTAAATGAAAAATGACTAAAGACTCCCTCACAACCCCTTCTTATACCAATCTAAGCCACAAGCCATCCTAGAACACAAATTAAATACAGTTACACAAATTAAATGCCAGAAGTCGGCCAACAACAATAATTAAATCCCTAAAATTGATGTCTCAGGAAAATCACTATATCTCCTAGCTCCAGATGAATTAGAACTCGTGCTTCAAACCATAGGTAGAAATCTAGGTCCTATTCAATCCCAAAAATTTTCAACCTCTAACTCATTATAGAAAATTAATTATGTGACCTACAACAGGCACAAAATTTCTAGACCCTAAACACTTAGAGCCTCCTCCCATGAACTCCAAAATAGTCATTGAGTAAAACCAAGATGCTCGTACATCAAAATCCCTATGTAAGTAGGAAAGTGTTTCCCACACTTTGATTCCCAAAGAGAGATCACTCACCATCGTCATCTTCACCGAAGGCTTCCACTCCAACAGGAACAAGAAAACCAATATGCAAATCATCCACATCTGCATCACTCCATCAAACTCTAGAATCTCAACCATCCAATCAATAAAAAGTGAATCCACACCAAAAAAAACCAACTCCACATCCATCAATCCATCTGTAAGCCCTCTACAATTGCAAGTCAGAACAACGATTTGCCACCTTACAACCAAGAGATCTAGGACTCCAAAAAGAAAATCCACCATCAGATCAAGATCAATTCACATTTGCTTCTCCAACCCAAGTCCTAATGCAAACTACCTCAGCTTCAGCGATCTATCTACACCCTTAGGAACGACTGTGCTCTGATACGATCTGATGCAATGGGAAAAAAAAATCAAAAAACCATGCAGCGGGAACACAATAACAAGAAGAAATAATGCCAGATCTGATACCAACTTACAATTCATAATTCATAAATATATATAACTGATTACATGCAATGTGCCAGGGTGTAAGGCCTTCCCAGTTATGGCCAAATACAAAGAAAGTAAAAATTTTTGCAAGATCCCTCAGGATCCAATCCAAACCCTAGCTAGTCCAGAACCTCACTCTGGTAGAAACACCCAAGGAAGATCTCAACTTGTGCTGGCAAGCCGACCAAGCAATCTCCTTGTTTTCTAAGCTACAGCCACTAGATCTTCTCAAACTCAATCCAAGATCCAAGTATAGACTGCCTCACATTCGGCACTCTATCCACACATTCACAATCTCATCACAATCCTGCTATAAAATGCCTCACATTCAACGCTCTGCATACAGACTTAGGAAAACTTTCCCATCAGCTACTCTCCATTCACTTCCCATCTAAATGAAAAATGACTAAAGACTCCCTCATAGCCCCTACTTATACCAATTTAAGCCACAAGTTGGCCTAGAACACAAATTAAATATAGTTACACAAATTAAATGCCACAAGTCAGCCAACAACAATAATTAAATCCCTAAAATCAATGTATTAGGAAAATCATGATATCTCTTAGCTCTAGATGAATTAGAACTCGTGCTTCAAACCATAAGTAGAAATCTAGGTCCCCTTCAATCTCTGAAATTTTCCACCTCTAACTCATTACAAAAAATTAATTATGTGACCTACAACTGGCACCAAATTTCTAGACCCTAAACCCTAACCCTAAACTCTTAGAGCCTCCTCCCATGAACTCCAAAATAGTCACTGAGTAAAACCAAGATACTCCTACAACAGTTGCACTGCCATCAAAACCAATAACCATAGTCTTTTTTACTACTTGTTCAGATGGTGGGTGTGAAGTGATAATTGCTCTCTTCTTTGAAACAAAATAACTATTTCAGTAAGAAATGAATGCATCAAGCTGAAATAGAGTACCTCTCACAATACCCTAGACAAGCATCATAGCTC
Source organism: Cupressus sempervirens (assembly GCA_028749045.1). Classification (NCBI taxonomy): domain Eukaryota; kingdom Viridiplantae; phylum Streptophyta; class Pinopsida; order Cupressales; family Cupressaceae; genus Cupressus; species Cupressus sempervirens. Next base: position 690,435,593 of record CM053785.1, read on the forward strand.
CTCTCATCATCTTACATCTATCTTTAGAAAAAACAACTTGCACACCTATAGCATTCGACATACTTACAGATAATAGTTTTCATGCCAAACTGGGGATGTGCATTACCCTATTGATCCCCTTTACTTGTCCATCAAGGAATCTTATAGTGACCTATCCTTGTTCAACTATATTTAGGTGAGAATCATCACCCAAGTACACCTCGCCACCATCAAAAACTTCATACTTTGAGAACCAACTTCAATGAGAGGTCATGTGGAAAGAAGCACCTGAGTCTATCAACCATACATCATCAGATGCATGCACTGCCAAGGCTGCAATGAGAATATTCTTATCTTCTTGAGGTTTTTCTAAACTTGAATCTAAGGCCTTCTTCTTCTTTGGTTCTTTACAATCTTTATGGAAATTCCTAGTCTTATCATAGTTCCAACATTTTGACTTGGACTTTCCAGGAGTCTTTAATTTTCTATGAGATTGGGATCTACCCTTTCTAGACTTGTTGTCATTTTTCTTCCCTCTATCATTAGATCTACTACAAGCAACAAGAGCTTTCTTAGTCAAATCTAAAGACTTTTTTTTGTGTCTCTTCAGATAATAGTGAAGACACCACATCATAAATTCTAAAAGTGACTAAAGTACTTCCAAGAGCCATCACAAGATGGTCATATGTATCTAGAAAGGAACATAACAGGGTCATACATCATTCATCCTCCTCTATCTTGACCCAAATGATGTCAACTATGCAACTAGTAAATTAAAAGCATTTAGATGATCTATAACAGACCCTCTTTCTTCCATTCTTAGAGAATACAAATTCTTCCTCAAGAAAAACTTGTTCATGAAAATTTTGGCCTAATACACAGACCCAAGCCATGTCCACAAACTATTTGTGGTCTTCTCATCAAGAACATTCAGGAGAACTAAATCAGCTAGATAGAGTCTAACGAGACCCTTAGCTTTTTGATCATTGAGATCCCAATCTACTTGAGATATTGCTATGGGTTCCACATCAAGTGAAGCCACCTCCTATAGATCATGATCTTCAAGCAAGTATTCCATATTGAGTTTCCATAATTCAAAATTACTACCATTAAATTTATCTACCTTCATTTTTTAATATGATGAACTAACCATCTCAATCTGCAAATAAGATTTAGAATACTCTACACAAAAAACTCCCACTCAACTTGAGATTAGATCAAAAAACCCTACCCAACAACTAGGATAAAAAGCTGATCAAGCTCTAATAACACTTGAAAGGAAACTTAATGTGTGGAAATAGATTCCTACACTAATCCCTTAAGGAAAGTATTGTGCAAATTCTATTTTTAAATCCTTACAATTTCAAATTCAATATTATGTAAATAAAAATATTGCATTCAACCATGAATATAGAAAATAAGTAGAGAAAGAAAACACAAACACAAAGATATGCTGTGGGGAAAAACCTTTCGATAAAACAACCCCACCCCTCCAAAACCTACACAATGTATTATCTTCAACAAAAAATTTACAACACACTTGCAATGCAAGTTCTTTTAAGAAACAAAAGACAAATCTAGTTGCAACAAAACACTACCAACAATACACATTCACTCTCTCCTATCTGCAACCCTAAAGTCGCTTATTTCATGCACTTTTCATTTTAGGGAAACTTTCAAAGAAGAACCATATTAGGGTTTTACCATTCTCTATAAAAGTAGGGACCCTAAAAAATTTTAGGTTGATGCCCTGAACCCCATACACTAGATGGATGCTTGAGTGTACAGTACTCAATGATCAATTTCCACATGTCTTCATGTCTTTACCCATCATCATATCTTCCAAAGATAGCTCTTACACATCATAGGAATCTGTTATAAGTATTTTACTCATTATCTCCTTACACACTATTCAAGATGCTGACACATGCAAGTGGAGTGACACATTAGCATGCCAACTAGACATGTACACTCAAACTTAATTACATTGTTTGCAAACAATACATTTACAAAACAAATAATAAGAATAGGAATTATCTAAGGTTGAGACACCTTGTTCCTAACAAAACCATATTTTTAAATCGAACCTCAGATAGAGTTACCAATATTCAATCTTCTAAATAGAGTCACCAGCCTTCACTCTAGGGAAGGTACCTTTTATCAATCACGTTACTAATCATTGCTCACTTGATCTTGTATGTGACCAAGATTTTTCATGTTTCTTCTTGGAATAGAAACTATTCTTTCAACAACCACAACATTTTGACCAATAGGAGTTCTTCAAAAGATTTCCCTGAACTCTTCTTCTTCTAGAATTCGGTTCACCTAATGGTATTGTTGAGTACTTCATCTACACCTCTGGACTAGAGAATTCAACTCTGAAATAATGTCTTCTTGTTTGTCCCAAAAGCCAAGATTTAGTTGTAGAAATAGAAACAAGTTCTCATATGACAATACCATTTCGCTTCATCCTAGGCAACTAATCAATCTTTATGGTCATTTCCCCGGTAGAGCCACCAAAAATTTATTGGTACATAGATTTTTCACTATGAAATTACTTCTAAAAATGACCCTATTCACCCTATGAATAGTGACAAGTGTGTCAATAGTTAGAGATCACAACTGATCACTATTAGATTATAATCTTCCTTTGCATTTAAGAGGGGTGATTCCCTCGTAAGATATGGGTATTCATGATTTTCAATAAAATGTATTCAAACGTGAAGATTAAAGAGAAAGCTATTGATGATGAATGCACCAAATGACTTCACAAATTTCTTGAATTAACATAAATTGATAATAAAGATAACCAAGAACTATGCTTGGAGATAATCATTATTACCATACTGATTTATGATTCATAAACATTCACACAATACCTTGAAAACATTCAATACAAAAAAAATCAACAATTTTATGCCACGACAATACAAGTTTTAGAAAAAGAACCCAAACACATTTCCCAATTTATTTTCTTGCATTAGGAACATAAGAGAGATTTTTTATTTCAAAGACAAAATCTATACATACTTTCAAAAAATTGTCTTCTCATCAAACTTTTAGCATAAGTGTTTCCTTATTCCAAAGTCTCCAAAAAGTCATCATTTCATGCCTTGTTGATGAATTTATAATCTATTCTAGCATAAGCAACTTTTTGGGTTCATAACCACTGAAAAAGCTAGAGTTTGGGGTACTGTGAAAATAGTTCGTCACCAACTCTAACTTTCTAACCTTTACTCTCAAACTCTAACTTTCTAACCTTAATTCTCAAAAAGTTAAGGTTGATAGAAAGAGAGAAAATTTTAGTACATAGAGAGATAAAAGTTTTAGTACATTGTGAGAGATGGCTTAAGTACATGGAGGGAGAATAATTTAGTACATAGAGAAAGATGGTTTGAGTATGTGGTGAGAGAAAACTTTATATATATATATATATATATATATATATATATATATATATATCGAGAAAGAGAGAGAGAGAGAGAGAGAGAGAGAGAAGGTTTTTGTATTTTAAATTTACTTTCATTCCTAAACTAAAATTTATTTTAACTTCTTGGGTGAATTATCATGGTAACACTTTTTTAAAAAAATCTTCAATTATTACATACTTTTTATCCATATAAGTTTATATTTTTTACTTGAACTAATTATATTTTATAATATTTTAGACAATTATATTTTTAAAATCATTTTAATATATATATAAAATAGTGTAATAATGTGTGATCACAAATTTAAATATTTTTAAAAACCTAAGGATCTATTAATGCTATCATTTTTAAACTAATAATAGATAATTTAAACTTAAAACCTAAAGTTTAATTCATGTTAAATATTATTTCAAAAATCATTTATACATAACATTATGTAATTTAATAATTAATAAAATGTAATATAAAAAAATTTGAAACTACTAACTATTAAAATAAATTTTATAATTACGAAATATAATTTTTTTTAGGATAGCTAAACTTTTTACATATAAAATATAAATATGATTACCAATCATACAATCTTACAAAACCCAAAATTAATAGAATATATATTTTGCAAAGTAATATTTGATTCTTTAAGAAAGTGTTGTGGATAATAGAATACCAAGGCAGATATTAATCATAATATGTATAGCAATATATACAAGCCATATAAAACATTAAAAATAGTAAAATAACTATGAAAACTAAATGTTGAGGGCGATCCTCCCGTTGGGAGAGAGACGCTGCATGTGTTGTTCAGTGGCTTGTTGGTCACATTCCTGAAAATATCAAATTCATTCAAACAAATCAAATATATAGTTTGAAAAATGAAGTTAAGATTTAATAACGAAAGCGAAGCAAAATAGTCACTTACAGTACTCGGAGCTTGGGCAGGTGGCAAACTGAGTAGGGTATATTTCCAGTAAGTTTAGTGAGCTTTTTTAACCTTCCCAAACTCGGCGGCAGCTTTCCGTTTAAATGGTTGCAATACAAATTCCTGAAACGAATCAAGGTTCAAAGAAAAATCAGTTTTAAAATAAAAAAAAATATTTTCTTAATTGAATATGTTAATAGACTTACAAAATTTCTAAATTAACAAGGTCGCCAATCCGTGGAAAGAGAGGACCAGAGAGACCGGTAAATTATCTCTGTATAATGTGAGAAGAAGTAAACGTTATTATGTTCATGCAGTTGTGTAAACATTTGAATGATATAAGAAACTAAGATCTGATCATTGTACTTACAGTCATGTAACATTGTTGTCGTTGTCACACGTTACGTGGATCCATAAGTAAGCATCCATATCTGCTTTCCAGCTTGCTAAAGCTCCTTGTGGGTCCTCTACCCTACTCTTTCTATCACTAAGTGCATCCATCTCTTTATTGGCCACGCAAAGGACGAATCATACACATTTATAGAACCTTTGATTCTAACAAACATATTCAAATTTATATCAAAATAAAAAATTGAAGTAGTAGTAATTAAATACAATTGTAAATTGCATACAAAATAAGACTTCAGTCAATAGTAATGAAAAAAAGAAATAATTTTACTATTTTTGTTCAAATTTTATTTTATTTTATTTTAGGGCAACATGCTTTCATAGTTATTATTAACAAGAACAAGCAGTTTAAGCAACTTGATGTCTGTTGGGTGTATAAATGGGTATTAGTCTCATGTGAGTAGACAGTCATGACTCTCTCGATTTGGGATTTAGTTGGATAACTTCAGAAAAATGTATATGATAATTAGTTATTGAACATGACACTTAAATATCACACAGTAAGGTTTGATTCTTAGAATAAAAGAGTTAAATAGTTAAAGATAACTTATTTTTGTAAACTTAATTACTTCCTTAATAGGTGATGTTTGAGAGTGACCATCTTAGACAATTCCTATAATCATCTTCAAAATCATTAAGAAGTAGATGATATTCCCTTCAAAAGATTTTCTAAAATAAATAACACAGTACTCGTAATTTTTTTAATCTCAGCCAACTTTTGTTTCATAATGTTATTTCTCACTGATGATTTTAGTCTTAACAATAACTTCATCTTCAATAATCTTGTAATCACATATTTCCATTCAAAAGAAAAAAAAATCACAGAGTAATCCAACTCAAATCACAAAGTAATCCAACTCTCTCCTATCAATTAGAAATATGAAATCATAGAGTAATCCAACTCTCTCCTATCAATTGGAAATATGTCCATTTCTAATGCATTGAAACTCACACAACCTAGATTGCATCCTTTGTAATAAAAGTCCAGTCACTTTTATTTCCTATCTCAATCGAAGGCTTCTATATTTTTATGGATTTTAGGCACTCACTTTACTATATATCATTTCTAAGCATTGAGTTGAAGTGAAATCTTATGGAACAATAATATGCATTGTTGGGTTCTCAAAAAGATCTTAGATAAACTTGCCCTCTTGCCAATTCATGCAATATGAGCTAGTGCAATGTACTAGCAACATGCTCAGATTTGTCAATTAATTGGAAATTCAAATTTTAAATATTGAAATTACAACTTAGATGATTCTCATATTCTAGGATGTCTTCTACTTTCACTACAATTTTCTTGACTAATCTACAACGTAAAAGTTTGAGTTGTTCCTTACATCCTAATTTTACACCTCGTTAACATGAATTGTGGCATAGACCCAAAAAAATTGACTAATCTACAACGTAAAAGTTTGAGTTGTTCCTTACATCCTAATTTTACACCTCGTTAACATGAATTGTGGCATAGACCCAAAAAATTTGAATAAGAAGCACTAATCCACACCTAACATTTCTAGCTAAGAAAAAAACAAGTTATGTTCTATTTCTTTTGTTTTTAAGTAAGAAAATCAAATAGAATGGGTCCCGCCATTAAGCCTTGTTAGGTACCCATTTTTAAAAAAAAATTGTATTTCCTTTTTCACTATTACTTACCTATAACCATTTGGGATTTACACCAACTAGTGTAAGTACTCTACTTTAGGATTGTTCACCCAAACAAGTGGTTTTAGCTGACCACAAACCCTTTGAAAAATGCTTAAGAGTTTTTCACCTAAAAAAGTGGCTTTGGCATACCACAAACCTTTCAACAAAAATTAGATATTTTAACCTAAATAAGTGGTTTTGGCTTACCACAAACCCTTCAAGAGACTCTTAGGTATATTTACCTAAACAAGTAGTTTTGGCTAACCACAAACCCCTCAAAAATTTTTTAACAAACATTGGTACATTGTTGGAAAAAGCAACTTGAACTTTTCTCTTGTGTAAAAGTAACTATTGATTTCATATGAAAAAAAAATCCATCTACCCAGACACATGGGTACTTAACTATTGTGTTGACTATTCTCTAGGAATGTTTTTCAGATACATTGTTCATCATCAAAGTAATCAAACTGATAATGCAACCCTTAAAAATGATAAAAACCTATACATTCTAAATCAATATTCATCACTTTTTTGAAAGATATAAATCCAACAATTTTCTATTGTATGACTACTTTCACACCAAACATTTTCTCATAGACCTTTACATCCTGACAATATTCTTATCACACCATCTCATCTTTTATTGAAATATTTACATTAGGCGTACATAGTGTCTTCACATATGCATGGATTGAAAAATACTATATTTCTTACCAACAACTCTAAGTTCAAGACCTATTCGATGACAATTTCAATAGATTTTGTATGTATGGTGACTTCTTCATGCATGGACAAGCCTATTTTTTATAAAGTCAAACACAACTACAACTTTATTGTTGGAGACTTTAGCTTCAAATAACACTCATCGTATAGCTCAAAAAATATGATCACTTGATATGCAGCACTCTTGGACAATTGATTATCCCATCAAAAGTTGTCACATTCCATTTTGCAACTTTCCTTGTCTTTGCTTATGTGGTGACCCTATCAATTTTGATTAGATCAAAATCTTGATTTTTAACATGGAATACCTAATGGTTAAGGTTAACTACTGCATTAAGATGTGTTATTTAGTTTGATTTAATGGATACATAAAGATATTTGAAAAATCTTGGCTATGTTATTCATAATGTTTTATGTTTATGTTATAAGATATTTTATGATAATCTAATGGATTTCAGTCTAAGATGAAATGTAATGACTTATGTTTCATAATGATGTTGTATTGTGGAGATTGATGCATAGCTTATCACATTTATGTTATGTTAAGATGTCAAATTAGTTATCAAATATGTTGGATACTAACTTTTGTTTGGTTGCGAGTGTTTGAGTGTTTGAGTGATTGCAGGTTGTCGAGACAAGGGTGTGGTTGAGGTAGGGAAGGTGAGCCTTCCAGAAGGGGATGGATGGATAATCTCTAGCAGCCCACACACCATGTAGATGTTTTTATGAAAATTAGGAATATTATGGTTGAATTTTCGACGTGGGTCATGTCATTTGTCAGATAGAATAGAGGTTTTGATCTGACTTAATTATAATCCAAGCTCAAATTACAATTCTTGATTTATTTTAGTGATATAAAAATAAGGAGTAATGATGCCCTAATTAGTATTGTTTTGATTAAGCTTAGTTAAAATTCTTGAATAAAAGATCTTTTTAAAAATTGTATTTTATTGGTTATGCTCATACTCGTAGTGGTTCAAAAAGTAGACTTGAAGGTAAGAAATAAGGTCTAAATTTGTTAAAATCTACTTTCTTGTTAATTAGCATTTTATGAAATAACGTGCATGAAGTGTCAATTTTATTGCCATAAGGAAGAAACCGTGGAATTGGGTCAATTACGGATGTGAAAACATTTTTAAAAAAATAATAATTTCATTGCTCAGAACCTCCAATATAGAGGAAAAGAGAAAGCACAATCTGGCTGGTTTTTTTTAAAAAATCGCTTAACCACATCCAGAGATAGTATGATATAACAGCATAGTTGTAAGAGATTCAAAAGGTACCAGAAATAAGGGAGGTTATTGGCAGTGGAATAGAAGAGGGAGACGCGGAAGGAAGAACGGGAATACAACTGGACAAACAGGTTCTTTCTTTGTTATTTGGCAGTAGTTGAATAAATTGTCACTGCAGTTTTCTATTTTATCATGTGCATGGTGTTTAAATATTTTTTTCATGTATTGGCTGTCACCTGATTGTTTAGTCCAACTCCTTGCGTGTGTTTTTGGCCACATAGGAAACAGAAAATTCTTTTGAGGAATACGTTAAATGTTTGCCTAATTCTGCATATAGGTTGATAAACGTCTTGGTGTAGAGAAGGCAGGTGTTTGAATGTAGGTTCAAGAAGGATTTTTGCTGTGGATACCAATTAGGAGAAAGGGGTGACATTTTTTTCAAACACTCAAAGCATTTCTTATTTTTCTGGCGCCTGCTGTAGTTGAATACAGCAATCTGATAGCCTTTGGGGTTCCTCTCTTTTACACAGTATATAACGGTTACACATTTGGAAACCGAATTTAACTTATGAGGACGTAAAGACCATATGCTGACGGTCATTATACTTTCAAAAGAAAAGAACACATGGAGTTAACCTTAGGAGATGGGTTATAGTCATGCTGAAATTGGAAGTCTTCTTAATAACTTTTCCCAAACCCCGTGCCTTGGCTGTTGATGCAGAAAAAGGCATCTTTTACTCTCCCTAGTAATTTAGCTGGATAGTTTAACCTGTGCTAAAACCAATGCTCGGTTGGTGAAGATTAATTAACAGATTTTAGGAATGCTAGCTGCAAACTCAATTAATCTAGGTCCTGAAAGATTGATTCATTGTTGAGTTATATAAATATTGGTGTATTTTGTTCTTTTTCCTCTTTAAAGTATTGTATCAAAGGAAGTTTTAAAAAAGAAAAAGGATTCTTTCCAGGCTTACCCACTACCATGGATGGTTAAAAATAAATGTACAGCAAATCCGCATTTAGAACATTCCAAAGTAGATTTAGTAACATCTTAAAATTAAGGAACCAGCAAGGAATTTTAGGAGTACCAAATGATATTGCTATAAGTTGTGTACCATCAATTTTCCGAAAGCTTGGTTTCCCATGCCCAGGTTAGAGAATTCTTCATTTTCAGGAAGAATCCCTGTGGAGTAAACACTCTGTGGTTGGCGAGGCAAAAGCACCTAGGCTACACTTCTATCTCAGATAGAAGATGGATGACATCTGATGGCTTTGGAGACCGGATTCACTTTTAGAAACACTAGTCAAGTTTTACAATCTATCTTATGATCTTGTATTTTAGCTTGACAATTTTGTATGATATTAAACAATTGATTTGATTATTGATTATCATATATTGTAAATTTAAAAGATGGTAATGTGCTACTACTCATGCTCATGATGGATATGTGATGTATAGGCATTGTATTTTACCCATAGTTCTTATCACGTAAAATGTTTGCAATAAATTTAGCAATTTAATGATATGCTGAATTTGTTAGTCAACTAATTGTATCTCTTGTTTAATTAGTGGATTATGAATGAGTTTTTGACTATTCAATTCTACTTGTGATTGGTTCTTTTTGGCAATTTCCATTGATGTGTGATTGAAACTCCTTTCTTAGGACATGGTTCTTACAAAAACAATACAAAGATAAAGACAACATGAAACTTTTATTTAGACCTGTGATCTTTCCATTGCTATACTTTTCTCTGTTTGCATATATTGCACACTCTCACAATCTCATATTGCAGCTGCAAGAATATAGATTCATATGAAAAGAAAAGCATTCACAACTCAAAAAATTACAAAGGCTCTGATACCATATTAAAAATTAATCTCATATTGCAGCTGCAAGAATATAGATTCATATGAAAAGAAAAGCATTCACAACCCAAAAAATTACAAAGGCTCTGATACCATATTAAAAATTAGAACCAAGAAAATGGTGATAAGAGAAAAAAAAAAGTATATTATTAATTTGACTACACATTGAAATCTCTTTGATTCAATGTAAGTGTAGGGGAGACTCAATGTTAACTAGTGTGTGTAGTGTTGACTTCATTTGACAAAATTTAACGTTTATCATAATCAGTTGCAATGGGGTGAGTGTATAAATGATAATTGCAAATCATTTCGTCCATCTACAATTTTAGTTGTTGTAAGAACTAATGAATTACAAAATACAATATTCTATAGAATATATTTCTATTGTTTTTAAGAAACAACATTTCAGAGAAAACCACAATTTTTTGAACTTTTAAAACTATTTTTTACTATTTCTCAGAAATTTTCAAATTCACTACTACAAGTTCAACACATTTTAGGAAAAATTATTCCGATAGATCAGTTGACTTTTGAGTGTCCCTTTCTTCTGTTGCATTTCTAGAGTATTAGTTTGATGCTCATTCAATCATTCTAATCAGAGGAATAGTTATTACTTTTCTCCAATTTTAATCTTTAAAACATAATAATGTTGGGTTGACCACACTTGATTTCATCTAAAACAAAATTTTGGTATTTGTATGTCAACACAAATCCATTCTATTGCAAATTACTAGCTGCACATTAGATTATTCTGCACTTGAATTGTTGGCATTGTCACTGAAAAGGTGTATTTCAACTGTAGTTCAGAAGAGATAGATTGTCATGGGATAGGTTTCTTTTGAAGGTTAACAAAATCAGAGGGTTATAATATACTTTTTTAATGTAAAATTTTACAATTGGGTAAATAAATGGGTATTAGTTTCACGTGAGTAAATAATCATGACTCTCTCAATTTGGGATTTAGTTGGCTAACTTCAGTAAAATGTACATAATAATTAGTCTTGAATATGACACTTAAATATCACACAGTAAGTTTTTATTCTTAGAATAAAAGAGTTAAATAGTTAGATGACTTATTTTTGCAAACTTAATTTCTTCCTTGAACTATGATGTTTGAGAGTGACCATCTTAGACTAATTCCTATAATCATCTTCAAAATCCTTAAGAAGTAGCTAATATTCCTTTCAAAAGATTTTCTAAAATAAATAACATAGTACTCACAATTTTTTCTATCTCAAACAACTTTTGTTTCATAATGTTATCTATCACTGATGGTTTTAGTGTTACACAATGAATTTGTCTTCAATAATCTTGTAATCACATAGTTCTATTCAAAACAAAAAAAAATCACAAAGTAATCCAACTTTCTCCTATCGATTGGAAATATGAAATCATAGAGTAATCCAACTCTCTCCTATTGATTGGAATTATGTTCATTTCTTATGCATTGAAACTCACATAATGTAGATTGCATCTTTTCTAATCAAAGTTTGGTCTTTAATTTCCTATGTCTCAAGAATTGAAGGCTTCTCTATTTTTACAAATTTTAGGCACTAACTTTACTATATATCATTTCTAAGAATTGGGTTGACGTCAAATCTTATGAAACAATAATATGCATTGTTGGGTTCTCAAAAAGATCTTAGATAAACTTGCTTGCTTGCCAATTTATGCATTATGAGTTAGTGCAATGTCCCAACAACATGCTCAGATTTGTCCATTCATTGGAAATTCAAATTTTAAATATTGAGATTACAACTTAGATGATTCTCATAATCTGGAATGTTTTCTAATTTCACCATAATTTTCTTGACTAAGCTACAACCTAAAAGTTTGAGTTGTTCCTTACATCCTAATTTTACACCTCATTAACATGAATTGCAGCATAGACACAAAATCATGGACATTTAAAAAAAAACTTATTCAAATAAGAAGCACTAATCCACACCTAACATTTCTTGCCAAAAACCAAAATAGGTTATGTTCTATTGCTTTTGTTTTAAAAAAAAATGTAGAGGTGGAAAATTAAATGTGTAGGATTAAAGCATATTGAATAATTTAGAATTTCACAAATGATCCTTTATAATCAAGTGCCAATAACCAATACAAAATGTGTACTATATAATTGGAATGCACCAATAAGCTTAATTCTAATGTTTTATGAACACCAATCCACAATAAAATAATTCAATATGGATACAAATTAAATAGTTTGATACATCTATCCATGCATTTTAGACCTGTGCTTGTATGGGATTGAGCTTGTCATTGAAGGTGGCCTTTTAAACAACATGAAGCTATTATACATGTACACAAAGCTTAAAAGCATAGACAAGGCATATGAATTTTTTAAAGGTTTCCACTTCTGTGATGAGTATATATGCAAATAGTGGAAGAAAAGATTAAGAATATAAAATGTATGATAGGTACCACGTTTCCTTTTTTCACATTTTAATAGAAAAAATTGTACACCTTACCAAAAATAAAAAGTATAAATTAATAAAAGAAAAAAATATTAAATTAATGCAATGAGATAGCCATGTCATCCTAATGATATTTTTATCTCTCTGTATCTAGAGCTTCCCTTCTATTTTTAGCCAAGTTTAGAAAGATTATTTCTCTAGGAAAAATCACTACAAGACCTTTAAAAACATGGAATTAGTAGGTGTAAAATGTTGACGAGTGCATCTTTTCACCTACTAGAACAATTTTTGGAAAAGTCTTTCCTATAAATTTTCTTTGCTCTTATTTTGTTAAGCATGATAAAAAGCATTTTCTATAAATTATTTCCAAATATTAGCAATTTCATCTTTGAACTAATTATACAAAACTTACATACATGTGAAAATAACTCTCAAATTTGGGTGATTGATCAGGGAAGTATTGTACATATTTCTTGGGGTTCAGGCTACTATTTTTGAGCTACTATTTGCCAATGATTGGCTAGTATTCGCCACTAGGTAATGTTCACCAATTGGTTATTATTTATATTTTCTAATTTATGGTGAACATGTTATAACTAATTTTAACCCTAAAGTGGCAAAAATACTTGCATAAAAGGGCTTAGGGTTAAGGTGTGATGCTATTGAGCTGTAAGAGATTACAGATTGTAATCTAGTTGTAATCACTGCTTAAAGTCTTGATGTCTTGAGTTCTTTTCTATGTGATCTATTATTATTTTCTGATATTGTTTATATTTTCATGTAATTTTTATTTCTATTTGTGGTTAAATCCTAACATCAAACATGGGAGGCGTGCTAGTAGCTAGCTCTTTGTGTCTTTTACCTCTTTACATTTTTATGTATAATTAATGAAAGTTGTGTCTTTTAATGGAAACATCAACTAATAATTTTTGTCATTGTATTTTTTATATTGTTTTTCCAAAAACATTAGCTAATTTATTAGCCAAATGTGCAAATAGTTATGTTAGCTTACAACTGATGATAACATAGATGACCTATGAACAATGTGATGTATGTTAGACTCAAAGAAATGGCAGTAGTGCAACAGTGTGATCAATAGTACCAAAGTTTTTTCTCTTTCCTATAAATTTCACTTCTATGTATCAAATTATCTCCTTAAGCCAAGCCTTAGTGTAAATGCTAGTTTTTGTTATTTAGTGGAAGATGTACTATAAAATGAACTGTGTAAGCTATGCTTTCTATCTTCCATTCTCTTCTTGATATAGATCATATATGAGAATGTTATTTGGTTAAGAATAAGTAGTTACCTAAATATTCTTAAGAAAATTCTAGTTCTATAGTTGTATAGTTTATATGCTTCAATATAAATGTTCTATAGCTGAGTACTTTGCCTAAAGTATTTTATTAATTAGACTGCACACATAAATCTCCTTTTGATTCAATGCACATGTTGGGGACATCAATGTTAACTAGTGTGTGTTGACTTAGTCTGGTCATAGACATGGAAGAATGGTCTTCTAACACTCCCCTTTAATTTCTACCACTAATGACTTTTGTGGGACACATTACAATAAGAAAATAAAATACAATGGGTCTTGACATTAAGCCTTGTTTGATACCCATTTACAAAAACAATTCGTGTTTCCCTTTTCACTTTTACTTACCCATAACCATTTAGGATTTCCACCAATTAGTGTAACTACTCTACTTTAGGGTTTTACCTCACCAAAAATCCTTTAAAAAATGCTTTAGGGTTTTTCACACAAACAAGTGGTTTTGGCATACCATAAAGCCTTCAACAAGTTTTTAGATATTTTTACCTAAATAAGTGGTTTTGGCTTACCACAAACCCTTTAAGAGACTCTTAGGTTTTTTACCTAAACAAGTGGTTTTGGCTAACCACAAACCCCTAAAAAAACTTTCAACAAATATTATTGGGGAAACCAACTTGAACTTTTCTCTTGTATCAAAGTAATTATTGAGTCAATATAAAAAAAATCCATCTACCCAGACACATGGGTACCTAGCTACTATGTTCTTCAGTTCTCTAGTTTAGATACATGATTCATCAATAAAGTAAATAAATTGATAATGCACCCCTTAAAAATGATCAAAACCTATACATTCTAAATTAATCTTTATCACTTTTTTGAGAGATATCAAAACAAACTATCTTCTATTACATGACTATCATAAAAAACATTTTCTCATGGACCTTTATATCATGAAAACATTCTTACCACACCATCTTACCTTTTATTGAAACATTTACTTTAGGCATACATAGTGTCTTCACATATGCATGGATTAAAAAATACTATATTTCTTACCTCACCATCTTACCTTTTATTGAAACATTTACTTTAGGCATACATAGTGTCTTCACATATGCATGGATTGAAAAATACTGTATTTCTTACTTGCAACTTTAAGTTAAACACCTATTCGATGACAACTTCAATAGATTTTGTATGTATGGTGAGTTATTCATGCATGTCAAACACAACTGCAGCTTTGTGTTCAAAGACATTAGCTTCAAATAACACTCATCGCATAGCTCAGAAAATATGATCACTTTGCATAGTATTATTCACAGCCTTCTTTATAGTTATTCTTCCTTGAATACCAACAATCACGCTCACATATTTTCTTTATTTTGAGGGGACTGATAAACAATGGACTACAACACTCTTGGATAGTTGATTATCTCATAAAAAACAATACGAAGATAAACACAACATAAAACTTTCATTTAGACTTCTGATCTTTCCATTGCTACGATAGTCTTTGTTTGAAGATAAATAAATTGTTACACTCTCTCACAATCTCAAATCATAGCTGTAATAATATAGATTCATACAAAAAGAAAAGTATTCACAACCCGAAATATCACAAAAGCTCCAATACCATATTAAAAATTAAAACGAAGAAAATGATAACAGCAAAAAAAAAAAAAAGTATTTTATTAATCTAACTACACAGAGATCCCCTTGATTTAGTACACGTGTAAGGAGGGACTCAATGTTAACTAGTGTGTAGTGCTGACTTAGTCTGGCCGTAGACATGGAAGAATGGTCTTCTAACAATATTTAACATTTCTCCGAATCAGTTGCAATGGGGTGAGTGTATAAATGATATCTACAAATTAGTTCCTCCATCTCCAATTTCAGCTACCGTTAGAACTAATGAAATATGACAAACAATATTTTGTCAAGTGTATGTCTATTATTTTTGAAACACTAAAATCAAAGGGCTATAGTATACTTTTGTAATGCTCAAATTTTACTATCAAACTTTACAATAATAGTTGAAATCAACATGTAAAAGTAATAACTAGTTCGAATTTTGCTGATTTTGTAAGGTAAGAAAACTAAAGAATGTCATTTTACAGAAACAAGAAGAATGAAGAAGGTAAAATTGAAATAAAATGAGTCATATATTTCCAAAAATAGTTGGATAAAAGATGTGGAAGCAACAAAGTGTTATATTATAAGTTCCAACAAAATATTGATTTTAAAGCTTTTTCAACTATATACATTGAGCATGAAGTCATTTTTATAGTACAATTTAGACAACCATTGACCAACTAAAATATAACCTTAGAGATACATTATTGTTGGATAACGGAAGGACTTCACTGTGAAGGAAAATAGATACAAATGACCTATGTTTTTCATATTACATCTAATCCATCTGATCAATCCTATGCCTATTCACATAAGTAAACAAGGGCCCCCTGGAGCACTAGTCCTTGCCTTTGGCGAGACAAGAAGTACTTCAGCACACAATCTATAAATGGTATTCGAGTTTGAGATTTAGTGCATAGTCAATTGCATGAAAAGGTGGTTCTAAATGCAACTTGGACTTAAATCTACAATTGGCTAATGTTGATGGGTGTACGAGCTCCTTCTCCTTTACTCATAAGATTGTTAAAAGTGTAAGTAGTTGTATTCAAAGGGTTTAAATAACAAATTATAATTCACAATTTTGATATATATGTAAAAGAATATCTATGTATCATTATAGTCAATGATATAGTATACCCATAATTTTCAAATATATCAATGTGAAAAAAACAAGATATATTTATTTATGGTTGATCTAAAACCATTTAAAATTATCATGAAAAGTAAAATGCTTTCTCAATGCTAATATGAAAATCAAGAGTAACATCATCAAAGTGTGTTTAACAAAATTTGAATCTTCTTGATGAAATAAGAATCCATAAATATTAATAAAGAACTTGTTAATACACATTTGTAGATAGAAAGAAATCCTATGTATGTATCCACTCTACACTAGTGTAAGAATGAGGGAGCCTACTCTACAAGGATCAGGAAATGCTCATTAAAGTTCATTGCCTCGAATGAAAGCCTTGTTACTACATTGTCCTCCAAATGAAGGGATCACATTCTATATTAAGCACTATCTATATATGATATATAGAAACATCGATGCAAATGCAGACTAGAAATCTATAAAATATGGATATTAATTCTATGCTGGCTCTATTGTAGTTGTATCTAATCCTACCATGCATTTCTTAATATCTACATCAAGTCATGACATAACTCTCTAGGGTTTTGTTTTATTGTGGGCTATCCTTTTTATACCATCCCTAATAAATGTAAAATTTAATAAATTCTATCACTTCACCACCTCCTCTTATCACATAAGGTGCTCACTCCCATGCATTCAATATTTAATGGAATATTAGACTAAGAAAAATATATTTGTAGGTACTTGTTATAAGAAGAAAAGAAAAGAAAAATTAGTTCATTGAAAGTAGTGAGCTTATTAGAATAGAGACAAAGATGGATTGTACATTGTTAAATTTACACTCACATTAATTATAAGCGAAGAAACTATATGTACAAGATCAAATCAGCTTAATATGCTCATCATAATGCACATATGAAACAAACAATTGATAATTAATATAGATATCCTCTTAATGTAATTGGCTATATATACACATGCTGATTTTCAGCCTAAATTGGCTGTATATACCCATGCTAACTCATAGGCCAAATTAAAGATATGATTTCTTGAGCACACTTCAAATTTACCATGAGATAAAATCTAATAATTTGCATTGTATTCATGAGGGGAAATTGCTGGAACAAATGGATAAATAGGCACCCATACAAGATAAGAAGAATAATTTTTTTAAACATCCAAAATTTAAAAATATGGTAAAGACATTTAGAAAACATAGCAATAGCGGTAATAGAATTCAAATGGCACAATGTACAGGGTATGTGCAGGATCATGGTCAACCAAACTATGACCTTAAGTGGTCGTGAAAAACCAACAAATCAGAGTTATGTTAACTTGACACATAATTTCAAACTAGTTATGGGCTTTATATCAAAAAGTTTTAATAAAAGAATATGAAGGAAATTGAATGTAATTTGTAAACTTCTAGGCCTTATCTGGAGAAAAAATTATTTAATTTACGAAAATTTTGGTTTTTAATGCAGTACTCTAAAAATTTCAAGGTGAAAATAAAATGTGAGTGTATGTCTAACCACCTTAATCAAAATCAAATGATAATATTTTTAAATATTATTATAGATAATAAAAAGTAGACTTCCAGGTGTAATTAATATCATTTGCGCCTTCCAGGTGCGATAGTTGTGCGGAGTAAGACGGGTCACAGATGGATCTGCCATTGAGAGAAAGAAGAAGATGAAAGTAGAAGGGACTTAACTGAAAAAGAAAAGACACCCCCCCACAAACATATAAGAATATCCTTGAAATACAACAAAAACAACTATGAAAAGCAAGAAAACTAGAAAAGAACCTAGATTTGTTGATGCAAAATAGGAGGAAACACAAGCCTCTACTTTGATGCCTAAAATGGGAACTCAAACTAACTCATCTTACAAAAATAGCACCAATGTCTTCGTCTCTGAGTCAGCTTTTTGACGCTTCTTTCAAATTGGAAAAAGACCTCTGTATGCTCAAGTTATGGCCAAAAAACTAACTGCTGCTCCAAAAATGCACATTGCTAGAAAATTATAGACACTAGATTAAATTTGACACTCGTATGGCTGTCACAAGACTGTCGCCTGAAAGATGATGTCAGCAGCTGAAATGATGATGTTAGCTATCAAAAAAGTGACATTAGCTGACGAAAAGATGATGTCAGTAGGGTCACAGGCTCGGATGACATCACTGACAGAAAGATGACATCAACATTTGGAAAATTATGTCAGCAGACTGAGAAATGACATAAATTCTTAGGAAGATGATGTCACTCTGTCAGCATAGTATCCACATTTTAGTTAGCAGTGAGTCCATGTGTCGAAGCGGAGGTCGACGGTGGCGGTGGCGGTGGCGCTCGGGAGAAAAGCCCAGCGGCATTGCTAGTGGAGGTTGGGGTCCGATGGTGCGCTGGCAGTAGGATCCTCCAGTAGCACTGGGGTGTTAGCCGCTAGCAGAGCACTAAGTGAGAGGTGTACTGGTGGTATGCGGGCAGCCCTGCGGTGGTGCACATTTTTTTAAATAAATTTTTTCAAAATTTCATACGATTGCCTGTAGGGGGCCTAAAAAATTTTCCCGAATGCCCTGTAGCAAAAAATGAAAAGCTTTATATGACTCTTAGTTGTAAACAGCCTTCTGGATCCAATGGCAGCATCCATTTGGGCCAAAAGTGCTCCGAAAAATTGCTCTAGCCCCAATTTGTAGAAAAATGCACAAACAAACTAGGGTTTGTGACTCCAAATTATGGCTTCAAAAATCCTTCGAACAAGAAGTAGTAGGGAGGCTTTGATACCATGCAGGAGTTGAAAATTTGACTCCGTGAATGCACCAAGATCACCTGTAATGCAAATAGCTTGCTGAAGAGAAACCTAAAGAGCAAAGAGCTTGAAGCAAATACCGCATAAGAGAATATTTCACAATAAAAAATTAGAATTGCTATGTGAAAATGGAATAAATTTACAATGAGAGAGAGACCACTTATAAAGGCCTCATGGAAGCTTGAAGAACAAGCTGGAAAGAGGTAGGAGATAAGGTTGACAACTAAGCACACATCCACAAGAGGTGGAAAAGATAAGTGTGCTAAGGGAAAAAACTCCCATGTTGTCAACAACTTACCCTAACTACATGCATTAACCTAAGTAAGCTTAAGTAATAGAATAAATAATTAACAATTAATTAATTATTTATTCTAACATCTTTTTTTATGACAAAATTTGTAGCTTCTTCATACTTCAGTGATGCTCTTCATGATCACTCATTGTTCCTATTGTATGAGACATTCCTTTAGTTGGAGGCTCCTTCAATCCTTCACTAGGTTACCTCTTTTTGGGGGAGGGTTTTTCCCATGAGGTTTTCTCTCTTTCCCCATTTTTAGAGGTTGCATTTCTTTGCATTGTACATAGGTACCTAACATGGCCTTGGTGATGGGACCCATTCTGCATTTTCTCTTAGTTTTGTGAGCTTAAGGCATTCCCCTAAGTTGTACTTAAGGGGGGGTGTTAGAGTAAATAATTAATTATTTATTATTTATTCTATTTACTTAAGTTTACTTAGGTTAATGCATTTATTTAATATTTAGTAGTTAATAGTTCTAGTGATGTGTTGTTGACAACATGAGAGTTTGTTCCTTTTTAGTATGTTCCACCTTTTGTGGATGCTTAGTTGTCAACCTTATCTTCTACCACTTGCTAGCTTGTTCTACAAGCTTCCATGAGGCCTTTATATTTGGGCTCTCTCATTGTATCTCATAACTCATTGTAAATACATTTTTATTGTTTTGCAATATGTTCTCTCTCAAGTTCGTTTAGGGCTTTTCAAAGCTCCACCTTTTCCTTCTTGGTTTCCCTTCGACAGGTTATTTGCATGTAGGTGATCTTGGTGAGTTGTGGAGTTGGATTTCATCAACTCCTACACCTATTTCCCCTGTTTCAACAACAAATGAGATGATTCATAATTAAAAATTTACACTTGGCTTAAGAAAATAAATAAACTTACAACTCTATTAAATATAATTTTAAACTGACTCAAGACCACTTCCATCTTCTTCTTCTAAACTTTGAAAACTATTAATTACCATTTAAAGCTTCTCAAATTTGAAAACAAACTATTTATTACCATTTCAAATTAGATCTCGTAATTACTAATATAAAATAAATTAAGACTATATTATTTATTTTATAAATCTAAATTTTAATATTTCAAAAATAATAGACAATTTACAGAATTTCTTCAAATTTTCAAAAGAAGTAATAATTAAATCTTTTCATTTAATCATTTACGCTACTCATAAATACTACAACATTTACTCCATCTAGATAAATTAAAAATTTAAAGAAAATGATTTAAATTCAAATAAAACTCTGTGTGTGTGTGTGAGAGAGAGAGAGAGAGAGACTACACCATACAAATTCCAAACCAACCTTGCCAAGGGGTTAAACTCCTCTACCTCAACCACCCTTCTGCCTTCAATACTTGTACACTCACAACCTCAAACATGCCAACACATCAGTATTGCGAACATGATGATAAATAAAATAACATCTTAAATTATGGTATATCTTATCGAAATTTCATAGCATTATTATATTTAATAATACGAATTTTAAACATTCATCATACATCATAAAATTTAAACATGTAGCTACAACCAAAATTTTAATCATCATATCGACATCTCATAAAATCAAAAATATTTCAACTATCATAATGATATTTAAATGAAATTACCCGTCTAGAATATTATCAATGAAAGTTTTAAACAATGTTCATAATGATTTGACTAAGTCGAGTCATACATAATAAATCAACACTCAAAACTAAACAAGGTCTTCATCATATAGTCAGCACACATATCGACCATGAACATATCGACCATGAACATAACAACTTAGTGTCTAGCTCACACAAAATGATGCAAAGATAAAATTCTCCAGTCGAGGTCAACCGACCTAATCGACTGAATCAAAAAGTGTCGATGACCTCTTACCAAATAGAAGTCGCACAAGATGGGTTGTGACACTCTTGAATAATTACAAAATGAAAAAGAGAGTTTCTCTTAAATAATAATTAGAGAGCCCGGTACCCAACTCTCCTATAAAATATGTACATTACTGATACGTTGGTCCTCCACAAGAAAAATAATTCCTTCCTCGATGGGGGAGAGCAATTGCTGTGAAATGTCTTGGCACTCAACTGTAGTTGGAAACTCGGGGAGTATGAATTCGAGTACATCAAGCAGTCGCCTTCTGTCTTCATCTACACGCGTTGATGTGCTCACTATGCAGTTCTGAACCCCCTTATATGACTCGGCACGCCCATGCCCATGCGTGTAGTAATAATCACGCACTGAATGGGCAAACAATAACCTCGCGCTCTCGTCGGGAGCAATCCACGCACGAGCGCCGCTGGGCAAATGTGGGAGAGCTTGCCTGACACGTGTCACTCTCTCCTCCCATTCCCATGCCCCTGCGACATCCACGTATATCATCTGCCCGCCTTCCGAAGCCAGTACCTCTTCTCACTTCTTCTTTATCGCTTCCCATGATGATGATGATGATGTCACGCTGGTCGACTCCCTCAACACGATCCACAGCTTTACTGCACCTGCCGGACCGGGCGACTCCACCAACTCCCCATTCTCATCACTACATGACACCAATTTTGACTCGCTGTGAAAGAATGCTCTACGCATCACATCCGCATATGGGTAGTCGTCATCAGGCATTCCCTACAGTGCAACGAAGACCCGCACGTAAGAACATGGATGAGCATAACCACTGAAATTTTTAAAATTCTTAGCAAAGCACAAGAAAATGCGTTACAACGATTACCGATATTTCGATCTCCACTACTGCTAAAGAGTGTCGCTCCTTCACTTGTTGCCACCGCCCTATCAGCATAGGGCTTTTAATTATATTCACAACCATCAATCCCTTCAACATAGCTAATTTTTCCATTGCATTTTCCTCCAGTTGAGGACATTCAGAAGCATCAATCGAAATTAGTGAACTCAAACATTCAAAATTACTAGGGACACTCTGCAATCCCCTGCATCCATGTATGCTCAAATATTCTAAAGACTCCAGCTGACAAAAACTATGAGGCAGATTCGAGATCTTCTCACAATCTCGCAATGTCAACACCTGCAAAGAGGCGAGGTTTCCAAAACTTTCTGGCAACACAGACAGCCGTGTGCAATAGTCTAAAAATAATTCTGTCAAACAACATAAATTGACAAAATTGTCCGGAAGGCTCAGCAAGTTTTCACATTCCCTTAAACTCAACATATTTAAAGAAGATAAATGACCAAAACTGTCTGGAAGACTGACCAGGTTTTCACAACCATGTAAAATCAACGTTTTTAAAGAAGATAATTTTCCAAAACTATCTGAAAGCCTCACCAAACTACGGCAGCGCACTAAACTCAACTCTTCCAGAGCTGGTAGATTCCCAATGGTTTCAGTCTGGCTATCAAACCCACTACAATCCACCAATGTTAGAGAGTGCAAAGACCGGAGTTGGGAAGTGGTGGTGGTAAGATTATCAAATGTAACATTTTTTATATCCATGTATTTCACTGAAGATGGGATGATACCCTCGAACTGCAAAACCAATTTCATTGTATCGAATTAGCAATGTCATGGGAGCAATATAAATTAATTAAGGAATATTTTTGTAAGAGAACAAAATAAACATTTAGACAGGGTTTGTGGATTTTGCCTTACAAACTTCGTCGAGTGTCTCTAACTTCAAGATTAATACCGCTAATCTGAAATGTTTACTGACATCCTGCACCAATGTGTAATTATTGATGTTCACCAGGCGGAGCAACCTTAGATTTTCAAAGGCTACTTTGCATTCTCCATTTAGCTGTATTTGTTTTTCAATACGTTCTACTGTAAATTCTGTTCCATCTACTGTTACTGGTACTAGTTCATATCCTCTCCGCAAGTCCAGAACCCTTAAACATCTCTTCATTAAGCTGAGATGACTTCCTTCAAGTTCACATGGTCCAGAAAGAGATATCTACTTTGTTTTCTTTATCCTCTGCAGAATGTTTGCAGATCAAATGTACATTCAAATATGACTCACTATTTGAGTTTTGAATTTTTTTCACCAAAAATGAATTACATGAAGATATTTATAAAAAATTGTATAAAATTGTAGAAATTGTACCTCTTCATCTTGAAGAACATCAGTGAGAGATTGTAGGTCGGTGATTCTCTCCCCATCTGGCGATAACATTCTACCACGTGCTTGCACTATATCGTGAACATTCACCTTGCCTTCATTAGTCACATTTACAAGTGCCGCCCTTTGAAGCTCTTCAAACTCTGTCTCTCCAACACTATAGGCCACTAGATCTCGCCCCCAATTACAAAAAAGGAAGACTATGTCAATAAATGCCTCTTTACACTAGGCTTTCAAACGATTATATACAAAATCCACCATACGCTCGCTCAAATCATCCTCTTCTCCTCGGAGCAGCTCTGACTTGAGACTTTCAATTGCTTCTCTACAAGCTCTCACATCCAGATCAGGCTGAGTATGCTCGCACAGCCTCCCTCCAGCCAATTTCAGAACATGTGGAATTCCTTGGCATATTTGGAGTAGACCACCAATATCTATGGCGGGATCAAAGCTTGCTGAGTTTGCTTGCTGACTGCCTAATACAGACACATACAAGAGTTTTTGTGCCTCTTCTTCTGGAAGACATGTTACCTTATAAAAGCATCGTTCAATTCTTGCCTGGACAACTATTTGTGTCTCATTCAGGTTTCTAGTTGTTAATAGAATCCTGCTCTGTGGTGGAAGGGACGCCAGGTCAGCTACAGGCAGAAGCTTTTCTAGGTCACTTTGTCTGAGTGCATTGTCAATAAAAACAAAGACTGGTTGAGAGGAGTGTTCTTTAAAATACTTGGCCAACTCTTCCCGACCTTCATTCAAGCTCCTTAACTGAATATTGTACTTATAAAGGTCTCTTAATATTTGTTGTTGCAATGATTTAAGAGCATCCTCTGAACAATTTTGTTGAATGTCAATTCTACAATATTTATAACTCTTGAGGTCCAGTTTGCTGAAAACGGCAGTGGCTAGAGTTGTCTTTCCAATCCCACCTTGTCCGTAGATAACCACCACTTTAACTGATGAACTTCTTACATCTAAGAGTTCTGTTACGATGTCTATGGCTTCCTCGATGCCAAATGCAAAATAATATAAATTTCTCAATGAATAATTTATAAATTCTTATTTATGTTTCTGGTGAGATTGTGTGTAAGTTTATCAACATCAATGTTTCGGATCATACTCTATGATCCATCATCAGATTGAGAGAGTTAAGAAAAAACATAATTAATAATCTATAAATTCAAAATACTTCAAAGTTCATTTTAAGCATTAATAATTTGCCCCAAGTATATAAGGTAAATGCAATTGAAATTATTTCTTCAAAATCTCCAAAAGTAGTATCTTGGGATTTTACGATCTCTGAATTTAAGTGATAATTTATGTTCAAGTAATATCTTTTATTTTTGTGAAATAAATTTTACTTCAATATTCTCAATAATATGAGTTTATTTTAAATTAACTTCTTTATTATTCAATTAAAATATGTTCAATTTAAATTTAAATAAAAAATTTAAAAGCTACATTAATTATATCTATACTAACTATGATTATTATAAATTAAGATACTAGAGTATATATTAGTTTGTGATATTTCTATATTAGTGATGATTCATCATTAAGATGATGGGGAGTTCAGGAATAAAAAGATAGTGGATCATATAGTGTGATCTGAAATGTTAATATAAAAGAAATATGTACAATTTCAATTTAGAAATATCACATAATGTTATGGTAGAATGTATACAATTGATATGGGTGTGTACTTACAAATACATATATGTAGTTGAACAAAATTAATATTATTTTAAGCTTTATGATAGATTATTTTATTGAAATAATTCTGTAGTTAATCTAATTGATTAAATAATCAATATAAATCACATTTGTTAATTAAACTCCAAGTAAAATATCTTATATCAGCCTACTATATACATCTTTCTATTTTCTAATTAAATGCAGCCTAAAAAGACAAATTCAATAAACTGATAAATAGAACAAACCTAATGCATCTTAGCAGTATCTGCTTGAGGAGATCTTCCTTGGGAGGGAGGTAAGACAACCGGAAGCCTATTCAGAACAGCCATCATCGCCTCCAATGAGAGTTCTGAGTACTTGTGGGTGAGTTCTGCTTTTAATTTTTGTAGTTCACCACCGGCAACAGGAGCAGCAAAAAATCTACGCACTCATGAAAAAGTAAATATTTAGTATCATAAAAAGAGTGGGAAGTGGGAAAATCACATGAAACAGAAAAGTCAAGAGTAAAGGAGATGGATTTACTTGGATAACGCATGGGATTCCATTTGTGATATACAGAAGAGGGAGCCCTGTACAATAAATTGGAGAACATTTTTCAGCTTTTCTTGAGCCAAATGATCTTCCAACTGCTTGATATATTTCGCAAGGTTACACATGTAACAGAGAAGCTGTATAGAATCGTCTCCGTTGGAAGAGATCTAGTCAATCCGCTCCAACACAAAAGCTAAAACTAAGAGCTATTCCCAGCCATTGAATATGAGCTCCTTGGTTTGTTACATCAATCACCAACTTCTGCGTTTCGCGGTCAAGCCTTGGCATGATGTCCCTCTGCAGACCCACCAATAAAAAACACCATTTTTATATAATCTAATAGTTGTAATCTCAATATAATTTTCTTCCTACCATTAACTCAACAACATGGATTGAAAAAGGTTTAATGATAATGAATTTGCAGCAATTAAAAGTTTAGCTGAATACCTTGCACCTATGCCTAGATCACTGCAATACAGTCTGTAGTAGACCAGCACTGGAACTGATAGAAGCAGCCATAAGATTTGTCTTGGTGAGATGACCAATTGAATTAATCCTCCATTCGTTAATTGCATTTAAGATCTGGTCAATGTAAGAAATGAGTTCATCAATGTGGCTCATCTCTTCCACTCTCACCAGTTTAGCAATGACATCTGCACAGTCTGTAGAGCATGAAGAGCAGCAGCAAGTGTTGCCCATTTTCCTCTTACTGAGCTTAATGAAAGATTGAAAACAAAAAAGGATAACACTGGAAACGGAACAAGGTAAGACTGAACAGATTGCTCAGAATGGCTACAGATGAGTTTGTTTCTTAAGATTAACAGCCCCCTTGGGTAGAGTATAAATAGAAAGATTTGGAAAATGGGTAGATCCAAGAAGAAGATGGAAATACATAATGAAAATTGGCACCGTCAAAAATGAAAGAACAAAAAGATGGGAATCAATTTTTTGATTTTTTTGTCTAAGTTGTAAAGGAAGGGACAAGAACATATTGCGGGAACATAAATATTGGAATATGAATATTTCTTCTGAAATACTTATTTTCTAAAGATGGGGGTATGTATTCTTATTCTTGTTTGGTTAATGTTTTTTAAAATAAATAAAATTGGACTAAGAATTGTGAGAAATATATTAAAAAAATTAATTTAACACTCACAACCCTAATTGTTCGGCACTTAAAAGTTGCTCGGCACATGAAGGTGCCGAGTGCTAGTTTTACTCGGCACTTGAAGGTGCCGAGTCACAGATTGCTCGGCACTTGATAGTGCCGAGTGGTAGGTTGCTCGGCACTTGAGGGTGTCGAGTGACAGGCAACAGGTGTCGAGTTGGCTCAGCACAAGAAGAGCTCAACACAAAAAAATGCTCGGCACCAATGGATGCTGAGTGAGCTTGGCTCCAACTAAGAAAGAGGATGCCGAGTGTTCTGTTTCAAACTGAATAAATATAAGTTAAAGAATATTTCAACGTGAATGCTTTCACCATTAAAACCAAAGAGCCAAGCTTTAACATTTCAAACAAACTTGTCAAATGCAATGAATAGAAGAGGAAGATAGATTCAAGTATGACTGCTTGCTTTCTATTCAATCTTTCATTAACTTATTAGAAAATTTAGGAGCATTCGACTTCAACCAGAAAACCCTAAAATAACCCTAAATTGATAATACTTCAAACTTCAATAAACTTTTAAACTTGCAGCTCTAATGGTTGCATACAATGGTGCCTAGAGCAATCACTGCTTCAACAGGACAAATCTAACAATGAAAAACTTATAGAGTGAACAAGGGAAGCATGTGCAATTGCAAGCACAAACTTCTTTCCTTCTTCCTTCTCTGCTCAGCTCTGCAATTTCTCTTTAATCTACTTGATCTGCTTGAACTAACTAAATGAATGAATAAACATTCTTTTTTGTCATATCTTCCCCCCTCAACATCCAAATTAAAAATAAATGCCTATTGTTCATGGATGCCTGTGGTGACCTAACAAGGTAGATGGGCATGGGGCTCGAGGACAACATGCATTGACATTTAATTTTCCAACACTCCCCCTTTGTCCCAAGCCAAACAAATAAGGATCACAACTGATCCAAATCAACTACACCAAAACACTCTCTTAGGTGTACAAAACTTCCTATGCTTAATGGCTTTGTGAAAATGTCTGCTAGCTACTGCTCAGACTTGCAAAATTCCATCTTGATATCCCCATTCTCCACCTGCTCTCTGATAAAGTGATATTTGATCTCTATGTGTTTGCTTCTCCCATGGAAGACTGGATTCTTAGACAATGCAATTGATGAGATGTTGTCACAATAAATTGTGGTTCCAAACTCTTGCCTTTCATTCAAATCTGTCAAGATCCTCGTTAGCCAAATTGCTTGACATGCTGCTGCATTTGCTACTATGTATTCGGCCTCTGCTGTAGATTGAGCAAAAATAGGTTGCTTCTTGGATGCCCATGAAATTGCACTCGATCCCATATGAAACATGTATCCGAAAGTGCTCTTCCTATCATCTATACTTCTAGCCCAATCACTATCCATGTAACCAACCAACTTGAAATCATCATTTGTAGTATACAAAATCTCAAACCCCTTGGTACTTTTCACATACCTTAAGATCCTTTTTTTCGCTTGCCAATGGGAATCCTTTGGTGTTTCCATAAATCTGGAAATCAGACTTATTGCATGCATTAGATCTGGCCAAGTTGCAGTCAAATACATTAAACTTCCAACCATACTCTTGTATAGTGTTGGATCCACTCTCTTGCTAGAGTCTTCCTTGCTCAACTTCAGACCTACTGCTGTTGGTGTGGGGACTGGCTTGCTATTCTACATTTTAAATCTCTCCAAGATCTACCCTGCATACTTTTCTTGAGAGATGAAGATGCCATCATGCATTTCTTTTACTTCTATGCCTAGAAAGTATTTCAAGAGACCTAAGTCTGTCATTTCAAATTCACTTTTCATGGCCTCTTTAAACTCACCAATTAGAGCCTTGTCATTTCCAGTAAAAATTAAATCATCTACATACAAGACAACAATCAATACATTATCATCTTCTGCCTTGATGTAAAGAGTGGGCTCACCATTGCTTTTGCTAAAGCCAGTGCTCATCAAATATGAGTCAATCCTGTTGTACCATGCCCGTGGAGCTTGCTTGAGCCCATAAAGAGCTCTCTTCAATCTATATACTTTGTTCTCTTCACTTGCAACTTCATAACCAGGTGGCTACTCCACATACACTTTTTCTTTCAATACACCATTAAGGAATGCGAACTTCACATCCATTTGAAATACTTTCCACTTGTGCTGAGCTACAGTTGCTATAACAACATGTAAGGTTTCCATTCTTGCAACAAGGGCATATGTTTCATCATAATCTCTTCCATACTGCTATTTGTAGCCCTTGACTACCAACCTTGCCTTATGCCTATCAATCTTGCCTTCAGCATTGCATTTGGGCTTGTAGACCCATTTCACTCCAATCACATGCTTCTTGGGAGGCAATTCAGTTAGCTCCCATGTCTCATTTCTTTCTATAGCATCTATTTCCTCATCCATGGCCTTACACCATTTCTTCTCCTTGATTGCTTCTTCAAAATATATTGGATCACTATGAGAAAATAATGCAAAATTAACACTCTCATTATAATCTTCATACCTTTCATCTTGGTATATCTCCCTAAGACTCTTGGTCTTTCTTGGTAACAGGGAGGAGAGTGTAGGATTAGAATCTTCATTGATGCTGCATTGCCAACCAGCTCGGTCTTCACTAGTACTTGGCATTAACACTCGGTCATGCCTAGACAAGCTCGACAGTGACTAAACCTGCTTGCCTTTTCTTCTATTTGCTCCTTCTTCTTGCTGTTCATCAGCATCTTCTTCACTTATAATGGGCACTTTACTTGATGTGCTCAGTGACTCATCAATTGAACCATACCAAGACTAATTTTCAAGAAATTCCACATCTCTTGAAAGAGTCATCTTGTTGTTCAATGGGTCTTACAATCTATATGCCTTAGATTCTGGTCTGTACCCTGTGAAAATACATTTCACACCTTTGTCATCCAATTTCTGCCTTTTCTCTTTAGGCACATGTGCATATGCTACACATCCAAACACCCTTAGGTGTTCAACTGTCCATCTTCCTCATGACCATGCTTCCATTGGAATTTTGTCACAGACTGCCTTTGTAGGACACCTATTAATTAGGTAATCTGCTATTGCCACAACTTCTCTCCAAAATTCAGTTGGGAGACCTTTCTCTTTCATCATGCTCCTTGCCATTTCAACAATGGTCCTATTCTTTCTTTTAGCCACTCCATTCTACTGTGGTGTATAGCTGGTTGTGAGCTCTTTCTTTATGCCATATTTCCTGCAAAAATTTATAAAAAAATTGAAAGTATACTCCCCTCTTCTATCTGATCTTAGGACCTTGATATAATGTCCACATTCTCTTTCAGCCTTGGCTTTAAATTCTACAAATTTATCAAATGCTTCAAATTTACTCTTTAAGAAATACACCCATGTCCTACAACTGAAATCATCAATGAATGTCATGAAATAAGTACTCCCTCCAATGGAAGTAACTTGCATAGGATCGACTAGGTCGGTATGCACTAACTCTAATGGATATCTAGCCCTCCTAGAATTTCCAGAATTAAAGGGAAGCCTATGTTGCTTACCGAAAATACAAGCCTCACACTTGTCACAAAAATTTCTTACATGTGGCAAACCATCTACTATTCTTTTGTTTGACAATAAATTTAAACTAGCATAGCCAAGATGATCATACCTGAGATGCCACAACTATGAAGGGTCTTCAATCACACTCCTTAGAGCTGATTGTGTGGAAGGTACAACACCAACTTGAGATGAGAAACATGTCTCTATCTTCAAGGGAAACATTCTGTTCTTTGTCATTTGAACTGCTGCAAGTAAGTTCTTGCTCCCATCGTTTTCATGAATGACACACGTGTCATTCTCCATCAGCACTTGTATCCATTTTGAATGAGCTAACCAATGCTCATCAAATTGTGCTTCATACCAGGGGAAAAATACACATTTTGTATTTCCTTCTTCTCACCTTTCTTGGTGTGGACCATAATAGATCTTTTGCCCACAACTGGTAGGGTTCCATTGTTAACCATCTTAATTTCAAATTTGAAACTTTTGTCAATGAATGAAAACAAGGTTTCATTGCCACTCATGTGGTTGCTACTTCCACTGTCGAGGTACCAAACCTCAGGGCTTCCTTCTTCACCAACATTACACATGATGAAGGTAGTGGCATTATTTCCACTTCTCATGTTCACATCAACCACATTTGCTTGTCTTGACTGATTATTTTGCTTCTTCCAGCGTTCACTTGCATAATGCCCATATTTATGATAGTAGTAGCATTCTACATTACTATTATTTGAGTTGTAGTTTTTCTTACCTCCTCTTGAGGTATTTTGAGAGCTACTTGCTCCATCTGCTCTTCCTGAGCTTTCTGCTGCAGCATTCCTTTGTCCTCCATTACCTCGGCCTCTGCCTCTGGAGTTCCTGCCTGAGCCATTTCTTCCTCTTCCCCTTCCTCTTAGATTTGATTGAGCCTTGAATTCTTTCTCTTGGGAAGATGAAGAAGTAGATCTATTGATCCTATGCTCATGGGTTTGAAGTGTACACATCAACTCATCCATTGTCAAAATAGTGAGGTCTTTTGCCTCTTCTATGGTCATAACCAAATTTTCATATTTATGAGGTAAACTCCTCAATATCTTTTCCACTATCCTCTGCTCTTTATAGTCTTCTCCATTTGACTTCAATTGGTTAATCACATTGGAAGTTCTTGAACTGAAGTCAGCAACTGATTCATTTTCCTTCATCTGAAAGTTCTCAAACTCCCTCCTGATGTTCTGTAGCTTTATAGTACGGACTTTATTAATCCCCTTGAAATTTGTCTCAAGGATATCCCATGCTTCCTTTGCATAATTTTCTACTGCAATCTTTGGGAATACTATCTCTGTCATTGCTGCTTCAATCAAACTTAATGCCTTAGCATTCTTCCTCCTTGACTCTTTCAAATAAGTCTTCTGTGCATTTGTGAGAGCAGCATACTGAGTTGGATTAGTCACATCATTGAATCCATTGACCACAAACTCCCACAAATCATTTGCAACCATTATGGTTTTTATCTTCTTTTCCCATGTATCATAATTCTATCCATTAAAGGATGGTGGCTGCTACCATATCTTTCCTGCATCTCCTGCCATGTCAAAGATCCTAAGAAAACAAATGCCCTAACTCACTATGGATGTGGGGCCTCAAAGCTCTGGTACAATGTGAGAAATATATTAAAAAATTTAATTTAACACTCACAACCCTAAACCTAAAATTTTTCTTGGCCCTTAAAAGTTGTTTGGCACATAAAGGTGTCGAGTGCCAGTTTTACTCAGCACTTGAAGGTGCCAAGTCACAGATTGCTCGGCACTTGATGGTGCCAAGTAGTAGGTTGCTCGGCATTTGAGGGTGCCGAGTGACAAGCAATAGGTGTCGAGTTGGCTCGGCACAAGAAGATCTCGGCACACAAAAATGCTCGGCACCAATGGATGCCGAGTGAGCTCAGCTCCAACTGAGAAAGAGGATGCCAAGTGTTCTATTTCAAACTGAATAAATATAACTTAAAGAATATTTCAATGTGAATGCTTTCACCATTAAAACTAGAGAGCCAAGCTTTAACCTTTCAAACAAACTTGTCAAATGTAATGAATAGAAGAGGAAGATAGATTCAAGTATGCGTACTTGCTTTCTATTCAATCTTTCATTAAACTATTACAAAATTTGGGAGCATTCGGCTTCAACCAGAAAATCCTAAAATAACCCTAAATTGATAATATTTCAAACTTTAATAAACTTTTAAACTTGTAGCTCTAATGGATGAATACAATGGTGCCTGGAGCAATCACTGCTTCAACAAGACGAATCTAACAATGACAAACTTATAGAGTGAAAAAGGGAAGCACGTGCAACTGTAAGCATAAACTTCTTTCCTTCTTCCTTCTCTGCTCAGCTCTGCAATTTCTCTCTAATCTACTTGATCTGCTTGAACTAACTGAATGAATGAATAAACATTCCTTTTTGTCATATCTTTCCCCATCACTGTCAAAATTCAAAATCTCACCTACCAAAAATAAATGCCTGCCGTTCATGGATGCCTGCGGTGACCTGACAGGGTAGATGGGCGTGGGGCTCGAGGACAACCTGCAAGCGTTGACATTTAATTTTCTAACAAGAATAGTATTCTAATTCCATCTATTTAGGTGGAATTGTAAATGTTCATTTTTGGGTTAAAATTTGAATAAGTATTCCTATTTTATTCCTATTCCAATTTAATTTGGTACATTCAAATAGAAAATTCAAAATTTTAAGAATTTATATATGCCTTTTCGATTTATATTCCCACTGCCACACGGTAAAACAAATAGAGTTGACGTTAAAGAAGATAAAAAGCATTTGTGGAATACCTTTTTTAAAAGCCACGTACATGTTAAGACACCAAGAATAATTAAACCATGTCAGACGTTGATGGACATCTTTAGTTATTCTCTTTATTCTTCCAAGACAACAAAACTCTACATGACTCAGTAAACTGCGAACCTTCTATTTTTTACCTCTTTCCTTTTATCGATTCTTCTTTTCCTCTCTTCGTTGATCGAACTTTCTTTTTCTTTCATAGTAAACCCTCTATTTCGCTATTGTTACATTAGAATGAATCTTCCAAGGGGAGGTTTTTTTTAATTTTTTGATTTATTTTAATTCTATTTTACTAGAAAGATGACATCTTGAATGATACATTTTCATTTATTCATAGCATTCAAAGACATTTTTATCTTAAAATAGATAAATAATAATAGACATGTATGTATATCTAATGTAAAGAATATATTTTAGATTTTAATTAATTTTTTTGTTTTATGCGATGTGATTCTTTTAATTTGAACATTTTTATGTCTTCCTTTCTAAAGATAATGAGATATATTATTCTTATTAAGGTACAAGGTTGATGATATTCAATGTAATTTTCGTCGATCTTTATTAAAATATTCTGATCTATTAGTTGACATGGAATTGGAAGACTTACTTATCAGTTATTGCATTTTGTTAGTTTGTGTATTGGTTGGTGCTTTTACTAAAGGTTTGTATTGCTTGCTTATGGCAGTTTTTGGCTTGATCCTATCTAGATGAGTTTTGGTCCCAATTGTGCATTGTAGCACACTTCACATATATGTTATAATAGAGAATGTTTTGGAGATGATGTTAGCATTGGTTTGAAGCTTGACATCATGTATAATTGGTCTAGGTAGTCTTCATTCATTTTCTTACAATGCGAGAATAGCAATGGGTCAACCTATTTCAAAAATGTTGGCCAACTAGACAGATCCAAGCCTATTGTATATATTGAGCATGTAGTTATGGAAGAAGATATATGATACATGAAACATAACGTGTGTGTGTGTGTGATAAATATTAATGCATGTGTAATTCTTTGTGTGGCTTATGTGGATTATATGAAGTGACTATAAATCTATGCAAAGGAGATGCATGCTCATGCATAAATTTTTTTAGATCTTAGAGGTGTACTTTATGTCTATTCATATCTTTCAAAATTAAGCCTATGGGTATCGATAATGAGCCCTCTTCTATTGGAAGTGAGATATGCATATCGATAGTGAAAGCTCGGTAGTGAGCCTTCTTATATTGGTAGTGAACCCCCTTTTAGCAATGAGTGTATTTGGTAGTGAGCCTTTGTACAAATCACCTTTATAATCACCCTAATAGATGCTTTGATATTATATGAGAATTAGAGAACACTATTATTTTTCTTAGTTCATTTTCCCACATCAAATATGGTGTTGTTTTTTTTCAAAATTCTTGTGTAGTTCATGTTTATCCTTACTATGGATGTTTAATGTAGTCAACCAATATATCTTAAGCATACATTATTATTGGTTTAGTGTTAATCAACAAAGGAAATTTTTGATTATTTGTGTTAGATAATTGATCCACCCCACTCTTAGTTATTTGATTTGTTAAAAATTTTGATTATATGGGTGAACATTACTTGTTTACTATGTTGGAAATATTGCATCATACTCTCTAATATCCTCTCACTCTACTTTTACATGGGCTCCATTTAATCATTCATTCTATCTCTTTCTTGGTGTTAGTGATATGCATGATGATGGGTTAAACTTGTGCACTTTTGTTGAATTCTAATGAAGATATATAATTGGTGATAGATATTTATGATAAAAATTCATCTTGTCTAATACAAAGGAACCTTAATCAGTTAGGAATTACCATTTATAAAATAGAAAATTGGAATTTTTTTTCTTTTGGAAGGCCTCAGGAAAAACCCATTAAGAAAGCTCATACATGAAAGGACAAAGGAACTTAGGGAAAGAATGCATAGAAGGAATAAGAAATTTTCTATATGAACTATCACAAGTTGGTTAAATAAAGAAGGTACATGGACCTAAAGTGAATAATTATAAAGCTTTTTTAAATGTGAAAACTAAAGTATATAAAATGTGGAGGATAGTTCCATGAAATCAAGAAATTAAAGTATCTAGGACAAAGGTATAATAAAGGATGAGTAGTGAGATTAGACATGAAAATAAAGTAGCAAAAACATGATTTATAGGTAGCTCAAATTCATGAGATAGCTTTAGAGTGTACAAGTAAAAAAGGTCAAAACACCTTAAATATTTAATCCAATAGAATGATAATGATGATGATGATGATGATGATGATGATGATGATGATGAAAAAATGGAAACTACATCAATTAAGATAATAGTTAGAGGAACCATAGAGGGATGCTAATAAACAAGTACACAAAATATTGGGAGACAAGAATTTAAAAGTGTTGATGATTAACAAGCTACAATTATATTTGGTAAAAGACTAGGTATATGTCTTCAGAAAGGATGGCCTCTCAAGTGAACAAGGTCTCCCAATCATACAGTGGGTGGCATATCCTTCTAGCTCCTCTTTTATGGGCAATTATAATAATGCTTTCTCAATTGATGTCATTTATATTTCTGGTACTAGTGGATAATTGGAAAATTAAACCTTTCATGAAGTCTTTATAGGAGTCCTTGAAGGTATGGGATTTGAGATTGAAGTCTCTTCCAAGTTTTAGTTGTAGGAAGCCATGTAAGTAGAAGAGGTTAGAGCCCCTTGTACATTATGTTGGTTGTCAACCCTAATTAAAAAATGTCTAAAGCTATTGAAAATAAGAAAGATAGGTTAAGAAGTGTTTTAATATTTCAAGTGACTTAGGACATATCTATGATGACCTCTCATAAGTTCATGAATAATATTGAATGTATGGTTTAAGAATCTAGCCTTTATTATATCTATTCTAGAATGATTCAAAGAGGCTTATTTCTTATGTTTTTAAAATCCCTCTTAGCCAAAAAGATATGGTAAGGAAACAAGTTTTGAATATTATCTCTTCTTCTTATAGGGCCTTTCCTTGCTTACTAGATTCCAATTAAAAATAAGCATTATCTATGTCGAAGACTAGATGGTTTCCTAATAAGAATGTCTCATCTTGTCTTTGGAATTTTCTTCACAAGACTACCAAATATTTAGGAAGGTTTCTAAAATGGAGAAGTCTAAAACTTTGTTAGCATACTTGGATATGAAGCTTCTTATGGCCACAATCTTGGTATCGATATCTAAAGATTATGGAGATTGAAATGTGTGTTGAAATTATCCATTACATGATTTAACTTTAGTTGGGCAGCTAACCAAAAAATTAATATGGGGAGTTACATAATCTAAAGAGTTTCAACACTTGGAAGCTATGGGGAATAAGTATCACTATAACATTTAGGGTCAAAGTACGACATCACTTTGTGATAGTGGTGTAAATTGTTTTGGTTTTCATGTTTTTTTTTTTGCAATTGTCCCTAATGCCATTGCAATACCATCATTGGCATCATAATTGTGATGATCACATGAGTAGAAACCAAAAAAAAATCATGATATAAATCATTCCCCATTTGTTTTGATTGTGGAGAGCTACGCATGAAAGAGGGTGGAGAGCTCTGAATGAGGGTAGAGAGCTCTGAACGTTGTTTTTCCCTTGTGATTGATCTATTTCGTTCATGTCCCTTGTGATCTCTATATTTTTGTGCCCTTGCTCTATAGTTTTTTTGTTGTACAGTGTGCTTGTGATCTCCATGCCATTACTCTATGATTTTCTTCAAGGGCTATGTAAATTTTCTTTTCTTTTCCTTCTAATCATGTATCCCTTTATATTTCCTTCTAAACATGTATATCTTAGAGAACTTTCTTGAGGTGATTACTAGATCTTAGCACAATATAAAATTGATCCAATTGCATACATATTCTAGAATCCAAATAATAAAATGATAAAACTCACTCGACTTGTGCTAAGTGAGATAGCTCAAGACCCTGCAAA
Organism: Cupressus sempervirens; assembly: GCA_028749045.1. Classification (NCBI taxonomy): domain Eukaryota; kingdom Viridiplantae; phylum Streptophyta; class Pinopsida; order Cupressales; family Cupressaceae; genus Cupressus; species Cupressus sempervirens. Next base: position 690,473,094 of record CM053785.1, read on the forward strand.
AAAATAATGCAAACCAAGGAAATCGGGTAGAGTTCACAAAAAAATATACAAAAACATATCATAGTAGATATTTTTAGATAGAAACAATTCATAACCCACTTAAGTAGGTCTAGTTGTTTATTAGCTAGGTTGATTACAAATTCCTATAGAATAGTCATTAGATTAGGTACAATGAAACAAACAATGAGTTGTTTCTAGCTAGTAGGATCAAATACAATTTTCCAAGGTGATAAAATTGCATATTTAGATACATCACTTTCATGTCATGCATGAAGTGCATTCCCCAATTTATAACAAATGGTTGGACACAAAGGCTCCATACGCTGGCCCAACAATGGAAGCCAAGGATGTAACCATGCATCTATTGGCACAGTCTCCCTGCAACGATCCCAAGTATCTATGACAGTTGTTAATTTGGGCATCACTATATGATCTAGAATTTTATGAAGTACTAAAGCTAGTAGTAACTTATCCCATGTCTCCATAAAATGTAGCATAGTTTCAAGGTCCCTTGGCTCCTAGGAATTTTTAGTAGCTATTCTAACTACTAGATGAACAATTTTAGTGAAGAGTTTAGTGTAATGAGTTGAAGAAGCAAGTTTTTCTTCTGTATAAATGTCATAATCATGAGGCCCATTCCCTTGGAAAAGCCTCTTCCAAAATAACATTACCTATAAAACATGAAAAGGATGTTGAAGTGGTTTCCAACCTTGAAACACTCTCATAAGCAATGTATACTTGGGATCATTGCAAGGAGACTATGCCAATACTTGAAACACTCTTATAAGCAAATGTTGATGACAAATTGCACATGGATACATGAAAAATAAAAAAACTTGTAGTCCTCCTGATATTTGTATTGTAAATTCTCAAAGACACTTGCAAGTGATTCCAATGTCATAATACCTACAACAATACTTTCCTGGTATCTACCCAATGGCTCCCATAATATCCTCTATGTTGTCTAGTTGTTATTTCTATTGTGCAATCTCTTTCTAAAGCCTTTCCTTATCCTTTTCTCTCATGCCTTAAATTTTGATTATCAAAATTATGAATATCTACCTCTACCATATCTAAAATCAACTTCACATTTTGTTGTAACTCTAGCATAGGTGTTTGATCATCGATTGCTTTCATTTCGCCATTCAAGTTTTCAAAAATGGTCAACAACCTCACTTATGAACCTCTCATGTCAAGCACTTTCTATACTATTTCAATATCATGTTCTTTCTTATGAGCTAATAGTTCTTTAGGTGCATTTTTTTGTAAAACATTAATTTTGTTGAACAATTGTAAACTCTTAGAAAGTGCATTGTTGTTTTCATGTATGTATATATGTATGTATGTATGTATATATATATGTATGTATGTATGTATGTATGTATATATGTATGTATGTATGTAAGTAAATAGATATATTTGTGTATGTGTGTGTGTGTGTGTGTGTACATGGAGTGATCTTTTGGATTGTGGATTATAAATTAAAAAAACATGACATTAATCATTCCCCATTTGTTTGATCGATTGTGGAGAGTTGGGTGCAAAAGTGGGTGGAGAGCTCTGAACATTGGTCGAGATCTAGTATTTTTTTGTAATTCCCTTGTGATCATTGTATTTCATTGCCATGGCATGACCTTGTATGTGTGTGTGTGTGTGTGTGTGTGTGTGTGTGTGTGTGTGTGTGTGTGTGTGTGTGTGTGTGTATATACACATATACATATATATATACCATTTTATATATATTTATGTATATATATATGTATATTTATATGTATATGTATATATATATACATATACATATACATATACATATATACAGAGAGATCTTTTGGATTGTGGATTATAAACAAACAAAAAAATACAACATTAATCATTCTCCATTTGTTTGATTGATTGTGGAGAGTTGGGTGCAAAAGTGGGTGGAAGGCTCTGAAAATTGGTCAAGATCTAGTATTTTGTTATAATTCCCTTGTGATCACTGCATTTCATTGCCATGTCATGACCTTGTGATCTCTGTGCCCTTGCTCTATGATTTTATTCAAGGCGAGAAGAGGTACCTGTGTAAATGTTCATTTTTTCCCTTCTAAATTTTATCTCTCTATATTTCCCTCAATAGGTGAATAAAGAAGATTCTCTTTATGTATATGTATGTGTATATAAACATACATATACACACATGTGTATGTGTTTGTGTCTATGTATGTATGTTTGTATATATAAAGAGAGAAGTTCTTTGTACATATATGTATGTGTATATATGCATACACACACATATGTGTGTGTCTATGTATGTATGTATGTATATATATAGAGAGGTCTTTTTTAAGGTGCTTATTACATCTTAGCACAATAGAAAAATTGATCTAGCTACATACGTATCCTAGAATCCAAATAATAAAACAATAAGACTCACTCAACCCATGCTAAGTGGTTTTCCTCAAAATCCTGCACACAAATAATGCAAACCAGGAAAAATGGGCAAAGTTCTCAAGAAATTCTACAAAAACATATCATAGTAGATATTTCTAGAAAGAAACAAGCCATTACCCAATTAAATGGGTCTAGTTGTTGATTAGCTAGGTTGATTACAAATTCCTATAGAATTATCATCAAAGTGCGTACAATAAAATGAACAATTAGTTGTTCCCAACTAGTAGGATCAAATATAGTTTTCCAAGGTGATAAAATTGCATATACAGATGAATTTGTTGCATGCCATACATGAAGCACACTCCCCAACTTATAACGAATGGTTGCATATAAAGGCTCCATATTGATGCAAAGGTAAGAGTGGTGGGAGTCAAAACCAAGTTAATCCCACTTAAACCTAGAAGGGAAGTATAAGGTTCCCCAAACCCTCTACACAGAAAAAAACTACACCAACAACTCCAACACCTCCCCAATGATTAGGATAGGTGTCTTAGGCTAAATCAATGTGGATTCAAAGGGTTTAAACCAACTTTTGGTCCTCAAGTAACATCCAACACCCAAATACCTCAAATTGTCTTAGAGGCCTAATTGATTTCCCAGTAGCCCTACAGCAACATAAAAGTAAACTTTCCTCTCAAAATTTCCAAAACACTCCCCATATAAATGGTGGATTTAGATACCCCTTAAGTCATAATACGACATATTAGAAGGGTTCCATGTTTTCCTTTGGACCATATCCTTCTGTTACCACACTATGCCTCAAAAATGCATGAAAAGAGGGCAATTTGGCAAAGAAACTACAATTTTATTGTATTCCCAAGACCCCAAACTAATATTTATGTCACAAACTGATACTTATTGATAAGGAAAATTCAAAATGGTAGAAGATCAAATGCAATATGAAACTTAGGCATCATTTGTAGATGACATTGCATGTAGCACTGACCCCATCTTCATGGCCTATAAACTTATAAAAAATATAGTGATAAAATTATTAACCTTGTCCTTGATTGAAACATAATTAAGAAGATAGGGTTACTAAAAGAATTCATACTTAGAGTCAATTCTATGAAGGTAAGTAGTAATTAATCTTAAGCAATAATAAAAGTTCAATTGATGTTTATATTTTATAGTATCTTATGGATCATGATCTAAAAATTTATTTTTTCTTCTTACAAGGTTTTGTGACACCTATGAGACCACATGATCAATATGGTCAGGGTTTTCATTTGCGCAAACCTTCATGTAAACAATACCTTCTCTTTACAACATTATAAAACTTAACTTTGATCTGTATCCATTACAAAGGAATATAAACAATGCTTCAAATGTATTTGCTAACAATGTGTCTTAATCTTCTTGATGTCCTTGAAAATCACAGTTCAATTCGAAAGTCCATAAAACAACTCCTATGAGAAGAAAGAATGCAAGAGTTGTACACAATATTCTTGTATCAAATTTATGCACTATTGCAATTATACAAACATAACGCTAGTATGCATATGCAAATTAAAGTGCTAGTGCATCAAAAAATTACAACATGAGAATTATATGAGAGCTATAACCTGTAGATTCTTATCTTAAACTATTGTCTGTATATGCAACCATAATAAGAAGCTATCAATTTCTCCCATAGAAACCAATCATTTCATACTAATATGATGAGAGGGTTGGATCTGATACTCCAAATGAAAGAATTGGTACATTAAGTTCACTGGCTACATGTGAAAAAATCTAAGTAATAATAGAATATTGTGGCCCTATGAAGATAGGGTAACAAGAAGTTTAAGAAAGTGACTTGAAAAGTAAATCCCTAATGGACATATGCAATGGAAACAAAAAGTCTATGAGTTAAGCCTTTGAAAAGATCGGTAGGTAACCAATGAAAATAGGAGCAACACTTAGTTCCAATGATTCAATTATCAATGAGAATTTAGCAACCATAAGGCGTTTCACTTTTCATCAAGTTGAAAGGCCACAGAAAGTGTGTTCATGTGAAGAAAAATTCTATCTAGGAACAATAGGGTGAACCCTTTTCCAGCTAAGTACATTAGCAGAATTTGTAAGCATGTTGCAAACACCAAAATTAAAAGATCGCTCAATCAAAATAGCACAACAAAACTATTGGCTCCATTAAACTTCATGAGCATACATTCACAAAATATAACACAATTAGGCAAGAATAATTACACTCCAAATGAGTGCACCAATAACATATATTATTACATCAAAATAATGACTTGGTTAACATATTTAATTCCTCGATTTATAAGAAATCTTCTCCTCAATTTGTGTTGAGAGTGGGTGATCTCTTCATGCAAATATATGCTACACTAACAAAACAAATCTAATTATGATCAAACTAACTCTCTAAATGGTGCTAAGTAGGACTTCACCCTTGTTTATATCAATTAATGGGTGCATGAGTCTTTACATATCTTAAAACTAAGAAAGAAGAAGTAGATAAGAAGAGGGAAGCTATAAGAGGATCTAGGATTTGCTAGATTCTCCAAAAATGGATGCTTGACCTTCTCTAGGTGTTTCTAGGAGTTGAACTACAGTCAGAATACATTTTTGGTGCATGAAAAGCTCTAAATTTGGAATTGGTAGTTAACTATTGGCACACCTCTGAATTCTTCAAAAAAATTAGTGCACCTTTGGAGAGGCATGCCTTGTGCACCTTTGGAGTAGCACACCTTAGTGAAATTTGTGTAGGGGGGTCAATTCACCAAAAAAATCAAAGTTCTCAATTTTGAAAAAGGTTTCTATGTTCTTCTCAAATAAGGTTTAGGAGCACTCTAGTGTACTTTTTTTCCCCTTTTTTGATGATTTATACACTCCTTATAGCCAAAACTTTTCATAGATTTGAACTCTTTCTATCTAAAATACCAAGGCACCTATGTTGAATCTTGTCACTAATAGTTGAATAAGATGAGGAACTTATTCAGATTCACATGTACAACCTCTAAATCTTTGATCTTGAGTATAAATTCATGAATCAAAACTTTCGTGTGACTCCTTTGAAGGTAAAGGTTACCAACTTAGGTTAGATCTCTATTGCTACAAATAATGAAGATGTTATGATAAATTGTGCAATTGCACATTATGCACCATACCTTCATGTTATGTGCACCTTCGTATTATGTACACTTTTGTGCACTGTGAAGTCCATTCCTTGATTTCCTCTTCTCTTCAATTGCCCAATTAGAGATCAGGGGATCAAGATTATCCAAAATGAGCAAATGTTTGAAACTTTTTCATATTTTTTAACAAGATTTTTTAGGCATTTTTAACTAGCTTTTTTGGAGGTATTCTCCTCAAAATTTTAAGTTGAAACTTTCATCTGTCCCTAAAACTGGGTAGTCAAAGGCTCAATGTTTTAGGGACTAAAATTACCTATTTTTGGTTCTTCATTCCAATGGTGTAAACAGTTTTGAATTTTGAGCTCTAGGTCAAAATTTATGACACTGAAAAGTTAAGTATGTCTTTTTATTTGTACAAAGAAGAAAACATTAGTTATCTTATGTTCAAAAACCCAAACTCACAAAAAACCTAGCCCAAAACACTCAAAGAAAACTAGAACACTCAATTTCTCCTCCAAAAGCCTGGGATGTAAAATAGTGCACCTAGCACACCCTTACAGGTGCACATTGTGTGCAAAATGGTTGTTTTATGACCTTTTTACCATGGATGCACATGTGCACAAATGCACACCTTGATGAGGTCTACACATGTGCAACTACACATCTATACATTCTAGGTGCAAAGGGAAAAATTGATCCTTATGCTTTTTGTGCAAAGGGTGCACACATGTGCACCTTGATGGGTGCACATGTGTGCACCCTTATGTATTCCTATGTTATTTTTTAGAGAAATATGTGCTTCCTATAAGTGGTTTGCATTGTGTGTGAACAAAGGTGTGCATGTGTGCACCTTTAGTGTTTTCTAACTTGTGTTTTTTGTTTGTGCATAGGTTTAGTGAACCTATGGAGGTGCAAAGGTGCAGTAGTAGATAAGCATGTGAGAACAAGTGAATAAGAGTACAAGGGTCTTGGGCTTGGTACGCACACCCTTTAGAGGTGCTCATGTATGTATCTCAGAAGGGAATAGGTATGCACTTGCGTAATTAGCACACCTGTGCACCTTTAATAGGTGTGCATGTGCACTAGTGTGCATCCATGCACTTGAAACACTTTAAAAACATCCATTTTATCCTATTCTAACTCCACTAGGTTTTCTCAATTAGAGAAAATGCTAGACCATGACTCAAAGGGTTGTTCCAAATTGACTAAGGCCCCAGACTAGGGGTCTAAGAGACAAAAAAAATTACTAGGGAGTCCCCATTTCTAGGAGAAATGAGGCATGCATTGTGAAACCACAATACACACATATACACACACAGACATTATAGTTATGTAATATTTAATTACACCTCTTGCCTTTCACAACACCCCCTTATCTCAAATCTATCTCAACCTAATTACTCTATTTCAATATCTCTTCCCTCTCTTATTATTACTATCTCCTCCCACTCTAGCTCTCTCTCTCTTTGAATATTGAGCTATTCTATGACCTAATTACCCTCTTTCTCTATTTATATCTCATATTTTTCCCCATCATTCTTCTCTCTACCTCATCTGCCCCTCTCCTTCACTACTTCTCCTAAATCTCTTCACTAGTAATAGTCTCTCTCCACAAACTACTCTCTCTCTCTCTCTCTCTATCTCTCTCTCTCTCTCTCTCTTATAGGCGTACCTTAGTTTTTTGTATTAACATGGTATCTAGCATTCAATTAAATTTAGGATTGGGTTTCTTAGGAATAATATTCTATTGTGTTTCAAATGAATGGTAAATTTTTCTTGGAAAGTGTTTGTTTTAACATTAAGGTTAACTTTGGTTCACATGTGTGCACACGCATAACCACACACATACATATTATATTTATGTAATATTTACTTGTACCTCTTTTCTTTCACAACACCCCCCTTATCTCACATCTATCTTAGCATAATTACTCTATTTCACTATCCCTTCCCTTTCTTGTTATTACTACCCCCTTCCCCTCTCTCTCTCTCTCTCTCTCTCTCTCTCTCTTTGAATATTGAGCTATTCTTTGACCGAATTATCCTCTTTCTCTATCTATATCTAGTATTTTTCCCCATCATTCTTCTCTCTACCTCATCTGCCCCTCTCCTTCTCTAATTCTCCTAAATCCCTTTACCAACAATAATCTCTCCCCACTAACCTCTCTCTCTCTCTCTCTCTCTCTCTCTCTCTCTCTCTCTCACACACACACACACACACACACACACACACACACACACACACGTGTGTTAGGTTTTTGTATTAACATAGTAATTAAATTTAGGATTGGATATCTAAGGAATATTATTTTTATGGGTTTCAAATGAATGGTAAATTTTTCTTCTGAAGAGTTAGTTTTAACATTAGGGTTAACTTTGGTTCACATGCACACACATCCACAACCACACACATGCATGTACACACACACACACACACACACACACACACACACACACACACACACACACACACACACATTATATTTATGTACTATTTATTTGCACCTCTTATCTTTCACAACACCCCCTTATCTCACATCTATCTCACCCTAATTATTCTATTTTGCTATTGTAGTGCCTGCCCCTAGTTCACATTTTGTTTTAATTGCCAAACTCTTTTAGGCCAGTTTTATACTTGATGTTTAGTAGCATTACTTTCAGATTATCAGATGTTGTTTTACACTCAATTTATTATATGATGAGATGACTTGGTACTCTATATTTCATGCATGTATGATGATTATTCAATGTTTTCAATTATCAATGATGATTAGTTATATGGTTTATTATCACACGTGCTTTCTTATGGATACTTACCCCATACTGCATGTGTATGGTGTGCGTGTTTGTTTTCTTTATGTATGGTTTTTCTGATGTGGTTAAGGAAGGGAGTCGTAGTCACCTGCTAGTCAGGATCTACACAATGCACCACTTCTTGCCATTGTCTGTTTAGCTTAGAATATTGTGTCTGTACATGCGTGGATTTTATGCAGGTTGTAGGTACCGAGTATCGACTTCTCTGAATTGCCAGGATGAGCGTACCCTATTGCATTATCTCAATGGTAAGAGAGGGGAGATAAACTCTTAAGTCCAACTCCTAAACCCTTTAGCCAAGTGTCCTAATTGATAATTAGGGCAAGTATCTGAGTTAAGTACCCTCTGAATGCATCAAATGATGTTATTTCGTGATTATAACCCTTTTTGTTTGATTTAGTATGTATTTTTCTATGATGGGTTTTCGTATGTTGCTTTATGAGTCCTTGATGTATTTTCTATTAATTAAGTTTAATTAAAAGGATTAATTAATGATTTAATTTAATAGAAAATTATTATGATATTTTAATATTTAATTATATTTAATTAATTGCAAAATTAATTAAATAAAAAGAATTAAATTTGGAAATAAAAATTTTAAGTATAATTTTAGAATGTGATAATATTTATTTAATTTAATAATAATATATATTTAGAGTTCATTTTTAAATAAATGCTAAATATTATTATTAATTGAATTAATAAATATTTTATCAATTAAAGTTTCTTAAATAAATTAAAAGTGGAAAAGATATTAAATTATTAAAGGTTTCTAGATCGCATGATCTAAGCATGAGTTTAAATATAAAAGAAATTAATTAAAATGATTAATTAATGATTTAATTTAATAGAAGATTATTATGATATTTTAATATTTGATTATATTTAATTAATTGAGAAATTAATTAAATAAAAAGAATTAAATTTGGAGATAAAAGTTTAAGGATAATTTAGAACATTATAATATTTATTTAATTTAATAATAATATATTTAGAGTTCATTTTTAAATAAATGCTAAATATTATTGTTATTTAAGTTAATTAAATATTTTATCAATTAACTTTCTAAAATAATTTAAAAAGTGAAAATATATTAATTATTAAAAGTTGTAAGATTGCATGATGTGAGCATGTGTTGAAAATAAAGAAATTAATTAAAAAGATAAAATAAGAGGAAATTATAATGTTATTTTAATTTCATAAAGTGCGCATGGGATTAAAAGTAATAAAGATTAAAAATAGAAGTCAAGTGGAAAAATTAAATAAAGTTATTTAATGATTCATTTAATATGCATTAAAAAGATAAAGCAAAGATTAATAAAAGATAATTGGGAGTTAACTCAGTTGAGCAAAGATTCCTCTCGGGTGAACGCACAATTAGTGCCCCGATTTGAGGAGAAAACTCCTTATCACAACTTTGGGGTTCATTTTTGGGAGACACGAATTTGGACCATGAATTTTGGAGACAGGAATTTTGGAGAGAGTTTTTGGAAGCAAATTTCAGAAGGAGAATTCTAGGAAGGATTTTCAGAAGAAAGTTATTGAAGAGAAGCGAGTCCTCTTACAGTTTTGGGGATTGCATGTTAGCATCAGGTTTAGGTAGGGTCTGGTATTTTGACCCCTAAATGATTTAAGAAATTTAATATGATTTTTCTACTTCGTGATTGTAAGATCTTGTCTTCTCGAATGTGTGAATTATTCGTTCTAGATCTGTTGCTATTCGATTTCATCTGTAAACCTAGATTGGAAAACTATTCAGAAAACCTCATTCGTAGGTAAAAAGGGAATTTGGATTAAATCGGGATTTGGGTTGAATTAAATAGAATTGAGAAATTTAAATTTGGAAGGAGTTTGAATCTTTGGAAATGAAAATTTTAAGATGAAGTTCGGATGGTAAATCAAATTTAGATAGTAAATTCGATTGGTTGATTGTTTTCTTCCTATAAGAGATTTGCTAGGTTTTCACAAAAAAAAATATGTTTATATAAAAATTAAAATAAAAATAAAAAATTTATTTAAGACAAGAATTTGTTTTATTAATATTTTTCTTGAATTTATAAAAAACTCATTTAATAAAATGTTTTGTAAAAATATTCATTACAAGAAAAATATTTATTTTTAAAAAGAAAATAATTTTTGGGTGGGGGCTATTCCACGCACCCCACCCACCTTTTTTTTACTGCCGTCGGTAGTCTGCTAGTGTAGGGACTGCGTCAACCAGGCTGCCGCAAGCCCTGCGTCAGTAGGCCTGCTGCGCTGGCCTGTTTGAAAGGCCGATGGCCTATAGTATTATATAATGTTTTATTTATTTATTTTAATTTGATTTTAATTATTATTTTTAATAATATTTTAATAATTCTTAATTATTATTTAAATTATAATTATTAGCAAATTTTTAATATTGTTTAATTAATTTAAATAATAATGTATTTAAAAAAAAGTTTATTTTATTTAATAAAATTATTAGTAATTATATTATTATTAATAATTGATAATTCTAGAGTTGGTAATATAAGAACTTAGTTGAATTATCATTTGTTAATTTAATTAAACATTAGTTTAATTAAAATTAACCATTGATGAATATAGTTAAATGAAAATTGTAAATCTATAAATTACTTATTTATTTTAATAAGTATCTTGTCTTTAGATCATTTTAGAAAATTGTTTTAAAACCAAATTAGGGTTTTAGCTTGATCCTAATTAAATATAAGAATAGGTTAAGGGATATATTGTAAATCATAAGTACCTAGATTATACACTGGAAACGAGAATAGAAACCCGTACATTTGAATTAACATTATATTATTAAGATTAAATCAAATTGTGAGACTATTCTATATTTCTATGTGTTATCTGTATTATGGGGTGTTTAGGTTTTGTCCTAGTGTTGACCAGTCCTAGGTTGTTATCAGAGGCTCGAGGATTATGTGAATGTGATGTAATGTTGTTTTGATCTCGATCTTTTAAACCCAACCCTGGTGATGTGTTGATATGCTCTATGACATGTTTGTGATTATTGTTTGTTATTGCTTTCCAGTTTTCTGGTGTGAAGCTGAAGTGTATGTATATAAGATGCCTGACTTAACCATTTTTGAGTCTCGATCAGTTATATTTGATAACCATTTTTGAGTCTCGATCAGTTATACTTGGATTGCTTTTCGGTCGCTTGAGAGGACTGAAGTGTTTGTTATGTTCTTGATGATGTCATGTGTTGACTTGACCATTTTGGAGTCTTTGATCAGTATTGTGAATTATCATTGATGCCTTCAGTTGTTGATAGAGAACTGTTGTGATCATATGATTATTATTTGATGCTTACCTGTTGCTCATGAAGAACTGATGTAATTTTGTGGCTTATCTTTAATGATGTTTTTCAGTTGCTTGTATAGGACTGAGGTGATTTTATTATGATTCTTTGATTTTTCATTTCATGAGCCTAGGGTAGGTTATCTATGTGTAGTGTCGGGAAGTGGCTTGCAATGGGGATCGGGGCCCTAAGAGGCTGCCTGGAGTAACCCATTGTAAGTTGTTTTAACAAGTCAAAACATCTCACCTAAATACTGACTTAAATGAACCTAATAAGATAATTGTATGTTCTCTCACATGCCTTGAGTGCTAGTACAGGCTAGGATGGGGTAGAGAGAACACTTGGTTACAACCTTGCATTCTGCAGTATGCCTCGTCAGTACGAGAGGATACTAGTGGCCGCAGGAATCACTAGGGACCCGAGATTCCTAAGGGATTGCTCGGCTAACTTCTACGTGACTTTTTTGATGACACTTTCCCGCTTGCATAGCAGGTTTCCTACGTGTCTTTGTGGTGCCTCTGGGTCTAGATGTCTTTCTATGTTGGAACCTTTGAGTTAGTATACTTTTAGGATTTCCCAGACTTAGAGAGTACTTGTGTTTTGTGTTTTGATACCTTGTTTGGGACATGAGACTATCTCCTCAGCGCGGTGGGAGTGGACCATTTAGATTCCACGCGGTCGGGTGGTAGTGCTTTTACTCTTACCATTTGAGATCTATCTGGTGCTACCATGGCTGGAGCTTCTTGGGATGCTTTTTCATAATGTTTAGGTGATGTGTTCTACTTTGGAGGATCATCTTATGCTTTATTCTAGCATGTTAGATTTCTTTATGCATATAAGGTAGTATGTTTTAGGAGTGATGTCCCTATTACTATACTACCGATGATCTCTTTGGTGACTTGGGATGTTACGCGTGGGGGATGGCTAAGGCCCATGATGGTCTAATGATGTTATTGATGGTTGGGAGGAACCACACACTTATATTAGTTGTGTTTTATGATAGATGGATAGTTGTATTTCATGTTGGATGTTTATATCTTTTATGATGGATGGATGTATCGAGTATGGTATATGGTTTCATTTATTTTACTGTACTTTGTATCATGGATTTGAGGATGATGTATCTTTATTTCTACATATGTATATTCTTTTAAGCCTTTCATACCCTGTGACATGTACAGTGGATGATTGAGCATTCCGAATTAATTTGCCAAGAGGCATTCAGAGCAAATGTATATTATGGACATTGGACTTTCTTATTATTCTTTCATGTGGATGTGGTAGTTGCTAGACTTAGAATTAATTAAATTTAAATGTGACTCTACGTCTTGGGATCCTTAAGGAATGTAACTTGTGATGTATGTTTGTTGATGATTACATGTTATTGCTTTCGCTACTATGTGTTTGATGTGTATGTTATACTTTCTTACTTTAAAAAAAAAAAAAATGTTTTGCAAACTTAGTGAAACTTTAGGTTAATTCTTTTGGATCCCTTGGCGGGGCGTTATAGCTATCTCTTCGCTCTCTTAATATTACTACCTCCTCCCCCTCTGGCTCTCTCTCTTTGAATATTGAGCTATTGTATGACCTAATTATCATCTTTCTGTATCTATATCTCATATTTTTCCACATCATTCTTCTGTCTACTTCATCATCTTTCTCTATCTCTATTTCATATTTTTATCCATCATTCTCCTCTCTACCTCTTTTCTCCCCTCTCCTTCTCCTATCTCCATTGACCTACAATACACTCTCTCTCTCTCTCTCTCTCTCTCTCTCTCTCTCTCTCTCTCTCTCTCACACACACACACACACACAGACACACACACACACGCATGCCAATTAATATTTTTTGCACAGACACACCTGCTTGTGCATGCACACACACATTATATTTATGTAATATTTATTTGCACCTCTTGTCTTTCACAACACCCCCGATCTATCTCCTTCTCTAATTCTCCTTAATCCCTTTACCACAAGAATCTCTCCACACTAACTACAATCTCTTCACTCTCTCTCTCTCTCCCCCCCCCCCACACCCCAACCCCCCGCCTCCCCCCCTCCCTCTCTCCCCTTCTCTTATTATATAAAATTTAATTTAATTTTAATATTAGTGTATATAAAATTTTATTTAACTATAAAGGTAGATATTATTAGATAAATTTGTGTCTAATTTTTTTATACAATATTCTAAAAACTTAAAGTTTATAAATTTTTCTAAGATATTTTTTTAATATTTATTTTTTATCATATAAATAATCATTTTTTGTCTTTTTGTAATGACAAAAAGTATGAGTGTTAATTGCATTAAAGATTTACTTAAGAAAAATGTAGAAATAAAATTTTCAATTATTATAAAAGCAATCCCAACTATAACCCTTATTATGCATATACAACTATACCTTAACATTAAATTAAATTTCAATTTGTAACTTGGACATTATGAGAATGAAATCTATTAATTGAATCATCAAAATAAAAGTTAAGATGCTTATTTTAAAATAATTCAAACATAATTGTTTGAATAATATGACCTTTTTATTATTATAATTTAATAGATTTCATAGAGTAAAATATTTATTTCAAAATAATCAAACTATTATGAATTAAAAGCAACATTCTATTTCTAATTTTATAATTAAGATTAATCTATCATAAAATAAAGTGAACATAATGCGAATAGAAATAATTAGTAAGAAATATCATTCTCAAAATACTATTTTTGATTTAAATGATCTCTAAAATAAAAAATAACCTTTGAACTATATCACAACCATAATGATATTTGAACAATATAATTCTAATAGAATTATTCATTCTTCAAATCATAATTATTCACCCTTAATTTTATAGCATTTCAAAAATTAAATTGGCAAAACTAAAATTTGAAAATTATAATATTAGATTTAATTAATAAATGCAAATAAGCTATCATTACCAGTAAATGTAATCAGCACATTACCCCTGTTGTTAAAGAGAAAAAAAATCAAATCGAATGTCTCTATTTAATATTTAGCCTAACGAAGAAACAAAAAATATTGTTAGAAATTCCTTATTAATAATTATCCACCCTGCTATATAGTCTTGGTACACATTTAAAGCATCTACACCAAAAGCATAAGCTTGTGATTAAACTGGAAAATGTATAAAAGATTAGTCATCTTTACCATGTAAAAGGAATCACCATATATTACAATGCAGAGGTTATAATATTAGATATCCAAAAGTTGTTCAAAAATCTCATACTCAAAAAATTGTGCATTATTCTCTTCTTAGATAACTACCTCTTATAAGTGTAGGAGAACACACGCACTACCTTGGTTCCGAGATCTTTGCACTGCCTAAATCTCGGTTGAAAAATGTTTTTATTTCCTTATATCTACCTTAGCACAGTAGCACAAAGATCATGTAAACCCTAGATCTTTGAATTTTCAGACGCATCATACCTCTTGTTAATTTTATTTTCCAAGACCTGATATTTTCAATCACCTATTAAACTTCTAAAAATGTTTAGATTCTTCTCCATAACATCTGTGCACAAATAGCACCCTACTTGTGAGAAATATGATTTGCATAACCTTTCCAATTCTGCAAACTAACATCTTCAAGGGAAAATGATAGGCTTTGAACACTCAACATAAAAAAAAACTATTATAACTATCGTAACCAGCAAAAATTTTGTTGGCATTTTATTTGCTCGGATCTTGCACTCCTACACTTTAGATATTAACAACAAGAAGAAATGGAATTGACGATACATATACACGGCCTACTCTTTCAAATTCTTCTTTTCCACAAACCCTCTGCAAATGATGGGACTACGCCTGTCTAAATCTGAGGTTTCTATACACTCCACAGGCTCCTCACAGGTTGAAAATCTCAGAATGCATGAGATTTTCTCACAAGTATGAACCAATTTAAATGCTCAAGGTATCATTCTCCTATGCAGGTACACTCGTCTCAACTGTGTTATTCTCCTCAATGGTTAGATTTTATAGGCCAAGGAAATATTGTTTCTTAAAAAGAAAATGAATCCAACAATCAAGGAAAAAATACAAATTCACATCCATTGACATCTGACGATTTCGTGGATTGGGAACAATCATTGTTAGAATGCAGTAAATTTGACTAAAATATTCATACATGCACGGTAGATTGGATGAAAATTCCTTGATATTTCTTAGAAGAGCAAGTCTGGTCCACACTATTCTCCAGCTGAACCTTTTCATTTTGATTCTCTACCTTATTTTTATTTTTCAACTCTGGGTCCCTTTCCAGATTGTTATCATTTTTCTTGGTGTTCGTATTTCGTTACATTTTCGTTATAACTAATTTTTTAATATGTCGTGAAATGTATTACAATTATTCTATCATTTTTCTTGGTATTTGTATTTCGTTCGTTATAACTAATTTTTTTATGTTCTGTAAAAAAACATTTTTTATTCCTTGTGACTGAAGATCCACTCGACTAATTATGACAATTACTCTTGCCCTCATATGTTATGTTTCCTTATGCCTTTGAACTAATGTCATTTTATTTATTAAAATATTTATATGTAACATGCCACTTTCACTTGCCAATAGTGGCATGTTGTGATGGTTAAGTTGTTGTGTTGTTATCCTTGCCATCAAGGTTCAAATCTCATGGGGATGAGGTCCCCCATTTGTGGCCTCACTGGTTCATAGCTCCAGGTCAAAGCGTTTACCCCTCTTTAAAAAAAAAAAAAAAACATGCCACTTTCACCAATGGAAAATAATAATGCACATGCAAAACATTCTCAATGTTGGGTTGATTATTTCACACTTGAAATTACTTCGTGATGTCAATATATATGCCACACATTTACTACATGTATATATGCCACAAACAAGCCTTCAATCCATGTGCCCATTAGTCCATTTAGGTCAAAATATTTTCTCCCAACATGGTAAAATGGTTTTGAATATAGCTTATAGTCCTTCTATTTTACATGACTTTTGAACTTTTGGATCTCATGCAGTATTGCTTTCCCCATTTCTTTGTGAATCATTTTCAAGTTCTCCTATATGGGATTTTCCTACTTGAGTAAAGAAAGTATGTGAGGTTCCCTTTTTTTCTAGTTTTTCTAGTCTAACCTATACAATGAATGTAGTCCTCTATTGTTAGAGGAAAAGTATAACTAATCATAACTTCAACATCTAAAACATCAATGCTTCTAGTAGAATCACTAGTGGCAATAAAAAAGCGCAATATCCATCCTTCAATAATCTAATAACCCTTGTACACTTTTGATGAGATTTGTCACCATGAACTATAGCAATATTCTATCCTCTTCTTTGACACATATGGTGATGCTCCTAACTTACTTGATGTAGGAGCATCCTATGTGTAAGGTAAATCTTACATCACCCAAATATATTTATGTTTCTATCTTTTCAACAAGAGCTATATTAATGTAGAGTTACTATATTTAGAAACTTACTATTTTCAAAAATTGGGCCATACAAGCTCAGAATGTTCTAACTTTATATATTAAGGTTCTTAGTCATATCATCCTACTTGTGCATCTTTATAGTCATACTATATGTAAAGAAAAAGTTATTGAGGTTTTTGGGCATGAAATCTTTGAGCTCAATTTTGAAGGCAATATGGGCTATAGAATAATGTCAAAGCTATGCTAACTAGGGCATGGACATATCATCAGATGCTAAAGATATTGGTATCATTTCTAATAACTATGTAGAAGGGTTGGCTATGTGGTGGGGAATCAAGTCACTTCAAGAGCTAAGCACTGACAAAGTCAATTTGGAAGCAGACTTGAAACTCATGGTTGATATCCTCTCAGATAAAATCTACCAGTCCTTGGAGAATTTTACACTGATGGAAGACTGTAAACAAATGCTAGCCATGTTCAAGGAAGTTAAGATCAAACATATTCTAAGAGAAGGAAATGGGCATGTGGACTATCTAGCAAACTCAGGTTTGGGCTACCTGGAAGAGAAAGTGATTACTAATGTTAACTACCTAGAACAACTCAAAATTATTTTAATTAATGATCAAATTAGAAATTTCTTAGAAAGTGTTAATCAACAAAGTTTATTCTTATTATTTTGTTTTGAATAGCATTAACACATTGTTTATTCTAGCCCAAGCCAACTCTAATTATCAAAGAGACATCACTAAGAGGAAAGTTTCCTAAGTTGGATAGAGATAATTAGCAAGCTACAGAGGGATGCTAATCATAGGAGAATAGCTAAAGTTATTTTGGTGGCTAATATCAACTTATAAAGATTTAAAATCAATTCCTTCATTTAAGAGAGCTCTTGCCTCACTTTTAATGACAGGAAATGGGGAGGATTTTACACGCGTAAGGATGAAGAAAACTACAAAGAATTAAGCAAACTTACTAATTCTTTATTAATCGCCAAAGATGTCAGTGTGGATTACAAAATATCTTCTAAAAGAAAGGAATTTCAGTTACCTAGAAAGGAATTATTATGGAACTATTACAATCATGATTTATTAAGATAAAAAAAAGTGAAAGACTACACTATTCTCAAAGTTTTTTAGTTCTCTACTCCAAGAAAAAGCCTTTCATCTATAGATAAGATGTAGATGTGTGCGGTTTCTTTGAACACCATCACTTGATGAAGTTGATGAAGATAATAAGGATATTCAGGAATTGCTCTAGGAATCGGGTAAAGTTAAAATTATGGGTGGACTATTGAAGAAAGCTAAGCCAAGGGAAAATAGCGAACTGAAATAGAACCTGGAAATATGGAAGAATTTTCAGGATGTGGGGCTAACTTATTTCATTGAAGCTATTAGGAGCTTCAATATGGAAATCTTTTCTAGGTTTGCCAACTCTTGGCATAAGGGCACTCATCAACATTGAGTTTATGGTGACGATGATGCTAATTGCAGAGGCCACTAGGTTGAAGTATGAGGGACACTAGGTGGAAAGAAAGAGTTAGGGTAAGTACACTAACTACATGAAAAAATTAAATTGGTGAATGCTAAAAATGGGTAGAACAAACTTTCTCTCCCTTCTCCTTTCCCTATTATCTACCTTTGGGTTATGAAGTATTTTACTTTCTCTCCCTTCTCCTTTTGCTATTATCTACCTCTAGGTTATGAAGTATTTTACTTCTAAAGGGAGATTTAACCCTTACCATGCCTATCAGTTCCCCTTACTGAATTTCCTATGTCATTGGGAGAAAATTAATGTCCTATTCTTTATGGTTTCCTCCTTAAAGGGTAGCATTGATAATCATGAAAAACTATCTCTCCATCAGGTGTCAATTTTTGTTTTATACCATCATGTTTTTTCCCATCACTTTACTTTCAGGAGTTGAGTTGCTATACGTGCTAGTTGCCTAAAAAAATCCCTTGAAGAAACCTTGTTTCTTGAAACCCCCTCTAGATGGAAGAATTATATACAAAGTAACTAAGGCCCCACTCCTAAAATGAGCAATACTAAAAAAGACATCATGGATATTGACAAATAAGAAAGTGAGGATGAGGAGAGAAAAGATAAGAATACCACGAAGAAAGGTGGTCAATAAGAGGTTAGGTTTTTGGAAAGAAGATCAGAAAGGATCTGAAAGAAAAAAGATCAAAAATAGAAATAAGCCAAGAAGAAAGACACATCTGTGGGTTTGGAAATTCCTTGAGATAGAGACTGAAGTGGAGGATGAGACTAAAAACAAGAAGATGAAGGACATAGGGTATATTGAGGAGGAGGATGTTAGCTATGATGGGGAGGATGAGGATGTGGATATGGTTGAACAAGAGGAAATTAGTGAGGTTGACTTCGAAGGGGTTACTAAGAACTAGATTGACCACATTCAGGTCAATGAGCTGAACTAGGATGACAATGTCCACAATGAGGAAGAAAAAGATAGAAACACAGAAAGTGACACCCATGTTGCTCCCCTTGTTTTTGTCCTTTTCTCTCATCTAACTTAGTTATTCTATAGTTTACATTATGATGCAACATGATAATCATTTTTCTTTATCTCTAAGATAGCTCTTATTTTCTACAAATTAATATTTTGTGGATTGGTGCTAGATATCATCAACTCTTTGCAAACTTTGACTAAGAAACACCAAGACCCATCAACTATAACAATACAAGGTCATCTACAATTTGTTGCATATTCCCTTACAAAATGATTACCTTAATTATTTAAAACTCAGACATGAAATTCTTCTCATTGACATGGTACAATTGAAAGAGGAAAATATTAAGAGTAGAAAGTTAGGCCCGTAGAAAACTCAAGCCTCCAACTATTTTTCATCCAAAAAAAGTCAATTTCTTAACAGTAATGTTGTTTAATCAATCACACACTCATACTATCTATTGCAGGCCACTAATAATTTATAATCAAGCGAATTGTCTATCTCTTCATAATTCAATGTTGCTTATGTTGTACCATTAAAAATAATTAAAGAATATTTTTCAATAATTGCAAGGAATGACTATATTCTCCATTCTCTATGAGCATTCTCTTATGACGACTACCAACTCAACAATGTCTACTTGCAATTATCAAACATTTATATAAAAATAACTCTTGTACCTCAGACAACTTGATGACATAGAAAAATGTCAATCAGCTACAATTTTTTTGCCACTATTAACACTAGTCTCTGAGAATTTGGGACAAAGCTTTGACATTATACTCACTCATTATTTTTCTATATTTCAACATTTCCTCGACTAAACCACACAATCCTCATGGTTTATCAAATTCTTTTCATGCTTAATATGATAGCAAAGAGATTGCTTAATAAGGAACAAATATTAAAGACAAAACAAGGGGACCATAAGGGTCTTTGGGTAGCAGAATAAATTGCTTTGATATCAAATATATGCACATTCAATTCTATGCAGATCCATATTTGAAATTTTACATCATAAATTAATGAAAATCATTTCTCCATCATAACATTAGTTAACAACCTAGCAATAAGAAAACTAAATAATATCACAAAGAAACAAGAAATAGAACATTTAAAGAATAAAATAGAACAACTTCTATTTTAGCAACCTCTATTCTTTAATTCATCTGTCTAAAATAGTAAATTACATCTTCTAATTGTTGAACTCTACAATTTCAGCTCCCCTCTTTATTATTAAGAAACTCCAAAATTAAATTCTTGATCCAATCCTTAGCCTCTTACAAAATCCAGACGAATACTACATAAAACAAGTGTCTAAAACATAAATAATTAATTCCTAAATTTACTCGTATAGTTTTTGGAACGTAAACTAGAGATGAGCAGAAAATCATATATTGAATTTACTCCTACACAACTCTCCCACTACTAACACTTAAAAAACATGACAAAACAACTACTAAAGATAACTAGTCTAAAAATTAGATGTGCTAGCAATTAACATATAGCATTTGTGTTGCCAAGAAGTCAGTCTAAAAAGATTGCTGCCACAAATTGTGTTGATCAAATGTGACAAGGGTTATAGTGTTCTTAGAGCATAATTGATGGTGTTGTTTTATAGGCTTTTACATGGTGCATTGAGCAATAAGAAAATCCTAATCTAGTTTAGTGTAATGACCCATACCAATAGCCCACTAAAAAAAACCCTAAATTTAATACACTGCTAAAATATATTGCTGAAATAAGGAAATAATAGTGCCAATGTATTCATTCAATGAAAACCAAATGTTTCTACAAATGATATGGAAATTTTCAGCACTGAAACATTATGGTATGGCACATTAAAGGCAAACCCTAATTGGCTATATACAATTGAGAACTTGTTACAACTACAAACTAAAATGAAGAACTTGGATTGATCCAAGACTGGAGACTGACTACTGAAGATGATATGGTGAAAGTACAACTCCACTAGAAACTCCAAACTAGCAATTAAGCACAA
Source organism: Cupressus sempervirens (assembly GCA_028749045.1). Classification (NCBI taxonomy): domain Eukaryota; kingdom Viridiplantae; phylum Streptophyta; class Pinopsida; order Cupressales; family Cupressaceae; genus Cupressus; species Cupressus sempervirens. Next base: position 690,494,618 of record CM053785.1, read on the forward strand.
GTGAAAGGATTGAAATATCCTTCCCATAGCTACAATAATTCAGGTGATCTTTCACACACTTAAAATTGCGTACCAATTGAGAGTTTTCATTCTTAATGATGAATTGTGACTACTTGTAGAAACCCTAGGATCCACAATGCACATCAACAAAAAATCAATAATAAAACTCTATGATAGGCAATGAGCCCTCAATGCCTATTTATTATTTTTTCTCGATAGGTCGGCCTCCTTTATAATTTTTTCTCCACTTCTTCCAGCAACCTTTAGAAGATTGTTTTATTTAATGACTTTGTAAAATATATCACTTTATTAAGTTAATTAAATATAAATTTATATATTTTTTAATTGATAACTTTATAAATAATTAACTCCTCCAAAACAATTTTTAATTTTTTCTCTACTTCTTCCAGCAACCTCTAGAAGATCGTTTTAATTAATGACTTTGTAAAATGTAACGCCCCGCCAAGGGATCAAAAGAATTAACCTGGAGTTTCACTAAGTTTGGTAACATTTGTTTTTTTTTTTTTTACATGAAAGTAAATACCATACATAACTTATTCACAATAATAGAAGCAATAACAATGTCCATCTGAAAAGTAAACATAACATACATAACATATTACATTCTTTAAGATTCCCTAACGTTGAATTACATACATGAATCCATCTAGTACAACATCCACATGAAATAATAATGATAAGTCCAATATTTAAACATTACATTTCCAAATGCTCAATCATCCTCTGTACATGTCACAAGGTATGACAAGCTCAAAGAATATACATATGTAGAATAAGGTATATCATCCTATTCCAATCCATGATACATCAAAGTAGAGATAATCACATAATAAATCATCATAGAAGACATATACATCCATCATAAAGATCAAACAAAATAAACTAAGTGCACAGTTCCTCCCAACCGTTAATAGCATCATTAGACCATCGTGGGCCCTAGCCATCCCTCCGTGCGTAACATCCCAAATCACCGAAGAGATCATCGGTATTAACATAGCAGGAATGTCACTCCTAACATATACAACATCATATGTAGAAAGTAATCTAACATGCAAATATAAGCATAAGATAACATCATCTAAAATATGCAAATCATCAATGAAAGGATACATATCCACCATCACGAAGGACGCATCAGCCACGATGTCTCAATGAATCTCAAAATGATAAAAGTGGAAAATACACTACCACCCGACCACGTGGTACCTAAGTGGTCCACTCCCACCGTGCTGAGGAGATAATCTCAAGTCCCAAATAGGCTATCAAAAATCACATAGCACAAATCTCTATAAGTCCAGGAATCCTAAAAGTATACTAACTCAAAGGTTCCAAACAAAAATCCAACATCTAATTCCCAGAGGCACACAATGACATGTAGGAACCTACTATGCAAGCAGGAAAGTGTCATCGCATTTATCACGTACAAGTTACCCTGGTAGTTAGCTAAACTCCATGGGTCCATACTGATCTCATTCGGCCACTAGTATCCTCTCATACTGACAAGGCATACTATGGAATGCAAGGTTGCAACCATCCGTTCTCACTACTACCGTCCTAGCCTATACAAGCACTCAAGGCATGGGTGAGAACCAAAACTCTTATCTTTTTAGGTTCATTCAGTTAGTATTAGGTGTGAATGTTATCACTTATTAATCCAACTTACAATGAGTTACCCTGGCAGCCTCTTAGGATCCCGGCCCCCATTGCAAGCCACTTCCCGACACTACATATAGATATACTACCCTAATGCTCATGGAATCATAAAATATCAAAAACACAAAAGACAATCCAAAATAAAATCATCAAATATGCATTAAAGCATCAAATCTCCATGAGCAAACATCCATAGAAAATCATGAACATAACAACTCTCTATTGGCAACTAAAGTATCACTGATAATCAAAAGTATCCAATGGTTCTCAATAACCAAGATATATCTCAAATCATACTGATCAAAGACTCCAAAAATGGTTGAGTAAAACATGTCACAACATGACATCATCAAGAATAAATCCACATTTCAGTCCCATCATGGCAACTTAGAAAATAACCAAGGATAATTGATCGATGACCAAAATTAATGGTTAAGTCAAGCGTCTCATAAATAAGAATCTCAACTATAACAATCAGTATTTACAACCAATACATAGAGCATTCCATCACATAACCATGGTTGGGTTTATAAAGATCGAGATTAAAACATCATCATGACATCACAATCACATAACCCCCAAGCCTCTAGTAGACATCCTATAATTGGTCAAGACTAGTCAACCCAAAACCCAAAACAATAGCATAAAGAATACACAATGTAAACACATGTTTTGGTTTTGCTAAGTTTTCAATTTTGAATTCAAATGCAAAAGTCTCGGTTTACATTTCCAAGTTTAGAGAAAGAATTTAGAGGTACATTTTGTACGTTTTTCCATGTATCATTTTTGGATGGATAAAAGCTTTCCTTTATAAGTCTAAAATCCAATTTCCAATTACAATATTCTATTGAAATCGATCCCCACCAAATTTTAATTAAATTTCATATACTTTATATATTTTATAATTTAAAACTATTAATTAAATTTTAATAGTTAAATTATAAAATTATAAAATTATTCATTATTATAAAAAAAGAATTCTTAAATCTTTTATGAAATAATTTTAAATTTATTAATAACATATTTACATATTACATATATACATATATATATATTTATATTTAAATATATATATACATACATATATAATATATAAATATTTATTATTATCGCATTTTATGAAATCAAATAACATTGAATTCAATTGAAACGAAATATCATATGAAAACCGATTATGATTTAATTTATATCAAATGTTAAAAGAAGTTTTAAACAAGCATATATACGTGCCCTATGGATCGCAGGGTACACTGCGGTCACAGGTACACTGCAGACTGCAGGTACTCTGTGGTACCGCAGTCCGTTTGGCATTTCCGCCAGCGAGGGTGTGAAGAAAACATGTCCCCTACGCCCATTCATATTTTAAATTATTTTTTAAAAAATGTTGCGTTTTATTAAAATGCCTTCCTCAATCAGGATGCATCATTCGCTTGCTATGAAATATGTGACATTCAGATTTTTAATGAAATATATATATGTGTGTGTGTGTGTGTACAAAATTTAATCAAATATCACAGTTTATATATATATATATATATATATATATATATATATATATATATATATATATATATATATATATATATATATATATATATATATATATATATATATATATATATATATATATATATATATATATATATAATTGATTATATATATATATGCATATATGTATTCAGATTTGGAAATATAAATATATGTATAAATTTTAGTTCTCAGAATATTCCTATAAGTTTTTAAATCACAAAATTATCCAAATATTAATCTAATGGATTTGGCCACAATTTAAACCCTAGCCCCATCTTCCTTTCAGATCTATAAAATTCTCAAATAAATTTAATTGCCCATATTGAAAATGCATACAATAAAAATATGAAGTTTCTCAGAAGACATATGGAAGACACGAAGAAGATAGGAATGCATGATGCAGAAATAGCATAAGTAAAATCACAAGAATCTACCCAGATTCTGATGCTAATTCGCTCTTCCTCAGAAAACTCGCAGAGCAAGCTCCCTTCTTCAGAGTTCTCGAGTCCTCCAATGCTCCAATTGCTCTCCAATGCTCTGTCTAAGCTTCTAAGAATGCTTCAATATAAAGAGCTCTCAGGAAACCTCTAGAATGCTTCTAGAAATAGCTAGAAGGTGTCACCAACTAAGCATGGGTCTTTTCCAACCTTTTTGATGAGTCATAGAGTTGTAGACACCATGTGCTTAATTGATGCACTAACCCCCGTGTTGTTGATACAAGAGAAATAGAAAATGTGTTAATTCCCATGCAAGCTTATAACTCCAATTTACTTTTTAAATAATTCTTATTTAAATTTTATAACTTTCATTTTAATTTTTTATAACTTTTATTTTAATTTTTATAACTTTTATTATTATTATTTATTTATTATTTTATTATTATTTGATAATTATTATTAATTTTAATTTCTAGTTTTCTTTTATTTAATTCTTTTCTCTCAATTAATTCTCATTTAATTAATTATACTCAAAATATCAAAGATCATGATATTTTATCAATTTTCTCTAAAATAATTAATTTATTAATTAAATCTATTTATTAAGACTTAATTAATAGAAAATTTACCATAGACCTCCAAGATAAAATATGAAAACCCATCATAGAACAAATCATACAAAATCAGTCTAAAGGGTTAAAAATCACGAAATATGTCATCCCACACACTCGGTGGGTATTCAACTCTGATACTTGTCCTAACTCACTAGGACAAATGGTTTTAGGGTTTGGGATTTGGACTTGAGAATTTATCTCCCTTCTCTTATCATTGAGATAGTATAATAGGGTATGCTCATCCTGACAATTCAGGGAAGTTGATACCCGGTACCTATAACCTGCAGAAAAACCATGCATGTACATACAATATATATAATGCTAAGCTAAACAAGCAATGGCAGGAAGTTGTGCATCATGTAGATCTTGACTAAGCAGGTGACTATGACTCCCTTCCTTAACCATATTAGAAATGCCATACAATAAGAAAACACACACACCATACACATGCAAGTATGGGGTAAGTAACCATAATAAAACACATGAGATAATAAACCATCCAACTAATCATCATTAATAACTAAAAAAAATATAATGATCATCATGTATGCATGAAATGTAAAGTCTAAATGATCGCATCATATAACAACTGAATCCATAATATAATGTCTGATAGTCTCAAAACAATACCACTAATCCCTCAACATAATACTAGTCCATCAAAGTCTGATAATAATAGCAACAATGAGTCTAGAAAAGATGTGAATGAGGGTAGGCACTACATCCACCACCCCCTTAGATTAGGCTTACTCCTAGAAGCCTACAAACAAGTAGGGATATAACTCCCGTAATCTAGCTGCATCTTCCCAAGTAGCTGAAGAATCATCAATAGGGTCTCATTGGACCCTTACCTGCTCGATGGTTCGACCCCTGAGGGTCAACCCCCGCTGCTCCAGAATATGAACCAGGTGCAAAGCGAGCTACCCATCCTCTACCTGCAACACATTCCAATTAAGAACATGCACAATATCAAGAATATACTGCCTAAGCACTGAAACATGGAAAATATCATGAATGTGAGCTAGGCTAGGCAGTAGAGCAAGACGGTAAGCAACCAAGCCAATCCTCTCCAAAATCTCAAATGGTCCCATAAAGCGAGGTGCTAGCTTAGAACCCTTTCCATATCGGATCAGACTCTTTCGCAGTCACACTCTCAAGAAAACCCTATCACCCACAGCAAACTGCTTATCAATCCTATGAGCATCGGCATACTTCTTCTGCCTATCTTGTGTCATAGTCAAATGCTCACGGATATGCACTACCTATTACTCGATATCACAAAGCATCTCAGGACCCAACAAAATGCAATTCTTGAGGCTGTCCCAACTCAATGGTGTACGACAAGGACGTCCATATAAAGCATGAAAGGTGCCATGCCAATAGAACTATGATACCCATTGTTGTAAGAAAACTCCACTAGGTAGAGATAGTCCTCCCAATGTGCCTGCCTATCCATCACATACATTCGTAACATATCCTCCAAAACTTGGTTCACCCTCTTTGTCTGACCATCAATCTCTAGATGATATGCCAAATTGAAGTTTAGCTGTGCTCCAAGCTCATGCTGCAACGATGTCCAGAATGTAGATGTGAATACAGGATCCCTGTCAGAAATGATCTTTCTAGGAATACCATGTAATCTCACAATGTCATGCATGAAGACATTAGCTACAGAAGTTGCTGTGTAGGAAGACCTAATTGGTGAGAAATGTGCCAGCTTAGTCAACCGATCAATGGTAACCATGATAGCATCATGATGTCGAACTATCATAGGTAATCCTACTATAAAATCCATGGAGATGATATCCCACTTGCAAGAAGGAATGAGATTTGGCTGCAATAGTCCAGCCGAGTGCTGGTGTTCTGCCTTGACTCTCTGACACTCAAGACACCTAGCCACAAAATTAGCAATGTCTCACTTCATCCCAGAGCAAAAGAATAAACGTCTCAAATCAACATGCATCTTCTTGACACCTGGATGTGTTGAGTAAGGTGTACAATGGGCTTCTGCTAGAATCAGGGTGTGAAGCTCATCAAAAAATGGCACATAAATCCTCCCCAAATGTCTCAAAAGACCATCTGATTCTCGAACGTAACTTATAAACTTACCTTCCAAGGGTCTTCCTGAATCTATCTCTCTGCACACTTCCTGATACCATGAATCTGTAGGAAGTGCCTGAAGAATCTGACTCCTCAAATCCACACTAAGAGTCATCGATGATACCACATGTCTCCTGGGACTCAAAGCATCTGCCACCACATTCTCCTTACCTTGAATGTACTTAACCTCAAAATCATACTCGCATAGAAATTCCATCCATCATCTTTGGTGAGCATTCAAATTAGGCTGAGTAAAAATGTACCAAAGACGACGATGATCGCTATGTATCTAAAATCTATGCCCCAACAAGAAATGTCTCCATCTTGTCAAAGCATGAACTACTGTTGCCAACTCAAGATCATGCGTAGGGTAATTTAACTCATGATCCTTGAGCTTGCGTGACTCATACGCAATCACCCATCCATTTTGCATCAACACTGTTCCAATCCCTTCAAGAGAAGCATCTGTACACACCATGAAATCACCTCCTAGATCAGGTACAGCTAAAATTGGTGCACTAGTCAAAAGCTCCTTGAGCTTCTGAAATGCTTCCTCACATTTCTCTGTCCACACAAACTTCTTTCCTTTCCTCTGAAGTGAAGTGATAGGATGTCCTATCCTAGAGAAGTTTTGGACAAATATGAGATAATAACCTACTAGGCCCATGAAACTATGAATCTCTGACACATTAGTCGGTGTAGGCCAATCTATTATCGCCTGAATCTTTGCAGGATCCACTGAAATACCATCACTTGAGATGACATACCCTAAATACCGAATCTCTGATTTGAAGAATTCACACTTAGCGGCATTGGCATAAAGCTAATTGTCTCTCAAACACTACAATACCAACCACAGGTGTTCATCATGCTCCTTCTGAGTCTTAGAAAATATCAATATGTCATCAAGAAACACAAGTACAAACCTGTCAAGATATGATCTAAAAACACCATTCATCAAACTCATGAACACTGATGGGGCATTAGTCAACCCAAAAGGTACCACTGTGAACTCATAATGCCCATAGCGAGTTCGAAAAGAGATCTTGTGAATATCTGCTTCCTTAATGCGAAGCTGGTGGTATCCTGACTTAAGGTCAATCTTGGAGAATACTGTAGCTCCCTTGATTTGATTGAATAAGTCATCAATCCTAGGCAAAGGATACCTGTTCTTAATATTCACCTTATTCAACTATTTATAGTCAATACAAAGGCGCAAAGAATCGTCTTTCTTCTTCACAAAGAGCAATGGAGCTCCCCATGGTGATACACTAGGTTGAATGCTCCATTTGGCCAGAAGTTCCTCTAGCTGAAGACATAGCTCACCCAATTCCTGAGTAGTCATATGATAAGGAGCTTTAGAGATAGGCTCCTCTCCAGGAATTAGATCAATACTAAAATCAATGTCCCTCTTTGGAGGCATGCCTGGAATCTCACTTGGAAAAACATCTGCGTATTCCTGCAAAATGGTGTGATCTAAAGTTTTCCTCAAAGGATCTTCCTCATCAAGATCATTTACCATAAGAGCAAATATCTGACATCCCTTATGGAAACTCCGCTTCATTTGCATAGCAAAAATCATCCGCAGAGATATAGGCCTTGGTATCCAAACTATCTTCACATTATTCCCTTGGTCATCTTGGCACAAAATAATCTTCTTTCTACAATCTATACCGGCTCTATGAGATCCAAGCCAGTACATGCCTAAAACCACATCATAGGAACCAAGGGGTATGACTCAAAGATCCACTGCAGTATCAAAGCTTCCTAATCTGAGCCCACACTTATGAACTACAGATTTCATGGAGACCTTAATCCCTGATGCCACTAGCACTCCTACAAAACCACCTTGACCAAGGTTGACACTTTGCTCAACAAGGATAGCTTGATGTACTGTATCCTTGAGGGTCTTTAGCTCAAAAACATTGACACCCCTAATTATACGGTTATTCAAACCCCTAATAAAGTGATGTGTCAATTGAGCTGAATTTTCACTAAACCCTGAAAAAGACATGAGCTCATAAAACTTAAGCTCATACTCGGTCACTGACATAGTGTACTGCTTGAGATTACGAAATTCATCTTCCCTTTGCTACTCCCATTCCTCTAGTAGGAATCGTTCATGGAAACTCTCTAACAACAGTTCCCACGTGACACTGCTCATATCGATTCCCAGCTTCTTCTCCTCAATCGTCCACCAAGTGGCCCCAAAATTCTCCAAATTAGTGATTGTAAATCTTGCCTTAACATTGCTATTGAACTCCTGCATAGCAAAAATCCTGCCGAGGGAAATAAGCCACTGCTTGGCCACATAACTAGAAACTTGCCCATTGAAAGGCTTGACCTTGGATCTTGAAAGATCCTTCATCTGAGTGGACACAATGGACCTCTAACGATCCTTCTGAGGACTTCTAGATCTGGGTCTATGCTCTTGTTCTGTCAAATGCACTTTAGGCTATTCTGGAATAGGAGGTAAACGTTCTAGAATAGTCCACATCATCTGTCTTAGACCAACCTCATTAGACTCAGCTTGGTCCTCTCTATGGCTCTCTTCCTGCTGCCTACTAGAGTGCTATTCCCTGCTCTCTACACGAGTTGATCCCTCATGGGCAGACTCATGGGCAATGACAGCTCTGCCACGACCATGGCCTGTTCCATGGCCTCTACCATGACCTCTAATAGAAGACCTAGTCCTAGATACCATCCTACAATAGTACAAAGTACTATTAAAATCAAAAGATGCATGTTCGCAATAGACTAAGTTCAATTGTATGTTTAGGTTTAAGTAAAATTTCCAATTTTTAAAACTAAGTGTTGAATTATGAAAAATATTCAAGTAACAGTTCAAGTTCTATTTCAGTTCACCTAGTTTCAATTTAAATAGATACACTTGATAGCTCAAAGTTCTAGTTGTTCCAAAATACCCAGAGCTCCCAATGTAGAAACTCAAGCTCTGATACCAAATGTAATGCCCCGCCAAGGGATCTAAAGAATTAACATAGAGTTTCACTAAGTTTGTTAATAATTTTTTTTCAAATACATGAAAGTAAATACCATACATAACTTATTCACAATAATGGAAGCAATAGCAATGTCCATATGAAAAGTAAACATAACATACATAACAGATTACATTCTTTAAGATCCCTTAACGTTGACTTACATACATGAATCCATCTAGTACAACATCCACATGAAATAATAATTATAAGTCCATTTTTTAAACATTACATTTCCAAATACTCAATCATCCTCTATACATGTCATAGGGTATGACAAGCTCAAAGAATATACATCTGTAGAATAAGGTACATCATCCTATTCCAATCCATGATACATCAAAGTAGAGATAATCACATGATACATCATCATAGAAGACATATACATCCATCATAAAGATCAAACAAAATAAACTAAGTGCACAGTTCCTCCCAACCGTTGATAGCATCATTAGACAATTGTGGGCCCTAGCCATCCCTCCGTGTGTAACATCCCAAATCACCGAAGAGATCATCGGTATTAACATAGTAGGAATATCACTCCTAACATATACAACATCATATGTAGAGAGTACTCTAACATGAAAATATAAGCATAAGTTAACATCATCTAACATATGCAAATCATCAATGAAAGGATACATATCCACCATCATGAAGGACGCATCAGCCACGATGTCTTAATGAATCTCAAAATGATAAGAGTGGAAAATACACTACCACCTGACCACGTGGTACCTAAGTGGTCCACTCTCATCATGCTGAGGAGATAATCTCAAGTCCCAAATAGGCTATCAGAAATCACATAGCACAAATCTCTATAAGTCCAGGAATCCTAAAAGTATACTAACTCAAAGGTTCCAAACACAAATCCGACATCTAATTCCCAAAGGCACACAATGGCATGTAGGAACCTACTATGCAAGTGGGAAAGTGTCATCACATTTATCACGTACAAGTTACCCTAGTAGTTAGCTAAACTCCACGGGTCCATATTGACAAGGCATACTATGGAATGCAAGGTTGCAACCATGCGTTCTCACTACTCCCATCCTAGCCTATACAAGCACTCAAGGCATGGGCGAGAACCAAAACTCTTATCTTTTTAGGTTCATTCAGTTAGTATTAGGTGTGAATGTTATCACTTATTAATCCAACTTACAATGAGTTACCCTATCAGCCTCTTAGGACCCCGGCCCCCATTGCAAGCCACTTCCTGACACTACATGTAGATATCCTACCCTAATGCTCATGGAATCATAAAATATCAAAAAAACAAAAGACAATCCAAAATAAAATCATCAAATATGCATAAAAGCATCAAATCTCCATGAGCAAACATCCATAGAAAATCATGAACACAACAACTCTCTATTGGCAACTGAAGTATCACTGATAATCAAAAGTATCCAATGGTTCTCAATAACCAAGATATATCTCAAATCATATTGATCGAAGACTCCAAAAATGGTTGAGTCAAATATGTCACAACATGACATCATCAAGAATAAATCCACATTTCAGTCCCATCATGGCGACTTAGAAAATAACCAAGGATAACTGATCGATGACCAAAATTAATGGTTAAGTCAAGCGTCTCATAAATAAGAATCTCAACTATAACAATCAGTATTTACAACCAATACATAGAGCATTCCATCACATAACCATGGTTGGGTTTATAAAGATCGAGATTAAAACATCATCATGACATCACAATCACATAACCCCCAAGCCTCTGGTAGACATCATATAACTGGTCAACACTAGTCAACCCAAAACCCAAAACAATAGCATAAAGAATACACAATGTAAACACATGTTTTGGTTTTGCTAGGTTTTCAATTTTGAATTCAAATGCAAAATTCCTGATTTACGTTTCCAGGTTTAGAGAAAGAATTTAGAGGTAGATTTTGTACGTTTTTCCATGTACTATTTTTGGACGGATAAAAGTTTTCCTTTATAAATCTAAAATCCAATTTCCAATTACAATATTCTGTTGAAATTGTTCCCCACCAACTTTTAATTAAATTTCATATACTTTATATATTTTATAATTTAAAACTATTACTTAAATTTTAATAATTAAATTATAAAATTACAAAATTATTCATTATTATAAAAAAAGAATTATTAAATCTTTTATCAAAGAATTTTAAATTTATTAATAACATATTTACATATTACATATATACATATATATATATATATATTTATACTTAAATATATATATACATAAATATATAATATATAAATATTTATTATTATCGAATAAAATTGATATTTATTATTATCGTGTTTTATGAAATCGAATAACATCGAATAACATCGATACTTTAAATTATTTTTTTAAAAATGTTGTGTTTTATTAAAACGCCTTCCTCGATCGCGATGCATCATTCGCTCGTTATGAAATATGTGACATTCGGATTTTTAATGATATATATATATATGCATACGTATATGTATATAAATATATATAAATAAATATATATATATATATATATATATATGTGTGTGTGTGTGTGTATATACAAAATTTAATCAAATATCACAGTTTACACACACACACACACACACACACACACACACACACACACACACACACACACACACATATTTGATTTTATATATATATATATATATATATGTATTCAGATTTGGAAATATAAATATATGTATAAATTTCAGTTCTCAGAATATTTCTATAAGTTTTTAAATCATAAAATTATCCAAATATTAATCCAGTGGATTTGGCCACAATTTAAACCCTAGCCCAATCTTCCTTTCTGATCTATAAAATTCTCAAATAAATTTAATTGCCCATATTGAAAATGCATACAATAAAAATATGAAGTTCCTCAGAAGACATATGGAAGACATGAAGAAGACAGGAATACATGATGCGGAAATAGCATAAGTAAAATCATAAGAATCTACCCGGATTCTGATGCTAATTCGCTCTTCCTCAGAAAACCCGCAGAGCAAGCCCCCTTCTTCAGAGTTCTCAAGTCCTCCAATGCTCCAATTTCTCTCCAACGCTCTGTCTAAGCTTCTAAGAATGCTTGACTATAAAGAGCTCTCAGGAAACCTCTAGAATGCTTCTAGAAACAGCTAGAAGGTGTCACCAACTAAGCATGGGTCTTTTCCAACCTTTTTAATGAGTCATAGAGTTGTAGGCACCATGTGCTTAATTGATGCACTAACCCCCATGTTGTTGACACAAGAGAAATGGAAAATGTGTTAATTCCCATGCAAGCTTATAACTCCAATTTACTTTTTAAATAATTCTTATTTAAATTTTATAACTTTCATTTTAATTTTTTATAACTTTTATTTTAATTTTTATAACTTTTATTATTATTATTTATTTATTATTTTATTATTATTTTATAATTATTATTAATTTGAATTTCTAGTTTTCTTCTATTTAATTCTTTTCTCTCAATTAATTCTCATTTAATTAATTATACTCAAAATATCAAAGATCATGATATTTTATTAATTTTCTCCAAAATAATTAATTTATTAATTAAATCTATTTATTAAGACTTAATTAATAGAAGATTCACCATAGACCTCCAAGATAAAATATGAAAACCCATCATAGAACAAATCATACAAAATCAGTCTAAAGGGTTAAAAATCATGAAATATGTCATCCGACACACTCGGTGGGTATTCAACTCTGATACTTGTCCTAAATCACTAGGACAAATGGTTTTAGGGTTTGGGATTTGGACTTGAGAATTTATCAACCTTCTCTTATCATTGAGATAGTATAACAGGGTATGCTCATCCTGGCAATTCAGAGAAGTCGATACCTGGTACCTGCAACCTGCAGAAAAACCATGCATGTACATACAATATATATAATGCTAAGCTAAACATGCAATGGTAGGAAGTGGTGCATTGTGTAGATCCTGACTAAGCAGGTGACTACGACTCCCTTCCTTAACCATATCAGAAATGCCATACAATAAGAACACACGCACACCATACACATGCAAGTATGGGGTAAGTAACCATAATAAAACACATCAGATAATAAAACATCTAACTAATCATCATTAATAACTGAAAACAATATAATGATCATCATGTATGCATGAAATGGAAAGTCTAAATGATCACATCATATAACCACTGAATCCATAACATAATGTCTAATAGTCTCAAAACAATACCACTAATTCATCAACATAATACTAGTCCATCAAAGTTTGACAAGGACGTCCATATAAAGCCTGAAAGGCACCATGCCAATAGAACTATGATACCCATTGTTGTAAGAAAACTCCACTAGGTAGAGATAGTCCTCCCAATGTGTCTGCCTATCCATCACATACATTCGTAACATATCCTCCAAAACTTGGTTCACCCTCTCTGTCTGACCATCAATCTCTGGATGATATGCCAAACTGAAGTTTAGCTGTGCTCCAAGCTCATGCTGCAACGATGTCCAGAATGCAGATGTGAATATAGGATCCCAGTCAGAAATGATGTTTCTAGGAATACCATGTAATCTCACAATGTCATGCATGAAGACATTAGCTACAGAAGCTGCTGTGTAGGAAGACCTAATTGGTGAGAAACGCGCCAGCTTAGTCAACCAATCAATGGTAACCATGATAGCATCATGATGTCGAACTATCATAGGTAATCCTACTATAAAATCCATGGAGATGATATCCCACTTGCAAGAAGGAATGAGATTTGGCTGCAATAGTCCAGCCGAGTGCTGGTGTTCTACCTTGACTCTCTGACACTCAAGACACCTAGCCACAAAATCAGCAATATCTCGCTTCATCCCAGACCAAAAGAACAAGCGTCTCACATCATCATGCATCTTCTTGATACCTGGATGTGTTGAGTAAGGTGTACGATGGGCTTCTGCTAGAATCAGGGTGCGAAGCTCATCCAAAAATGGCACATAAATCCTCCCCAAATGTCTCAAAAGACCATCTGATTCTCAAACGTAACCTGCAAACTTACCTTCCAAGGGTCTTCCTAAATCTATCTCTGTACACACTTTCTGATACCATGAATCCGTAGGAAGTGCTTGAAGAATCCGACTCTTCAAATCCACACTAAGAGTCATCGATGATACCACATGTCTCCTGTGACTTGAAGCATCTACCACCACATTCTCCTTACCTTGAATGTACTTAACCTCAAAATCATACTCTCATAGAAATTCCATCCATCGTCTCTAGCGAGCATTCAAATTAGGTTGAGTAAAAATGTACTAAAGACTACGATGATCGTTGTGTAGCTCAAATCTGTGCCCCAACAAGAAATGTCTCCATCTTATCAAAGCATGAACTACTGCTGCTAACTCAAGATCATGAATAAGGTAATTTAACTCATGATCCTTGAGCTTGCGTGACGCATACACAATCACCCGTCCATTCTGCATCAACACTGCTCCAATCCCTTCAAGAGAAGCATCTCTACACACCATGAAATCACCTTCTGGATCAGGTACAACTAAAATCAATGCACTAGTCAAAAGCTCCATGAGCTTCTGAAATGCTTCCTCAAATTTCTCTGTCCATAAAAACTTATTTCCTTTCCTTTGAAGTGAAGTGATAGGATGTGATATCCAAGAGAAGTTTTGGACAAATCTACGATAATAACCTGCCAGGCCCATGAAACTATGAATCTCTGACACATTAGTCGGTGTAGGCCAATCTATTATTACCTGAATCTTTGCAGGATCCATTGAAATACCATCACCTGAGATGACATGCCCTAAATACTAAATCTCTGATGTGAAGAATTCACACTTAGCGGCATTGGCATAAAGTTGATTGTCTCTCAAACACTGCAATACCAACCGCAGGTGTTCCTCATGCTCCTTCTGAGTCTTAGAAAATATCAATATGTCATCAAGAAACACAAGTACAAACCTGTCAAGATATGATGGAAAAACACCATTCATCAAACCCATGAATACTGATGGGGCATTAGTCAACCCAAAAGGTACCACTATGAACTCATAATGCCTTTAGCGAGTTCGAAAAGCGGTGTTGTGAATATCTGCTTCCTTAATGCGAAGCTGGTGGTATCTTGACTTAAGGTCAATCTTGGAGAATACTGTAGCTCCCTTGATTTGATCGAATAAGTCAGTAATCCTAGGCAAAGGATACCTGTTCTTAATAGTCACCTTATTCAACTATCTATAGTCAATACAAAGGTGAAAAGAACCATCTTTCTTCTTCACAAAGAGCACTGGAGCTCCCCATGGTGATACAGTAGGTCGAATGCTCCCTTTGGCAAGAAGTTTGTCTAGCTGAAGACGTAGCTCACCCAATTCCTGAGTAGTCATACGATAAGGAGCTTTAGAGATAGGCTCTGCTCCAGGAATTAGATCAATACTAAAATCAATGTCCCTCTTTGGAGGCATGCCTAGAATCTCACTTGGAAAAACATTTGTGTACTCCTGCAAAATCGAGTGATCTAAAGTCTTCCTCACAGGATCTTCCTCATCAAGATCATTTACCATAACAGCAAATATCTGACATCCCTCACTGAAACTCTGCTTCATTTGCATAGCAAAAATTATCTACAGAGATATAGGCCTCGGTATCCCAACTATCTTCACATCATTCCCTTGGTCATCTTGGCACAAAATAATCTTCTTTCTGCAATCTATACTAGCTCTATGAGATCCAAGCTAGTCCATGCCTAGAACCACATCATAGGAACCAAGGGGTATGAATTGAAGATCCACTACAGTATCAAAGCTTCCTAATCTAAGCCCACACTTATGAACTATAGAATTCATGGAGAACTTAATCCCTGATGTCGTTGGGGCTCCTACAAAACCACCTTGACCAAGGTTGACACTTTTCTCAATAAGGATAGCTTGATGTACCGCATCCTTGAGGGTTTTTGGCTCAAATACCTTGACACCCCCAATTATACGGTTATTCAAACCCCTAATAAAGTGCTGTGTCAATTGAGCTGAATTTTCACTGAACCCTAAAAAAGACATGAGCTCATAAAACTTACACTCATACTCGGTCACTGACATAGTGTACTGCTTGAGATTATGAAATTCATCTGCCCTTTGCTACTTCCATTCCTTTGGTAGGAATTGTTCATGGAAACTCTCTAAGAATAGTTCCCATGTGACACTGCTCATATCGATTCCCAGCTTCTTCTCCTCAATCGTCCACCAAGTGGCCCTAAAATTCTCCAAATTAGTGATCGCAAATCTTGCCTTAACATTGCTATTGAACTCCTGCATTGAAAAAATCTTGTCGAGGGAAATAAGCCACTGCTCAGCCACATAACCAGAACCTTGCCCATTGAAAGGCTTGGCCTTGGATCTTGAAAGATCCTTCATCAGAGTGGACACAATGGACCTCTGACGATCCTTTCGAGGACTTCTAGATCTAGGTCTATGCTCTTGTTCTGTCTGATGCACTTTAGGCTATTCTTGAACTGGAGTTAAACGTTCTAGAATAGTCTGCATCATCTATCTTAGACTAACCTCATCAGACTCAGCTTGGTTCTCTCTATGGCTCTCTTCCTGCTGCCTACTAGAGTGCTCTTCCCTGCTCTGTACATGATCTGATCCCTCATGGGCAGACTGATGGGCACTGACAGCTCTACCACGACCATGGCCTCTAACAGAAGACCTAGTCCTAGATACCATCCTACAATAGTACAAAGTACTATTAAAATCAAAAGACACATGTTTGCAATAGACTAAGTTCAATTCTATGTTTAAGTTTAAGTAAAATTTCCAATTTTGAAAACTAAGTGTTGAAGTATGAAAAATATTCAACTAAAAGTTCAAGTTCTGTTTTAGTTCACCTAGTTTCAAGTTGAATAGATACACTTGATAGTTCAAAGTTGTAGTTGTTCCAAAATACCCAGAGCTCCCAATGTAGAAACTCAAGCTCTCATACCAAACGTAACGCCCTGCCAAGGGATCCAAAGAATTAACCTAGAGTTTTACTAAATTTGGTAAAAAAAAAATTTATTTTTTACATGAAAGTAAATACCATACATAACTTATTCACAATAATGAAAGCAATAGCAATGTCCATCTGAAAAGTAAACATAACATACATAACAGATTACATTCTTTAAGATCCCTTAACGTTGAATTACATACATGAATCCATCTAGTACAACATCCACATGAAATAATAATGATAAGTCTAATGTTTAAACATTACATTTCCAAATGCTCAATCATCCTGTGTACATGTCACAGGGTATGACAAGCTCAAAGAATATACATATGTAGAATAAAGTACATCATCCTATTCCAATCCATGATACATCAAAGTAGAGATAATCACATGATACATCATCATAGAAGACATATACATCCATCATAAATATCAAACAAAATTAACTAAGCACACGGTTCCTCCCAACCGTTAATAGCATCATTAGACCATCGTGGGCTCTAGCCATCCCTCCATGCGTAACATCCCAAATCACCGAAGAGATCATCGGTATTAACATAGTAGGAATGTCACTCCTAACATATACAACATCATATGTAGAAAGTAATCTAACATGCAAATATAAGCATAAGATAACATCATCTAACATATGCAAATCATCAATGAAAGGATACATATCCACCATCACGAAGGACACATCAGCCACGATGTCTTAATGAATCTCAAAATGATAAGAGTGGAAAATACAATACCACCCGACCACGTGGTACCTATGTGGTCCACTCTCACCGTGTTGAGGAGATAATCTCAAGTCCCAAACAGGCTATCAAAAATCACATAGCAGAAATCTCTATAAGTCCAGGAATCCTAAAAGTATACTAACTCAAAGGTTCCAAACACAAATCCGACATCTAATTCCCAGAGGCAAACAATGACATCTAGGAACCTACTATGCAAGCGGGAAAGTGTCATCGCATAATTTATCATGTACAAGTTATCTTAGTAGTTAGCTAAACTCCACGGGTTCATACTGATCTCATGTGGCCACTAGTATCCTCTCATACTGACAAGGCATACTATGGAATGTAAAGTCACAACCATGCATTCTCACTACTCCCATCCTAGCCTATACAAGCACTCAAGGCATGGGCGAGAACCAAAACTCTTATATTTTTAGGTTCATTCAGTTAGTATTAGGTGTGAATGTTATCACTTATTAATCCAACTTACAATGAGTTATCCTTGCAGCCTCTTAGGACCCCGACCCCCATTGCAAGCCACTTCTTGAAACTACATGCAGATATCCTACTCTAATGCTCATGGAATCATAAAATATCAAAAACACAAAAGACAATCCAAAATAAAATCATCAACTATGCATAAAAGCATTAAATCTCCATGAGCTAACATCCATAAAAAATCATGAACACAACAGCTCTATATTGGCAACTGAAGTATCACTGATAATCAAAAGTATCCAATGGTTCTCAATAACCAAGATATATCTCAAATCATACTGATCGAAGACTCCAAAAATGGTTGAGTCAAACATGTCACAACATGACATCATCAAGAATAAATCCACATTTCAGTCCCATCATGGCGACTTAGAAAATAACCAAGGATAACTGATTGATGACGAAAATTAATGGTTAACTCAAGCATCTCATAAATAAGAATCTCAACTATAACAATCAGTATTTACAACCAATACATAGAGCTTTCCATCACATAACCATGGTTGGGTTTATAAAGATCGAGATTAAAACATCATCATGACATCACAATCACATAACCCCCAAGCCTCTAGTAGACGACCTATAACTGGTCAACATTAGCCAACCCAAAACCCAAAATAATAGCATAAAGAATACACAATGTAAACACATATTTTGGTTTTGCTAAGTTTTCAATTTTGAATTCAAATGCAAAAGTCTCGGTTTCCGTTTCCAAGTTTAGAGAAAGAATTTAGAGGTACATTTTGTATGTTTTTCCATGTATTGTTTTTGGATGGATAAAAGTTTTCCTTTATAAGTCTAAAATCCAATTTCCAATTACAATATTCTTTCAAAATCGTTACCCACAAACTTTTAATTAAATTTCATATACTTTAAATATTTTATAATTTAAAACTATTAATTAAATTTAAATAGTTAAATTATAAAATTACAAAATTATTCATTATTATAAAAAAAGAATTCTTAAATCTTTTATCAAATAATTCTAAATTTATTAATAACATATTTACATATTATATATATATATATATATACATACATACATATATAATATATAAATATTTATTATTATCGAATAACATCGATATTTATTATTATCGCATTTTATGAAATCGAATAACATCAAATTCGATTGAAACGAAATATCATATGAAAACTGATTATGATTTCATTTATATCAAATGTTAAGAGAACTTTTAAACAACCATATCTATGTGACCCGCGGATCGCAGGGTACATTGCGGTCGCAGGTACACTGTAGACCGCTGGTACTCTGTGGTACCGCAGTCCGTTTGGCATTGCCACCGGCGGCGGTGGGAAGAAAACACGTCCCTTCCGCCCATTCATATTTAATTTTTTTTGTTTTTAAATGTTGCATTTTATTAAAACGCCTTCCTCGTCGCGATGCATCATTCGCTCGATGTGAAATATGTGACATTCAGATTTTTAATGAAATATATATATGCATACGTATATGTATATATAAATATAAATATATATGTATATATATATGTGTATATATATATACACAAAATTTAATCAAATATCACAGTTTATAGACATATATATATATATATATATATATATTCAGATTTGGAAATATAAATATATGTATAAATTTCAGTTCTCAGAATTTTCCTATAAGTTTTTAAATCACAAATTATCCAAATATTAATCTAATGGATTTGGCCACAATTTAAACCCTAGCCCCATCTTCCTTTCAGATCTATAAAATTGTCAAATAAATTTAATTGCCCATATTGAAAATGCATACAATAAAAATATGAAGTTCCTCAAAAGACATATGGAAGACACGAAGAAGACAGGAACGCATGATGCGGAAATAGCATAAGTAAAATCACAAGAATCTACCCAGATTATGATGCTAATTCGCTCTTCCTCAGAAAACCCGCAGAGCAAGCTCCCTTCTTTAGAGTTCTCTAGTCCTCCAATGCTCCAATTGCTCTCCAACGCTCTGTCTAAGCTTCTAAGAATGCTTCAATATAAAGAGCTCTTAGGAAACCTCTAGAATGCTTCTAGAAACAACTAGAAGGTGTCACCAATAAACATGGGTCTTTTCCAACCTTTTTGATGAGTCATAGAGTTGTAGACACCATGTGCTTAATTGATGCACTAACCCCCATGTTGTTGACACAAGAGAAATGGAAAATGCATTAATTTCCATGCAAGCTTATAACTCCAATTTACTTTTTAAATAATTCTTATTTAAATTTTATAACTTTCATTTTAATTTTTTATAAATTTTATTTTAATTTTTATAACTTTTATTATTATTATTTATTTAATATTTTATTATTATTTTATAATTATTATTAATATTAATTTCTGGTTTTCTTTTATTTAATTCTTTTCTCTCAATTAATTCTCATTTAATTAATTATACTCAAAATATCAAAGATCATGATATTTTATTAATTTTCTCCAAAATAATTTATTTATTAATTAAATCTATTTATTAAGACTTAATTAATAGAAAATTCACCATAGACCTCCAAGATAAAATATGAAAACCCATCATAGAACAAATCATACAAAATCAGTCTAAAGGGTTAAAAATCACGAAATATGTCATCCCACACACTCGGTGGGTATTCAACTCTGATACTTGTCCTAACTCACTAAGACAAATGGTTTTAGGGTTTGGGATTTGGACTTGAGAATTTATCTCCCTTCTCTTATCATTGAGATAGTATAATAGGGTACGCTTATGCTGGCAATTCAGGGAAGTCGATACCTGGTACCTGTAACCTGCAGAAAAACCATGCATGTACATACAATATATATAATGCTAAGCTAAACAGGCAATGGTAGGAAGTGGTGCATCGTGTAGATCCTGAGTAAGCAGGTGACTACGACTCCCTTCCTTAACCATATCAGAAACATCATACAATAAGAAAACACACACACCATACACATGCAAGTATGTGGTAAGTAACCATAATAAAACACATGAGATAATAAACCATCTAACTAATCATCATTAATAATTGAAAATAATATAATGATCATCATGTATGCATGAAATGTAAAGTCTAAATGATCACATCATATAACCACTGAATCCATAACATAATGTCTGATAGTCTCAAAACAATACCACTAATCCATCAACATAATACTAGTCCATCAATGTCTGATAATAATAGCAACAATGAGTCTAGAAAAGATGTGAACGAGGGTAGGCACTACATCCACCCCCCCTTGGATTAGGCTTACTCCTGGAAGCCTACAAACAAGTAGGAATATAACTCCCTTAATCTAGCTGCATCCTCCCAAGTACCTGAAGAATCATCAGTAGGGTCCCATTTGACCCTTACCTGCTCGATGGTTCGACTCCTGAGGGTCAAACCCCACTGCTCTAGAATACGAACCGGCTCCAAAGCCAGCTGCCCATCCTCTACCTGCAGTGCATTCCAATCAAGAATATGCACAATATCAAGAATATACTACCTAAGCACTGAAACATGGATAACATCATGAATGCAAGTTAGGTTGGGCGGTAGAGAAAGACGGTAAGCAACCGGGCCAATCCTCTCCAAAATCTCAAATGGTCCCATAGAGCGAGGTGCTAGCTTAAAACCCTTTCCATATCAAATTAGACTCTTTTGTAGTCTCACTCTCAAGAAATCCCTATCACCCACAACAAACTGCTTATCAATCCTATGAGCATCAGCATACTTCTTCTGCCTATTTTGTGCCGTAGTCAAATGCTCATGGATATGCACTACTTGTTACTCCATATCACGAAGCATCTTAGGACCCAACAGAATGCGATCCTTGAGGCTATCCCACCTCAATGATGTATGACAAGGATGTCCATATAAAGCCTGAAAAGGTGCCATGCCAATAGAACTATGATACCCATTGTTGTAAGCAAACTCCACTAGATAGAGATAGTCCTCCCAATGTGTCTACCTATCCATCACATACATTTGTAAACTATCCTCCAAAACCTGGTTCACCCTCTCTGTCTGACCATCAGTCTTTGGATGATATGACAAACTGAAGTTTGGCTGCGCTCCAAGCTCATGCTACAACGATGTCCAGAATGCAGATGTGAATATAGGATCCCTGTCAGAAATGATCTTTCTAGGAATACCATGTAATCTCACAATGTCACGCATGAAGACATTAGCTACAGAAGCTGCTATGTAGAAAGACTTAATCGTTGAGAAATGCACCACCTTAGTTAACCGATCAATGGTAACCATGATGGAATCATGACATCGAACTGTCATAGGTAATCCTACTATAAAATCCATGGAGATGATATCCCACTTCAAAGAAGGAATGAGATTTGTCTACAATAGTCCAATCGGGTGCTGGTGTTCTGCCTTGACTCTCTAATACTCAAGACACCTAGCCACAAAATCAGCAATGTCTCGCTTCATCCCAGACCAAAAGAACAAACGTCTCAAATCAGCATGCATCTTCTTGACACCTAGATGTGTTGAGTAAGGTGTACGATGGGCTTCTGCTAGAATCAGGGTGTGAAGCTCATCCAAAAATGGCACATAAATCCTCCCCAAATGTCTCAAAAGACCATCTAATTCTCGAACGTAACCTGAAAACTTACCTTCCAAGGGTCTTCCTGAATCTATCTCTCTGCACACTTCCTAATACCATGAATTCGTAGGAAGTGCTTGAAGAATCGAACTCCTCAAATCCACACTAAGAGTCATCGATGATATCACATGTCTCCTATGACTCAAAGCATCTGCCACCACATTCTCCTTACCCTGAATGTACTTAACCTAAAAATCATACTCTCATAGAAATTCCATCCATCGTCTCTAGCGAGGATTCAAATTAGGCTGAGTAAAAATGTACTAAAGACTACGATGATCATTGTGTAGCTCAAATCTGTGCCCCAACAAGAAATGTCTCCATCTTGTCAAAGCATGAACTACTGCTGCTAACTCAAGATCATGCGTAGGGTAATTTAACTCATGATCCTTGAGCTTGCGTGACTCATACGCAATCACTCGTCCATTCTGAATCAACACTGCTCCAATCCCTTCAAGAGAAGCATCTGTACACACCATGAGATCACCTTTTGGATTAGGTACAGCTAAAATTGGATCACTAGTCAAAAGCTCCTTGAGCTTCTGAAATGCTTCCTCACATTTCTCTATCCACATAAACTTCTTTCCTTTCCTCTGAAGTGAAGTGATAGGATGTACTATCCTAGAGAAGTTCTAGACAAATCTATGATAATAACCTGCTAGGCCCATGAAACTACAAATCTCTAACACATTAGTCGGTGTAGGCCAATCTATTATCACCTGAATCTTTGTAGGATCCACTGAAATACCATCACCTGAGATGACATGCCCTAAATATTGAATCTTCGATTTGAAGAATTTACACTTAGCGGCATTGGCATAAAGCTGATTGTCTCTCAAACACTGCAATACCAACTGCAGGTGTTCCTCATGCTCTTTCTGAGCCTTAAAAAATATCAATATTTCATCAAGAAACACAAGTACAATCCTATCAAGATATGATCAAAAAACACCATTCATCAAACTCATGAACACTGATTGGGCATTAGTCAACCCAAAAGGTACCACTATGAACTCATAATGCCCATAGCAAGTTCGAAAAGCAGTCTTGTGAATGTCTACCTCCTTAATGCGAAGCTGGTGGTATCCATACTTAAGGTCAATCTTGGAGAATACTGTAGCTCCGTTGATTTGATCGAATAAGTCATCAATCCTAGGCAAAGGATACCTTTTCTTAATAGTCACCTTATTCAACTATCTATAGTCAATACAAAGGCGCAAAGAACCATCTTTCTTCTTCACAAAGAGTGTTGGAGCTCCCCATATTGATATGCTAGGTCGAATGCTCCCTTTGGCCAGAAGTTCCTATAGCTGAAGACGTAGCTCACCCAATTCCTAAGTAGTCATACGATAACGAGCTTTAGAGATAGGCTCCGCTCAAGGAATCAGATCAATACTAAAATCAATATCCCTCTTTGGAGGCATGCTTTGAATCTCGCTTGGAAAAACATCTGTGTACTCCTACAAAATTGAGTGATCTAAAATCTTCCTCACATGATCTTCCTCATCAAGATCATTTACCATAAGAGAAAATATATGACATCCCTTATGAAAACTCTACTTCATTTGAATAGCAGAAATCATCCGCAGAGATATAGGCCTTGGTATCCCAACTATCTTCACATCATTCCCTTGGTCATCTTGGCACAAAATAATCTTCTTTCTGCAATCTATACTGGCTCTATGAGATCCAAGCCAGTCCATGCCTAAAACCACATCATAGGAACCAAGGGGTATGACTCGAAGATCCACTATAGTATCAAAGCTTCCTAATCTAAGCCCACACTTATGAACTACAGAATTCATGGAGACCTTAATCCCTGAAGCCGTTGGCGCTCCTACAAAACCACCTTGACCAAGGTTGACACTTTGCTCAACAAGGATAGCTCGATGTACTGCATCCTTGAGGGTTTTTGGCTCAAATACTTTGACACCCCCAATTATACGGTTATTCAAATCCCTAATAAAGTGTTGTGTCAATTAAGCTAAATTTTCACTGAACCTTGAAAAGACATGACCTCATCAAACTTAGGCTCATACTCGGTCACTGACATAGTGTACTGCTTGAGATTATGAAATTCATCTGCCTTTTGCTGCTTCGATTCCTTTGGTAGGAATCATTCATGGAAACTCTCTAACAATAGTTCCCACGTGACACTGCTCATATCGATTCCCATCTTCTTCTCCTCAATCGTCCACCAAGTGGCCCCAAAATTCTCCAAATTAGTGATCACAAATCTTGCCTTAACATTGCTATTGAACTCCTACATAGCAAAAATCTTGTCGATGGAAATAAGCCACTGCTCGACCACATAACCAGAACCTTGCCCATTGAAAGGCTTGACCTTGGATCTTGAAAGATCCTTCATCTAAGTGGACACAATGGACCTCTGACGATCCTTCTGAGGACTTCTAGATCTGGGTCTATGCTCTTGTTCTATCTGATGCACTTTAGGTTGTTCTTGAATAGGAGGTAAATGTTCTAGAATAGTCCACATCATCTGTCTCAGACTAACCTGATCAGACTTAGCTTGGTCCTCTCTACGGCTCTCTTCCTGCTGCCTACTAGAGTGCTCTTCCCTGCTCTCTACACGAGCTGATCCCTCATGGGCAGACTCATGGGCACTGACAACTCTTCCATGACCACGGCCTCTTCCACGGCCTCTAACAGAAGACCTAGTCCCAGATACCATCCTACAACAGTACAAAGTACTATTAAAATCAAAATACACATGTTTGCAATAGACTAAGTTCAATTCTATGTTTAGGTTTAAGTAAAATTTCTAGTTTTTAAAACAAGTGTTTAAGTATGAAAAATATTCAAGTAATAGTTCAAGTTCTATTTCAGTTCACCTAGTTTGAAGTTGAATAGATACACTTGATAGTTCAAAGTTCTAGTTGTTCCAAAATACACAGAGCTCCCAATGTAGAAACTCAGCCTCTGATACCAAATGTAACACCCTGCCAAGGGATCTAAAGAATTAACCTAGAGTTTCACTAAGTTTGGTAACATTTTTTTTTTTATACATGAAAGTAAATACCATACATAACTTATTCACAATAACAGAAGCAATAGCAATGTCCATATGAAAAGTAAACATAACATACATAACATATTACATTCTTTAAGATCCCTTAACGTTGAATTACATACATGAATCCATCTAGTACAACATCCACATGAAATAATAATGATAAATCCACTATTTAAATATTACATTTCCAAATACTCAATCATCCTCTGTACATGTCACAAGGTATGACAAGCTCAAAGAATATACATATGTAGAATAAGGTACATCATCCTATTCCAATCCATGATACATCATCATAGAAGACATATACATCCATCATAAAGATCAAACAAAATAAACTAAGTGCACTGTTCCTCCCAACCATTAATAGCATCATTAGACCATTGTGGGCCCTAGCCATCCCTCCGTTTGTAACATCCCAAATCACCGAAGAGATCATCGGTATTAACATAGTAGGAATGTCACTCCTAACATATACAACATCATATGTAGAAAGTAATCTAACATGCAAATATAAGCATAAGATAACATCATCTAACATATGCAAATCATCAATGAAAGGATACATATCCACCATCACGAAGGACGCATCAGCCACGATGTCTTAATGAATCTCAAAATGATAAGAGTGGAAAATACACTACCACCCAACCACGTGGTACCTAAGTGGTCCACTCCCACCATCCTGAGGAGATAATCTCAAGTCTCAAATAGGCTATCAAAAATTACATAGCACAAATCTCTATAAGTCCAGGAATCCTAAAAGTATACTAACTCAAAGGTTCCAAACACAAATCCGACATCTAATTCCCAGAGGCACACAATGACATGTAGGAACCTACTATGCAAGTGGAAAAGTGTCATCGCATTTATCATGTACAAGTTACCCTAGCAGTTAGCTAAACTCCACGGGTCCATACTGACAAGGCATACTACGGAATGCAAGGTCGCAACTATGCATTCTCACTACTCCCATCCTAGCCTATTCAAGCACTCAAGGCATGGG